>OZ022263.1:62769324-63269324 GCA_963978885.1 Nemotelus pantherinus
GTTCGGGCGAGGATTCACGCACCAAAACTTTGAGGTCAATCAGCTCTGAATAGGCACCTCAATTATTCAGGGGTAAAATGAGTCGTGGAACTAATCACGCCACACTTGTATTCATATTGATTGTAAATTTGTGATGAAGCTCTCTACCAGCTTTAACCCCTAGACCCATACGAGGGTTGTCGCGGGATAACTTTATTTTACGTTAGTAGATTTAAAGACATCAAGATTGACCAGATTTTTCACAACCTCTCTTGTGCAGGCCTTGATAGAAAGCGCTCTTTGGAGGGCTCGAAAGATTTACTTAGTTATTCTATCAGTTAATATAGGAGACAGGGGCGGCTCGTCGATGTACGCAAAGGAAGCAGTGCTTCTCTTGCCAAACCACTTGGTATAAACAAAAAAATGATTAAATAATCAATATGAAATAATCAAAATATTTACAATCAATATTTAACAACCAATGTAATAATATTTATTTTCTTACAAAGGTCAAAACTCCACCGCTACTATGAATCAAATGGTTTTATTTTATAACAGTCCAACTACAGAGCCTCCACGTTAACTTTACAGCGACGCAACGAAAACTCAAACCTTTTACTACAAACTACAGGCACTGCATACCATTCAATTCAAAACATACAGTTTATTGAGATATACTACACAGTACACTGAAGTGATCTTGTTTCAATGCTTAAATTCGTGGTTTTCACATAGATATACTTAGACGCTTTGCCTAAATGATGCCCACAAAAATTTTACAATCAGTGTACTCAAATAGTATCGCGGACGCTGGCTCAGTTCACAGGGTCTTGGTGGATAGAAAAATTCAAAAAACCGTTGCCCCATCCACCCGTCGAACGACCCGAAAATCTTTGTTAATGAATGAACTTAATATGCTGCAAAAGTAACCGCGTTTCTGTTATGTTACTGTTTCCCCTCATAATTTATCTGTAGATTCTCTTCTGCTCCTCTTCTAACGAGCCGTTCCCCTTAGGAATTGAAGCATTTTCTGCTTTGTTCACATGTATACATGTACGGTGCATGCTATTGTGATGTTCATGTGGAGAATAGAATAGTAGGAGTTACAATTTTCGTGTGCATTTTTCCCCAGATCGGTTTTTTGTATCTGCTTTGGTTTTACTTTCGCAAAATGAGCTTCTTGGTTCAGGCAAAGTGTATAGAATGATAAGTAGGCGAGCTCCTACCATTTTCCAGAAAAAAACACTTTGACCTTGAAATTGCGCCTCCATTTACGCAATGCATTATCTGTTAAAGCAACCTGAGAGTGTGCTGGTATTTTTTGCGAGAGTGAGCCGTATGTGAGCAACGAAAAATCTAGCCTGAGTATGTAGTTGTCGAATCTTATCTTGCACCTCTTTCTGTTCAATGCGATTTCTTCCAATTTTCCAGGCTGATCAACAATACAATCTCAGGCCAGTTCACTGGATTTTTGGTCCGTATACATATACGGAGTCCGCACGCTGGTTAGGAACTAACTTCTTACGCTGTGGTTCAGGTGCTTTAGGTGATATGACCACTTGATTGCTATTGCCTGTGTATGTTATTTTTTATGTGATATTAGCATTTATAGTTTACATTAGGTGCGTTTTTTTATGTCTTCTTCGCAAAAAAATGCACCTGTTATAATTCTTTTGACTTGAATTTTTTGTATTGTCAGTATTAATACGGTCGGTTAAAGATAGATAAAAGGATAATTTTTAAAGTAAATTATAACATAAAACTCGTTTAAGTGAGAGCGTATTGAATAGATTCTGTTCCAAAAAGTTGATATTTACCCGTTTAATATGGATTTTAAAGTCGAAAACCAAAATTGATGTGATTGTCCTATAGAGTATTTACTGCGGTAGTTTTTTTCATTGAGACTCTTATTGAGTCTTGACAACCACGACCACTAATTTCGCTCAGTCAACTGTTCACAAAAGGTAAATATATTAGGCACTTTTATTGCAACTTATATAAGGAATTTATTTTTGTTGTGGTATTGGCTATCTAATTTAATTTGCTAAAAGATGCATTATACCCTCAACTTTGAGCTATTGAAAAACTTTCACCATTTATTTAGCCTGTAATATGTTTTCAACTTAACTTTTTTTATAATTTAAAAAAAAATATAAGAAATTAGTATATTTTTTGCTTTTAAATACTATACATAATTTGAACTTTTCTGAGATTGTTGATCTTAGTGAGTAATGAAATGTGCTGTTGACAATCAATCACTAACTTTTAATGCATATATGGGCAGCATTGAAATACCTAATTGATTCACGGAGGAGAAAAATTGAGACTGATTCATTTACAGTCATTGTATAAGGTTAGAGATTAGTGTTGTCACTTGGATTTGTCATTCATTCCTTGAGTGTCATGAAAATTTCAGATTGGAAAATTAGATTTTAATGAAGTGAAAACACATTTTCATTTTATGGGTAAATAGTAGTAAGCCTATGCTTTCGTCTATATTAAAATGTAACGGAAATTTGGCACAAACATTTATTATAGGAAACTGGAAAATGTAAATAATTTTCCCCTAGATTGGATTGTTAATTTGATTTCTTATTAGGGAGCTCCGGATAATAAGATCATACCCATATTGCCATACCCATATTGCATAGGGCTGTGAAAACAAAGTACCCGTAAACATTATTGTAACTGCACTAAAAACAAAATCGTTGAATACATCAAAATAAGCAAATATGCAATTATAGTCAATTTGACACCAGACAAAACCAGGTTCTGCCCAACCTTTGGTAATCAGGTACGCACACTTTAAAAAGGATTATATAATAACAAAAAGCATTTTGAAGGATTTCTAGAAGCAAAATATACGATCGTAAAAGGACTCACAATTTTAGATGAATTGATGAACAATGGGCTATAAATTGCAAATCTATGACAGAGGCTTCAATATAGAGCGCAGACAATATAGCGTGCAAAATTTAACAAACACTTTCAATTTGGCTGTCAACGATGCAGCGAACTGTTTTTAGTATTTTTTTTTTTAGATACTATAGAGCCTTATGTATTTTTGTTGTTTTGTGAATAGTTTTATGAATAGTTGACGCATTCTCAAGAAAAATGTTGAGAGCTTAAGACATTACATGATACAAGATTTGAAAGTCAACTTAACGCCTTTAACCTCCTGATGCAAAATCTATTTGAAACATACGAAGCGTTAGGAGCTTTAGAGGAAAGTGAAGATTCAACTGTTAAGCATATTGTAGAGTGTTTAGGAAGAAAATTGCTAAAATTTAAGTTTATTGTCAGCTTAATAGTATAGTAATTTAGATAAAAACAATATTGCGACCAGATTTATTTAACCACCACTAAGAATATCTCATAGCCAACTTTAAATTTTTTGGTGAAATAACGTAGCAATTCAGGATTTGAAAGTACTCTTGTCACTGCAAGAAAATCGCATTAAATTTAGAAGTATAATGTAGGTCAAGTAACCAAAGCTACTTGTATTTGATTGAAACTAAATAATGTCATAACAATGAGTTCACCAAACAGTTTGAGTTTGGGGATAAATATTTTTCTAGTCATCCACCAACTTCTGAAACCTGACCAAAACACCAATTTGGAGGGCCTATAGTAGTGCTTCATGTAGTATATTTGCAGACACTGTGTTGAGGGCGGCAAATTCCTCCTATGCACCAGGCGCTAAACACATTAGGGCCGGGCCTGGTCGTACGATCCATACAAGTATTATCTCTTACAAATATTTGTTGAAATAGAATGTTCCGAATGTGTTCAAGAAATTGAAACTGCTTTAGAAATTGCTTTCAATCGAATCAATAAAATACCATAAATCATAGTTAGGAGTTATGAGACGTATTACTGTTTGGAAGCGACATAGCTAGTAGGTTCAAACCATAGGTTCAAACTGATTGCATTATCAACACCAACATCTACAAAACATGCAGTTGACTTTAACTATGCTCAATGATGTAAAACTTCAGATTAAGATATGCGGGTATGTACACGAGACAACTCAACAGCTTTAGAAAACGAGAGTGAAACGGAATGAGTCAGGTACGCTGATTCGTGTGCCATTAACTTTTTGCCGTTTGGCTTTCGGCCCTTTCTCATTTGTGTCAAGTAAGAACAAATTATATTGTTTGAATATTTTGATGTTGTATTATTAAATTTACTCATTTCTGCTGCTCAATGATGTAAAACTTCAGAAATTTCATACACATTCCAAAGGGCTCATAACTAATGACGAAATTTTTCGTATTGAACTGACACGCGTAAAACGAGACTGTGTGGACAATCATATGTTTATGTTGGCAGCGAAAATTTCAATAGAATCAAAAAAAAACCCGAAACTTAGTGAAATATTCAACTATGGACGTATTCAAGCCTCTGACGAAAAAAATTGACAAAACGAATTTCGGACAGATTAACAGGTACCAAGTTGGTTCCAGCAGAGTTAGAATATTGACTGTTTATAAGCAGCTAAATGAATCAATGAAGAGGATTCAACACAGGTGTACAGTAAAAATTAGTTCATTTAGAGCGAGCTTACCACAACGTGAACCAAAATGTAACGATCAAAGCAATTTTCCACCGTCTTGCTAAAGCTCTAAGAAGGTGCTTCAACAAACGTTAATCCAACAAGATAATCCCCAAAGCCTAAAAACGCAAAAATAGATCCTAATACAAACTGAGAAATCAGTCCCAAGATTTTGAAACTTGAAGTAGAATAGATTAGAAGAAGCGTTGAAGTAAAAAGACAACGTATCGATAACATAGCCGCAAGCATTAAAGTACCTACTCGAAGGGAAAACCAACAAACAAAACAGTGTTGAGACTTAGAGATATTTAAAGATGATGCTCGAAAAGAGTACAACGTTGCTTACTTTCTGAAATTCGAGGGTGCGGTCAATGAATCGTAATCTCTGGTTTTAGTACATTAGCACGTTTAAGCTCCGAAAAGTGCAATAACGCTACGAAGATGGCAGGATTTGCGAACCATGATAGATATTTTAAATAGGTAGCAAGGATAACTACAAATTTTCGGCCATAAAATTTTCTACTTAATATACACACTACACTTGACTTAAAAGCAATTCAAGCTTCCTGTCGACTCACTTTTTTTTCCAAACACCTTCTAGTTATGCCACTTCGACAACTTTTTAATACATATTTTGTTTTGTTTACATCACAATATCTTATCATGCACACTGCAAGTTATCTTTCCACACCTGACTGACCAAAGAAAACTGGAAAAAAACCTAATACGCTCAACTTAACACTCAAAGTTCACCGTAAATCGACCATCAATGACAAAACCAATTTCTCGTGATCACATTCCGTCCAATTTAAAGCGAAAGACCGAACGCATTAGCACATTTTGTGAATTATGAATTTTTTTCCAACAAACTTGTTACACAATTCACTTTCACATGCACTCCTCGACCAAAATGCATTTCCATATCGAAAAAAAATATCTGTTTCCAAACAATACACTTACCCCTCTCTGTAATCTCACTGTTCCGTAGATGCACATATCGCAGCGGGGTCCTGTCTACATCCCTGAACACTTGTAAAAACCCGTCGGTTATCTGCTGGCATCGACGCTGATGATACGCTAGGAACCTGTCACAAATCTCGTTCGGAATTACGATGCCATCGCGTAATTCCATTTTCCGTTCATCGCACACAATCTGAATGTTCTTCGACAGGAAGTAGAAAACAGTTTCGAGCAAAGTGGGCAATTCCTCGTCGAGGACGCCATTCTTTTTTAACCGAACGCGACCGCTCATTTTGTCAATGATGGAACTCCGCTGAAGACAATCTCGACGACGAACGTGTCAACGCCAACAATTCCGCTGCTCTGCAGAATTCGATCGGGGACAGGGACTCCGCTGTTACGTTTTCTGACAAAGCCAAACCAAATTCGACAAAGTCGACGTTGACAGACTCTGAATCACTGCACCGTCGTAACGAAGCAGAAGACGATCTAAAAATACAAATCGAAAAACCCGAAATGGCCAGAAATCTTCACAAAAAACTGACGACACAAATTATTTACTACAAAAATGCACTGAAACACCAATACTGCGCTCACGATCGCGGAAGCTAAATCGGGACGTGCAATGTCTTAAGTCAGGTGTTGATTACCATTCGATTTACCATTCGTAGACGGTAGGAGTCCTTGAGATACACTGCTGCACACACAGCTCAGTTGTTGTTGCTGCTGCTGTCACTTCTAATGCTCTCGTAAGGGGCGTTTGTTCGTTCAGTTGTCGAACTCTGAGCCCCGATCAATTCCCAAACATTGCCGTTCAATGGCGTGTGAGGCAGCGCTATCGGCTGCAAGGACACACTCGACTTGCAGCGCTTCACGTGCTTTTCACGTATTTATTTATCGCTTGGCTCACTCACGTCTCTGCTAGGCTTCTTTCTGTGCCAGCCGCTGAAACCTACACACAACTCAATTCTATACGAGGCGAAGTCGAAGAAAAAAATGTATATCCACACAAACTTCTGGTAGTTTTTTGACAGATTACGCGCACTCGCGACACTTTTTGCGTATCCCAAATCACTACGGAATTTCACGTATCGATATAAACGTAAAGATTTTCACACTAATGCGGCTTTTAACTGTCGATTGCACTGTTCGATCCACGAATTATATCAATATTTCCACGAAAATCTTGAAATTTACGAAGAGAAATTTCGATGACGACTTCCCCACTGACATTCTGTTGCTGACATAAAAGTACTTTTCACTCTCTTTTTTGACGTATGTGACGAAACTCACCTCTTTTTCACCTCTAGCTAAGATGGCTGATTAAGCTCGTTGTTTCGTTTCGAGCAGTATGGAGGAGCTTCTTCTTATCCCTTTCCTTTTCATGCGACACATTAAATGTCAGCTGATTTTTATTTACGGAAATTTCTCAGTGAAATATATTGGAGAAACGATGATCAATGAATAGCGAACATGGTTAATAGATTTGCGTGACTTTCGATGATATTTCTGAATTAATTGGCTAATAAAAACAATTTACACGGAACACAAATACAGTTCACGGAATTTCGATGTAAACAAACGTAAGCTTTTCACCAGAAACTGCACTGCTTGTAGGGCTGCCCGATCTCGGGAATGAGCGTAGGTCCGCTGACAAAGGAGAAATCAGCCCCTGGACACGGACGGTAGAACTTTCCACCATTAACCCCTTCAATCCCCTCGCCCACAAAGCATGTTAAAGCTGCCTTTACGCCATTTCGCTCTCATTGTCAAATTGGAGGGGAACTACTTGGATTTGACCCGATTTGACAATGAGTAGACAAAAAATTACTACCATCCCCTTCAATGTAAATCTTATGGGCATGTCCACTCCATTTCTACTATCTCACTGGGAGAAATTAGGGTTTTATTTGTTCCTTGAAAACAGCTGGCAGCACTTTTAAAATGGCTTTTTTCGTGCACAGTCTGCAGAGAGCCCTTTTGGCCCTTTTATACATATCAAAACACAACGGAAAATTCTTAGCAATTTTCTCGTGAAGTCGATTTGCAGCAAGGTTCCCTAAACCAGGCCAGATACGTTTTGCAAACAGCTGATGCGTGTACTAATCCCTTGGTTTTAAGATTAACTGGTATATGTTATGTATTTACCAGTTATATGTGCTGGATGTTTCTACCCACAGATGCCGAAAAAGAGATTGCTCGGACTGGTTAAAGATTTTTTCTTTGCACGTTAAATACATTTATGGCCAACTTTTTAATCATGTTTGAATGTTTAAAGTATCTACTACGAAAATGTCACGATTTTTTGCCCGATTTACTCCGTTTTCAAATTGTTGAAGTGAATGCACTTAAAACAGCAGTAAAATGCAAATAAGACGATATAGGCCGCAAACTCAAAGACAAATTGAGGAGTGGTTTCCTGCGACAGAGCTTGAAAACCAAGATGAACTCGACGCGACAATTCAAAGGAATAAATCAATCAATTTATTTTTTCATATGCATATAGCCTAGGGTTAATTTCTTCCGCATGGTAGCCCTGTTCAGCTATCTCCATATTCTTATTCAGCCACAATGCACATTGGCTGAATACTGTGCTAATCTCACAGCTGACAAGTGTCAAAATCTCACTGGTCAAAATCCTGTCTGGTGAATAACAATCCTGAGGTCATCGACGATTCTTGTGGAAACTATTCTTTAAAATGCCAACAGAAATTGAAAATCTAAACCCAAGTGTCTATTCCAAATGCAAGGAACGTGAGTCAACCGCTGATGAGTACAATGAGGACGTCAGCGATCCATTTGATCAACGAGAAATATTCGGTAAATACATCCACTAATGCCTGCTGTAAGTTTTATTTTCTAGTTTTATTTTGTTTTATTTTCTATATTGTAGACTTAATTCGTGTCATCAATGATCCGGAGCATCCTTTGACTCTCGAAGAACTCCATGTCGTTCAACAGGACCTCATAACCGTTGACGATGCCAATGACAAAGTCAAAGTTCTCTTCACGCCAACAATCCCACACTGTAGTATGGCTACGTTGATCGGACTGTCGATTCGCGTGAAACTCCTCCGATCACTTCCGAACCGCTTCAAAGTCACTGTTGAAATAACCCCTGGAACCCACGCTTCCGAAAATGCTGTGAACAAACAACTTGCTGACAAGGAACGCGTAGCAGCTGCCCTGGAGAACTCTCATCTCATAGAAGTCATCAATCAATGCATTGCCCCTCCTGCGTGACAGATGGCTTCATTTTTCAGGTTGATTTCAAAGACAGTTTTTGTTTTAATTTTTCTCTTAAATACTCTTTATTGTACATAGAAACTCAATGTATACAACAATAAAACGTTCTACTGACTAAAAGCTACGACTTTTTCGCTTGAACCGCGCTAGGAGACCCCTGTTTCGTCGGGTCGTATTTGTATGTTTTCACGATCGGTGCGTTAGCGGCTCTCGAGAAACGAATTTCGTCGATCCGCTGGCGTTCTTGAAGTTCACGCGTGATTTTCATGTTACTCCAGGCTGAAAGCGAAGTAAAGTAAAAACGTTTTCAAGGAAATGTGATATTTGCAAGGCAATTTTACACCTCAGTTGAGCTACTTACAATCCTTAACTCCTGCCACGAATCCCTTCTTCTTAACCGGAAGACTTTCTTGCTTGTGGATTACCATTTTGTCGATTTTGAAGTATTCTCGCACAGCAGGAATTTTCAAGAATGCCACCTAGAAGTAAATAGAAGCTCATGTTTATGTGCTTTACTTCAAAACCACTATACCTGTCCCAGCGAAATGAAATTGCTGCAAGCCCAGTAGCACAGGATTGCGCCAGGAAAGTTCATTGTGAACGGGAAAATTATCACCGGCAAAGCTCGCAGCACGTACTTCATAACGTGCATGTTTTGCGACGACAACCGCGCGCTGTCTGTGCCTATTTCGATGGTCAGGTAGAGCGTAGCACTTGTAATAATCGGCAGCACGAAATACGGATCGGCAATGGTCAAATCTGTGAACCAGAACAAGCCGCCCTCGCGCATCGATTCGACAGGAGCATTGGCCATCGCTCGCAAGCCCATGAAGAAGGAAATAAATAGCGGCGCTTGTGCCAACGGAACAACCATGTTCTTGAATGGGTTCACTTCTTTCTCTTTCATGAACTGAACCATTTCCTGGGCGTATCGAGCCGATTCAATTTGATTGCCAGACTGTCGCGCCTCCGTCATTTTCAACTGAAGCACTTGTAGTTGTGGCATGTGGTTGTTCATTTTAGCTGCGTTTCTCTGTGCAAGGATGACAAGCGGGAAAAGTATAACACGCACACAAACTGTTCCGATGGCAATTGCGCCCCACCACGGCAGATCACAGGTTACGTGCAAGAACTCCAAACATTGCTGCACCATGCCAACCGGCGTCCAACCACCAAGACCCAAAGATGCAAGCGCAGGTTCTCCATTTGCAGCGAACTGTTCGATAATTGTTGCCGGTTCCGGCACCGGAACTGTAGGTGGTTCAGGGATCTGACTGAGGTCCACGGCTATCGGACTTGTCGTTATTGATGAATCTTGGCTGGCGAAACGCACTGAAATGATACTACTTGCAATGGCATGCCGACTCGAAGTTCTATTCGGACGCAAGAGATGTGTGTTGACCAGTGAAGTACGACTAGATAGATGCAAGTCTCGGCTACATGACAGGCTATTGGAATTGGGCTGCCGCAGCACCTTCAATGAGACATTTTAAGGTTAGACACAATATACGCAGTGAGTGGATTTCTACTTACTTTTATTAGCAGGTTTGACGATGTGTTGCGCCGCAATATGTTACAAGTGGCTGCTGCTTTAATCATTTTGGCTGTGCGAAACAATTCGATTTTTTGAAGAAACTTAGCACAGTTCAGTTGACATTTCTTTTGCGAGAGAACTTCTTCTTCTTGGTCGCCGGTGGGCAGCTGATTTGGAGCTGTGAGTGTGTTAACCTTTGATAAGCTCTTGATGAGTTTGATTTTGGTTAGATTGTTTTTTTTGTATTTACAATTTCCTGTTTTGTATCCTGCACTCAAATTCGATGCTGGCAATTATTTCAAACCAAATTAAAATGTTAATTGGTGTAATTCCAGTGCAAGGTACACTCGATGCGATTATTGAAATAAAAACACTCGCACATGTTAATTATTATTTAAGTGTTGAATTAAAATACAAAGAGAGTCACCGACGTAGAAATTGTACATGACTAAACACATAACAGCTTTCATGTATTCTTTGACAATTTTTGGTAGCATACATCAAATTATTTGATGGTACAGCTTTTAGCACTTGCCGTTCTTCCATTTAAAACCTTTTTTTAGCCAACTAAAGCTTAGTATTGATTTCGGATTCACGTGCAATTTCCATATGTTCAACCGACGTTTTTGATTGAAAATGAAAAATGATATTATTTCCTGTCTTCTTTGCAATATTTTAATATATATGTGCATCTACCGCGTGTGTATACAAATAGCTACCACTATCGCGTTCAAATATTGCTTGTGTATTCAATATCAAAAACATCAGAAGTTCGTGTATCCTATTTTGATAGCCATGACTGTGAAATTGGTACGAGTGTCCAGCATCCATAATGACACTCACTTGAGAGACCACTATTGACAGATTCATGAAACTTCCACTGCAACTCTGTTGCATTCTGCTACTTTCATGCAAACTTGGTTGAATCTCGCGTTCAGCTTGCCTGCGATATATTTGCTCTTAGCTTCAGGAGCATTCAGTACGGAAATTGAAAATAGTATAGAAAGCGGGGAAAGCGCCGTTCGTTCTTCTGTTGAGCCACTTTTTAGATCAGTTGGCAGCACATCAGTATTTCACGTTGAAAGCGACCAGTGACTTGACATTCAAGTTGAATGAAACACTATCCGCTTATACACACAGTGCGATTCACCGACTATCGTTCACTTCGGTGACTTGCTTGAGTTTCCCAAACGGATGAGATGTGAGAAGTCGTCAGTTCTAGAAATCGTTTGTATCGGTGCGGATGCTAGGTTGTGTGGTGACTGTGCCGACCGCTGATTGAAGGAGAAGGCGAAGCGCGGGCGCGGACTCTGATATTTATTTTTGCGAGCGCTGTTTTTATTCTCGGAAGTGAAGTGATTGCATGCACAGCGGTTTAATCTCTCGGTGATGACTGGCTAGACATTTCGAAAGCGCTTATCGCAGCAGCAAAGGGCAACGAAACCCGTTTGCAGTCGATTGTCAGAAGTGGCGGTGCATCGCCCTAGTTTCCCTTGTCAAAATCGGCAAGGCGTCACCCTTGTCTCTTCGGCTAAGCATCTTTGGCGACGTTGGTGTCCTGTGTGCATTCCATTCAGTGCGTGATCCGAATTTATTCTTGCACAGTGTTTGAATTATCAACAAATCCAAGAGTGAAATTGATCGTGAATTTCGCTTTCACGCTGCAGAAAGAGCAAAGAAAGGGTACGGTGCCCACGCTCGCTGATGCAAAGTGAAAAGTGGGCAGTTTGTGAGATTTGCTCTCATGCGTGTTGTGAAAGTGCAGTGATTTGGCTGTCATAATAACTAGAGTGAGAGGTGGAATCGCCGTCAAGTGTCAGAAATCGTTTGGAGAAAGGTGTACAGAGGAGTCAAGGTACGATTAACACAAAATCAGAAACGTATAAACTATTCAAATCGAAATCCGAGATCAAACGCCGCCAAGGGCCCAAAGAAGAACGAGTTGCCCACGATGGGCGCACTTTGTCGCATGGTTTGTCTGGTCTGAGCCGGATTGCGTGTGGTCATGACCTACGTTGGCGGTTTTGGTCTGGTTACGATGGGCTTTGGAACTCTGAGGTGCTGAGCTCTTTTCACATTAAGTTCGGTGACTTCTGGCTCTAACACAGAGTTTATTGGCCTCCATTGCCTTTACTTTTATGTGGGTTGCTTGCCGAACTCAAAACGCCGCGAGACTGGCACTCGCAGTTGGTCTGATGTCGAAGCAAGTACATCAACTTTGAGCAGCCAGACGCCACAATCGCACGCCACATACCAATGCAGGCGATTTGTATTCTGGTCATGTAACCTCCAAGTCTCGTTTCAATCTGGAAATTTATCGCGTGACTCTTTCGGTGCCACTGACTGGCAATTATCTTAAACCAGGGTGTCTGTAATAGTAATTTTGATTCTTTCTGATGTCACCGTTTATGGGATGGCATCAACTCAGTTCCAACAGTAACCTTGGTTTTATGTCCTTTTGTGTCAGACGACCGAGAAACAATGCCAGCGCATTCCAGGGCAACGACCTAAACTTGCGGCATCTGCGGTTTAACTGAACTGCGAACTTCAGACAAGGCCGACCGATGAAGTGATGGCTTTGAATCTTTAGTCTAGCCGTAGTAATGGTAGCAATAATACTGAAATATGTGCACATTTGCTTCTCGATCTGAGATCGTAATCGAACGCGTTATGCTAGTTTCTGGCGCCTCAGATGGTCCAGGCTGCCATCAGACCTTCATAATTTGCTTGGATTCATAAGCGTGGCGATGATTGATTCAAGACGGCATGTCTGGAACTCGTGAGTTGCAGACAAGGAGCGCTAGTGTCATAAAGACTTTAAGCTCTGAGCTGTATTTTCCTGCACCTAGTTCGGAGTGATCTGTTATTCTAGGTGTCAAGATATATTTCAGCAAATATGAAGGAAATGTAAGACGTACCAAAATAGTTCCCATAGAAGCATTGCTATTTGTGGTGTCATTTCCATTACGTAATCAATACAATTGGAGGAACGAAAAAAAAATCAAGCTTTAACTACTCATCCATATAACATTGATTTCATATTTTTCAACAAAAATTAACTTTAAGAACTCCATGGAATCGAGACCAGAAAAATCACAAATCTTATTTTCAAAATGATGTAAATTATTTTATTATTTTGGTGTCAAAATACAGATTCACATGTTTTATTTTTCTTATGATGCTTCCTTGTTAGGCTTGAACTGTTTTCTTCAAGAAAGATATTAGTTATTATGCTGATATGAGAATCACTTTCCATTTTAAAATTCTACATACACTACCGTGCAAAAGTATAAGGACATCATCGAAAAAATCGATTTTTTGAATTTGTGGCTGTTTTTGATTGTGTTCAACAACATTTTATGATTAAATCTTGTATATAAACTAAAAAATAGACGTTTTTATTATGATTTACATATATTTGCATTAAATTAGCTGATTATTATTAGTCAAAATGATGGAATTGCAGGACCCAAAAATTCTTATTTTATAAGTAGCATCATTTTTGCGCTGTAATTTCAAATATAATAACTATTATTTTATTTTAAACTATTCAAATATGGGCGCTAATGTCTTAAACAGTCATTAGGTCTGTTCGCGTACTACGATCAATTGCAATTATTTGCATTGAAGCCGTTTTTGTACTCCGTTTTACTGAAAACTGAAAATTTCCCCTCATTCAGTAAATTTCAGTAGGGTCTGAGCTACTGAAAAATACTGAAAACGGTTTTTGGCGTAATGTTATTATGAAGGACGAATATTTTTGTGGCGATAATTTATCACCGCTTAGGATGACTTTATAATCACTATTGTTCTCCCAAAAACCGACAACTGACACTTTTGTTTGTCAATTTTCAGGAAATGCAATGAGAGCGTTTTCGTACTTTTCATGAATTTCCCCCACCACATGATTCAGGAAAATTCAGTAAAATTCAGTGACTGAAAGTACGCTAACAGACCTATTTTGAATCATTTGAGTGCCTGTAAAAAAATAACGGTTCTTTGCGCCCTGTGCTGTGTTCTGTGTGCACTAGAACTGTCATATTCATTCCCGTCATTGTTTACACGCGCAAAACCGATTGTTATCGCTGAAAATGGCTCGAAAAAAGAAAATTTCACTTACTTAAGTATTTTGAAAAAAGTGGGTAAAACAATTCGTGAAATTGCAAATATGGTTGATGTTTCAAACAAAGTGTGGAGTTGAAACCACGTTGAAGCGGTTCGCCGAAACCAGCTCAAATATTAATCGAAAACGCTCTAGTCGACCAAAAAAAAACAAAACAACTCAAGCTGATGACACATTTTATTGATGAGCAACCAAAATCGGTTCAAAACAGCACCAGCTATTCGTGCCGAAATCAACGAAACCCTGACGAAACCAATTTCCGTGGATACTGTCAAACGTCGTTTACGAGAAAACGGATATTTTGGTCGCGTTGCTGTGAAAAAATACTTCTACGTCCACAAAACAAGCGGAAAAGATTATTGTTTGCTAGAAAATATAAAGATTGACCAATAGATCAGTGGAAATCTGTGTTACGGACCGATGAATCAAAGTTCGACATATTTGGATCCAGGCGGCGTCAGTATGTTCGTCGAAATAAATATGAGCGGTATAATCCCCAATGTATTGCGCCAACAGTTAAACATGGCGGAGGCTCCGTGATAGTCTGGAGGTGTTTCAGCTACGATGGTGTTGGAAAACTGGTCAAAATCGACGGAATAATGCGAAAGGAACACTATCACAATATTTTTTTCCATCTGACATTGGTTTGATCGGCAACGGATTTACCTTACAACAAGATAATGATCCCAAGCACATCTCCCATCTGTGCATAAACTATCTACGGTCCATGGAAGAGATAGGCGTGCTCAAAATCATGGATTGGCCGCCGCAATCCCCTGACGTCAACCCGATCGAATTATTATGGAATGAGCTCCACCGGCAGGTGAATAACATGCAGGTGACCAGTGAAAAACAGTTGTTCGACACTCTAAAAGTGACTTGGGACAATCTCGCAACTGAAACACTTTAAAAATTGGTCGAAAGGCTTCCAAGGCTTCCAAAAAAACCTGATTGGACATGTCGTGATATCTTCGGTATTTTTAAATATTTTTATGTAAAATTTGCATGTAATGAACATAAATCATATCAAAACAGTATATTTTCTAGTTTATATACAAGATTTAATCATAAAATGCTGATGAAGATAATAAAAAAAAACAATTACAAACTCAAAAAATCGGTTTTTTCGATGATGCCCTTATACTTTTGCACGGTAGTGTATGTATATTATACATGCATATACTGCACCAAAGAACACAAAAAAAAGTCTTTAAATATTAGATAAGTGAATGAATCAAATGTTCAATGAATCAATGACTCGGAGCTAAAATCTTGCTTAGCAAAAACCTAAAATGACGGCATCATCGCCAGTAACAGAGAAATTAGTATTATCTAAAATTGTATGCCAATTTCGTGCAATACAAGTAACGCCAAATTGATACCTGTTTTTCACTGAATTGACTACGTATGAAATGATTAACATATGTATGCTTGCTGAAATGTCGTCAACCAACTGGAAAAAACAAAAAAGAAAGATTGATTTAAACGAAATTCAGTAAAAACAACATTAACATACGTGACAGCCTGTAGCTAAATATTAATTGCCTTTTTGTTTGATATCAGTTCAACTTTATTAGTGCGAAATAGTTGACTTTCTGCTGAAGTTTTGTTTTTAACTCTTTCACTGCGACATATGGCTTTATTCGCAAAAATGGGATCTGCGATACATCGTTTAATGTTGCATGCGACAAATCAGCTCGCAGATTGCAGACATCAGCATTTACCTGCCAGGAGTGTGTCGAAATAAAGCCGTGCAACGTCTTGAGGCCAGTGCTGCCAACTTTTTTCTAGCTGTTGTAGCTAGATTTGAGGAAACACATAGCTAAAAATAGCTAAAATGTTCCCATAGTAGCTAGAGATGGGCAAAATGCCTAATGGCTCATGAAGCATAGCTCTTTCTTACAGTGCAGCGCCTGAAAAAAGCACAGCATAGTCTGTGAGCGAAAGCTTTCGTTTGAATAAACTTAATGAAATGCCAAGCGAACAGTGTACTGAGAGTACGGCGCAATACTGTAAAATACTCTAAAAAAGAGCGATCAGTGGTGTGTCATGAGGCATTTTGCCCATCTCTAATAGTAGCTAAAAAGTGTAGCTAACTTCAACAATAAAAAACTGAAGGGCCTGGAAAACAGTTTTATTAAGCTAACCTTTATCATTCATTTTATCATTTCCGAAGTTTCGCCTTTTTTCACTGGGCTATTTCTAGGCAAGGAGAAATTCAACCAAAATTCAGCGAAAACAAGCGGAAATTAATATTTCATTGCACCGGTAGATTAATCTGATTAGATGATAAATAAAATTTGTTTGTGTTTCAATCTCAGTGGAAATAATTCAAAAATTGATAATAATTTAAAAGTTGAAAGATATGAATTTATTGCTGTTATTAGATGCGTAAATATAATTTACAGTTTGTGTTATCTTTTCCTCGTATTTCGATATAGTCTCGATTTTAAAATTGAAGAAAACAACTAAAGATCATATGATATTTTGTTTTGATTGATACTAGTCAAATCAGTGCATATAGAAGTTGTAGCGGTTGTGAAGATGGGAGTGGCCTTAGCACAACTTAGAACCAGACCGAAGTCCAGAACCAAGAGTGCTAAGGTCAGAAAATGGAATGGCTAGTGCCATTCAAGAGGCAAAACAAAAAAAAAAGAATTGCCCCGAGAGCAGGGTGCCCTAGAAATGGCCGTGAAGGCCCCTCGTCCGCATTAGCGGAGCACCCTTTAACCAACCCCGACGGATGCTGGGGTGCCGCTTTGCTAGCTCGCTGCGGCTGGGGTGGGTTCTTTAAACAAATAATAGGCCAAAGCGCCAAATTGAAAATACGTGGATGCACACCAGTGGTGTGACTAACTCTCAAGAAATCTAATTAAAGTGCAAAGCCAGATGCTAGAGTAAATTAAAAAAAAATTATCAATTTCAAAGTTTTAAATTTTTCCAAGTTAGGATCAAATTTTAATTTTATCAAAATTTTAATTTTCAAGAGATGGCCTTCTTACTAGACGGAACCCGATCCATTCCTCTCCAATTCAGGTCCGCTGGCTGGCTGGCTTTTGATTTCAAGAAAAAAACGCAAGAAATTGAAATTTTAATTACGAAATGTTAGAACGTGGAACAAATGTTTTTAATTGGAAATTGACAAAGTGAAGTGAATGTGTGAATGTGAAAATATTTACGGTTGAAATTTGTAATTGCAATAATTTAACTCGGGTCGGCTCCTGAAGGGTACCGCCCAGTATGGGAGACTGTTTCTCTCACCCGAAATTCCTCAAAAAGAGAGGAGCAAGGGACCAAAAACAACTATGTTGCTGCTTGACTCAACTTCAGCAAATGGTTCAAGTTTGGCCAAGCTGCAGGGACGTGTAGGCGGCGCCACGCCAACCCCACGTAATCCACCACAGCTTGAACCAAACCCAAGCCAAAAACCGAAGCTGGATCAAGACAGCAAGGATATTCAAATTTGGGACAGCTTCCCAACATAAAGTGGGGCAGGGGCCCTTCGGTTGACCGGGACAGGAGTGGCGGTAAACCACCACAACCTGTTATCCGCGGCCAACCTCCAGGTTGCACCCAGAGTCACAAAACTCAAAAAGACGACACAACAGGAAGCTGCCCAAGAGGTAAACTAACTAGGAATTGAATTTAACCGGATAGGACTGGGAAGGATGTTTGCGGCTAGTAAGGAAAGAGCGAGCGATGCAGGTCTTAATTCAAGGGGTTTGTTCTCTCGAACGAAGTATATCGAATCGCAAAGGAGGCGATTCTAAGACCTGCTAGTGAGAATGGAATTATTAGGATTTAAAGACGTGAAGTCTTAAGGGGAGTATGAGTCGAAACTCATAAGTATTTTCTCACTGTGGTGTGGGTTACCCAAAACAAGTTTCGGGCCCCACGTTGGGCGCCATTTGTAGCGGTTGTGAAGATGGGAGTGGCCTTAGCACAACTTAGAACCAGACCGAAGTCCAGAACCAAGAGTGCTAAGGTCAGAAAATGGAATGGCTAGTGCCATTCAAGAGGCAAAACAAAAAAAAAGAATTGCCCCGAGAGCAGGGTGCCCTAGAAATGGCCGTGAAGGCCCCTCGTCCGCATTAGCGGAGCACCCTTTAACCAACCCCGACGAATGCTGGGGTGCCGCTTTGCTAGCTCGCTGCGGCTGGGGTGGGTTCTTTAAACAAATAATAGGCCAAAGCGCCAAATTCAAAATACGTGGATGCACACCAGTGGTGTGACTAACTCTCAAGAAATCTAATTAAAGTGCAAAGCCAGATGCTAGAGTAAATTAAAAAAAAATTATCAATTTCAAAGTTTTAAATTTTTCCAAGTTAGGATCAAATTTTAATTTTATCAAAATTTTAATTTTCAAGAGATGGCCTTCTTACTAGACGGAACCCGATCCATTCCTCTCCAATTCAGGTCCGCTGGCTGGCTGGCTTTTGATTTCAAGAAAAAAACGCAAGAAATTGAAATTTTAATTACGAAATGTTAGAACGTGGAACAAATGTTTTTAATTGGAAATTGACAAAGTGAAGTGAATGTGTGAATGTGAAAATATTTACGGTTGAAATTTGTAATTGCAATAATTTAACTCGGGTCGGCTCCTGAAGGGTACCGCCCAGTATGGGAGACTGTTTCTCTCACCCGAAATTCCTCAAAAAGAGAGGAGCAAGGGACCAAAAACAACTATGTTGCTGCTTGACTCAACTTCAGCAAATGGTTCAAGTTTGGCCAAGCTGCAGGGACGTGTAGGCGGCGCCACGCCAACCCCACGTAATCCACCACAGCTTGAACCAAACCCAAGCCAAAAACCGAAGCTGGATCAAGACAGCAAGGATATTCAAATTTGGGACAGCTTCCCAACATAAAGTGGGGCAGGGGCCCTTCGGTTGACCGGGACAGGAGTGGCGGTAAACCACCACAACCTGTTATCCGCGGCCAACCTCCAGGTTGCACCCAGAGTCAAAAAACTCAAAAAGACGACACAACAGGAAGCTGCCCAAGAGGTAAACTAACTAGGAATTGAATTTAACCGGATAGGACTGGGAAGGAAGTTTGCGGCTACAATTCATGACGGATGAATATACGTAGCATCCCGTTTTCTTTGAGAGCCAACCATCCCCATTTGTTTAAAGAACCCACCCCAGCCGCAGCGAGCTAGCAAAGCGGCACCCCAGCATCCGTCGGGGTTGGTTAAAGGGTGCTCCGCTAATGCGGACGAGGGGCCTTCACGGCCATTTCTAGGGCACCCTGCTCTCGGGGCAATTCTTTTTTTTTTGTTTTGCCTCTTGAATGGCATCAGCCATTCCACTTTCCGACCTTAGCACTCTTGGTTCTGGACTTCGGTCTGGTTCTAGGTGTGCTAAGGCCACTCTCATCTTAATTTTCGCTACAAAGTTTCAGAGAAGCAATTATCGAAATGCGGTGTAAAAATAAATTATAAAAATTAGACATTCACTCTTGTAAGTATTAAAATGTGATAGACACTCGATTGAATCTGTGCTGATGTTCGAAAATTTCTGATAGAGAAATAATCTCATCTTTTGCGTTCTTTAAGAATATCCTTAAAGTCCAGAAAAAAGTCCACAATCTGAAGTGAAAAAGTCTCATTTAAACTTCAATTTACGCTACATAGACAAAAGTATTTTTTTCTTATTTTACTTCACATTGTTTTTGAATTGAATTGCACCAACTATGATTATGGTAACATAAGCTAGTGCCAAAATCGACTGCTTCTTCAGCAGTAGCCATCCAAGTCATTTTTGATCTTAGTCAATGTCAAATTTACTCTTAAAACTTTATTGGAATTATCGGCTTTATCTTTGTCATATATGTACTCGTATATTGATGTTTCTAAAAAAAATCTACCGTCAAAAGTCATTTGTGTTCATAAAGTAGTAACTCATCAGTACTGTACGCTCACACATTTGACAAAAGCCATGTTCCATATTGTTTTGACATGTCATGTTATTTTGACAGTTCATTTGTCTTTCAACTAGGGTTCTTATCAAATATATATAGCATTTTCAGCTTAAATGAAACCTTTTCCAATTGAAATAAAACCACTTTTATTTGAAATGAAACCTTTTTCAAATGAAATGAAACTTTTTTCCAAATGAATGAGAATTCGATAAAAAAATAGTTTCAGGATAATTTATTTTTGATGTAAATGTATGAAGAATAAAACATATGAAGAAAATAAAATTATGTAGAATATGATATTTTAGTGATATATATTTTAATTACAAAATATAATTTAATGTAATGGTTTACATTATGCAGCTTTTGGTATTTGCAAAACCATATCTAGGACATAGTTAGAGCAATCTTCTGCAGTGACTTGAAGCACGCTTTCTTCAATAACGTTGCTAATTTTTATTTTCGAAAATCTTTTTCGATTGAGTTCAGCATCGGCGAGTAAGGGGGTAAACATTTTAATGTACATCCGCTATTACCTGCAACCACCTCCTGAACTTCTCGCGTTTTGTGGATTCGAGCATTATCCAAAATCAAAATTTAATTATCCATATTTGGCATAGAACCAATTTATTTTAAAAGCTCCCGTAAGAATAAAATTATTTTCGAATGAACAACACCACCTCTATTCATAGCTGCAATAAGCGTAAAATTACCTCCCCTCTTTATTGAGGCGCCCACTGCGAAAACTATCTGGCGTAAATTTGCCTCAATTGCAAAGTTCGCTGGCAATTCCCAACGGGAATCGCCGTAATGTATTCTGGCAGAATGCATCAATCAAACAATCCTAGTAATGCAAATGTAATGTGGTAGAAAGCTATTTTCCAGCAATTATACGATATACGCGTATACATGACTTGGAGCATGGGGAATGCTGCAAGGAAGAAAGTTCATATGTTATAAGTCCATGACTGGCCAATGAACATCACTCGCAGAAATAAGGGGAAAAGAACTTGCGAGCATACATCGGCTATGGGTAGTCTGCTATATAAAGCGGAAAGATGAAAATTTCGGAGCATTTCAAACCATCACCTGTAAGTAAAATGTATGAAAAACAAGAGTACCCAACGGGAAAAATAATGCTTACGGATATATTCGGCAAGCATTTCGCGTAATGCGTGTAAACATTACCGGACCATTACGCGTTGTTTCTTTTTAACATTGCATGTCCTAGGCTGGGAAGATTTATACAAGGGGAAACTCATGCTTTTAGCTCTATAGCTTTATGTATAAGAGCTTTTTGGAAAGTGCGACATCGTATTCTCGCATTTATACGCCTCAACATGAATTAAAGCTTTGGCCGGCGGCCGATCGTATCTCTGCATGTGTGGTTTTTGCATGCTGAGTGATTGTGACGCTCATTGGAAATTCCCATAGCGCATGCTCTTTGCTACTAGGGGGAATTGTCTTCATACATTTTACTTACCCGTGCGTGATGATTTGAAATGCTCCGAAATTTTCTTCTTTCCGCTTTATATAGCAGACTACCTATAACCGATGTATGCTCGCAAGTTCTTTTCCCCTTGTTTCTGCGAGTGAATTTCATTGGCCAGTCTTGGACTTATAACATATGAGCTTTCTCACTTGCAGCATTTTCCATGTTCCAAGTCATGAATACGAGTATATCTCATAATTGCTGGAAAATAGCTTTGGAAATAGGAAATTGGCATTACTAGCATTGTTTGATTCATGCATTACGCCAGAATACCTTACGGCGATTCCCGTTGGGTACCTATTCCGCCACTAGCAAAGAACATGCGCTACTGGAATTTCCAATGAGCGAAACAATCACTCAGCATGCAAAAACCACACATGCAGAGATTCGATCGGCCGCCGGCGAAAGCTTTGATTCGTATTCACCGTAAATTGCCGTAATCACAATACAGCGTTTTTCGCTGCGGCCAACGCAGCGTTCCACAGTTGGAGGCGTGAAAGCCCCAGTTGAATTTGGTGAATCACAATGCAGCGACAATGTTGCTGTCAATGCAACCAAGGCACCAACCAAAATCATTTTTTTTTCTTTTGTATTGCTAAATCCTGTTGTACGAGGATTAGGTTGGCTTATCACAATACTCATCAGCCATCGTTTGTCTATTCCACCAGATCATTCAACCTAATTCAAACAGAGTTAATTCAACCTAGTGGTGATGCCAACCTATGGTAGGTATCACCGCTAGCGGTGCGGCAAAATTAGAAATTTGGCAAATTTCGCCGCTGCCGCAAATTCCGCCGCAGCCATTGTGCGCGTTACCATACAAAACAGTGCATTCTAATTTTTTGACAGCACTTCCCGCAGCCCACTGCGTTGGCCGCAGCGAAAAACGCTGTATTGTGATTACGGGGAATGACGGAAATGCGAGAATACGATGTCGTACTTTCCAAAAAGCTCTTATACATAAAGGTGTAAAGCTAAAAGCATAAGTTTCCCCTTGTATAAATCTTCCCAGCCTAGGACATGCAATGTGAAAAAGAAAACAACATGCAATGGTCCGGTAATGCTTCCACGCATTACGCGAAATGCTTACCGAATACATCCGTAAGTATTATTTTTCCCGTTGGGTTCATATACGGTCAACTTGTCACGGTCGTTAGTACGGTACGGGGTTTTGTTTTAATAATATACATATTGTTTTAATAACATTGTTTTAATAATATACATATACATATGAAATAATATACATATAAAAAAAAAAATCTCCACCGACCTGCGGCAGTAAGATCGATGGAGGTTGAGTCGCGTTCACCGAGGAATTAACCATCTTTATTAATTGTCAATTCGTTAAACTAAGGTAAAAATGTTTCAATGAATGTAACGAATACGAAGATGGGGTAGTAGATTAGTACGCGAAACTTTCAAACAACTATGCGACATTACAATCGACACTTGCAACTATATTCCCGGCTATACATTGAACAATGATCTACGACTACAGTCTACGGTGACATACTAATGATTCGGAACACCACAAACACGATACTCAGCACTTAGAACGACAAGATACTTAGGACACCGTAAGTGAATCTCATAGAGATGCCTAGCACAAATATGATCACGACCGACTAATGATGTACAACCAGATCAACGCACGAAAACGCGGGGCAACGCTCAATTGTAATTGTTCGTGTCGGCGGCTCCTGACCTGGGCCAACATCTGACCCAGATATGACGAGCATGTTATGTACGCGTGAACTCGGTTTGCATGCAAGCGACTCGACAATTAAAACGATTTATACAACTCGGATGGGCATTCGAATAGAATCGGAGAAATGAACTGCGCCCAGCAATTCAATCGAAAACTGTCGCGAACGGACGAAAGAAACTACACTCACTACCGCCGGCAAATCGTTATCCAAACGAAACTGGATGAACGGACGAAGGAGGCGTAACACTAATGATAGGAAGATGTGTATCTTCCTGATGGAACTGCACGAAATATAAAAGGTATTACTTACCTGAGGATTAGTTTTACAGTCCAAAAACGAAAAGAATCAAAACAACCGACACTAAACTAAGTCGCGATTTGACAGTCCGAAATGTCACGGCATCTGACGGATTAGAAAGAAGGGGCAATCGGGTTGTCCCAAATGAGTGGAACCCGTGGTGGAAATTAAAACCCAACTCAAGTGGAACTGAGAGTGGGGTGAACAAACCAAGCGGACCAGGGAAGTCCCGATAGTTTTTGAAAAATTTTACGCCACGATCCGGAAAAGTAAAAGTCTTTCTTTTTTTCTATGGAGATCTGGGTAAGGACTTGGACGTGCAACGAGTAACTAGGAAATCTATATTGGAAATTATTTTTACATGTCGGCGAGGAGGATTTGGCGTTAGTGAATTGATCATCGGTAAGGCGGCAACCCAGGCGGAAGAAAATATATATGTGAAGGCGCGATAGCGGCGGCGAAACGAAAAACGTTGGCAAGTGAACTGATACGAAAATTACGGAGAAGGAGCGATTTTCGAGTGGCAGCGACGAAATCATCAGGGCCCCAGCGAGGGATTTTAGACAGAGTTAGTCAGATTACATTTTGTTCAAATTTGAATTTAATCGTAGTATCTATATTTGATAATATATTGACTGAAGTAGTTAGTTTGTAAGTAGTTCGCGGCCGCGTATGGTTAAGTTCGAAATTAGTGTTGATTTTTAGTTCTTATCTTGAATTCGGATTAAAATCTGTAAAAGTGTTATACCGAACATGGAAGGAATGTCTTTCTTTTAACCTGGTAAATTGGTTCCGTCGGTGAAAGCGATAGGTACGCGTAGATAAAGTGCAAACTCGTCACTCATTTCTCGCTTTGGAGCGACGGAGTCCTAGTAGATTCGGGTTAATTAAAGCGAGTGACGCTCAACCCACCGCTTTCTCCGCGAGTAGAGGCGCCCGAATCTACTGCCCTAGCATCCCAGTCGGGGGTGAAGGGTTTGCGGTACGTTTTCATCGTGAAATAGTAACAAACTTCAACTGAAGTAAGCTTCAGCGTAATTTTCAGCTCCCGCAGAGCTTTGAAAATAGTGCTTATCGACACAGCTATGCCTTTTTCTTCACATAGTTTTTTTAAAATGTTTTTAAGGGCAATCGCGGGATCTCTTTCGACATAGCACTGAATGTTACCCAAAACATCCGGTGTTAATTTTTTTGTTCGGTTTCCTCCACGCTTGCTTTGAACTAAAACTTCCGAATGTTTCTTATAACCCGCTAAAATTGTTTTCGCAAAGTTTACATTCATTGATGTAATTCGCGATGCTTCGAAACCCTTTTTCCCCTTCTTGGTGCAGTTTAATAAGCAGCATTTCATATCCTCGGTTATTTTTTGGTAGCTCCGTATTCGTCTCCGGATTCCGACTCCCGACCAGGATGCCAATAATTAGAGCTTTCTAAACTAAAATATTCTGCACTACTCATTTTTATTTTAATGACAACTAACAACTTAATGCACCTCACAATTAGAATTACTTATATTGAATTATTGAAATTAACAACTTTACTCACTTCATGTTTACCATTTACTGGGTTAACAACTTAATGCACTTCACGCGACTAGTTGCGGTCGCAGTCCATCTAACGGAATGTGATTAATGCAGTTAAATTTTTTTTGATAAAAACTACCTGGCATGAACTAAGAATAGTGGATAATTTACTTCGAAAATATTTTTCCTAAAAATTGTTGTTTATCAAAGTTTCATTTCATTTGAAAAAGGTTTCATTTAAGCTGAAAATGCTATACTTTCTTTGTAAATAACTAGAAACCCTCTAATCTTGCATTGTACAAACTTGTGAAACATTGCTCTTAAAAATATGTCCCCATTCGCATTGTTTTCAAGCAAACGGAAATAAGTACAATATTTCGCCACATATTGATAAGTATCGCCAAGCTTATCAGAATCTGATATTTATATATCCAGTAATACTCCGATATGATCTATATGAAACCGTTCAGTTAGTATTCATTAATCTGTAATTCATTACCGAACAATTCAATGTGTAATTAACTTGACAATTGTCAGTATCTGAATCGTTGACCATGCTATACAGGTATAGTCTCATACATATTATGCGAGACTGTTCAAATAAATAATGTGTAACAAGGATTATTGATTACTCGGAGTTTATTTGACACGAATATCCGACTATCAGCAGTTCGATTTGAGATAAGAAGAACAGAGGAAACTGAGTCGATAATGCTGGAAGCTGAAACTATCAATAATGCATCAAAGAGTCTACGAAAAGACCATGAAATGAAGCGTACTTAATAAAATTCAATTTGGGTGATAGTAAAAAGGAAAAATGGTAAAGGTATAGTTTTAGGGTCCATCCGCGGAGGGGGTGGGGGGCTACTTTGTTTGATTCAGGGGGGGTGTTCATATAACATCCCCATAAAAGTTTGGTGGCGGCCACCCCCTGAGAAAAAGTTACAGCCCCCTAAAGTACGCGTATTTGAGGGAAAAAGGAGTTAAATGAAATGGGGTGGGAGACCCGGAGGGGGTGGGGGGCTAGTTTGCTTGATTTAGGAGGGTGTTCATATAACATCCCCATAAAAAAATGTCGGCGGTCACCCCCTGAGAAAAAATTACAGCCCCCTAAAGTACGCGCATTTTCAACTTTTTTGCACGTATGCAACATTACAATTCGCACACCCTAAAATTTAGCATCTGGCGACGATTATGGTGAATCGACCGAGGAAGAATCTCTTACAAAATCATCTGCGATTGGAAACATGTCTTTGATTACGGAAAAGAACTGCTCGATGCGTTCTTCGAAATCAAATTTCCGCTTGAAAAGATACTCAGCGATGTATAAAGGCCAATGGCGCTTTGTTCTTCCGAAATGAGGGATGCTGTGCCGTAGATCCCTCCACACACGCTCAATATTTTGAGTGTGTGCACCAGTTTCAGGATCTACAAAGTTAACTGAATGGTTGACAGTTAAATCCTGAAATCCCTCATCTTCCAAGCACTCATACGACTCGGGGTGGTTTAGTCCCGTGTGGGGTAGTGTCGTGCAGGGTCTAAAATATGAGAGATACATAATGTGCAAGATCGTATGTAAAAAAGTTGAAAATACGCGTACTTTAGGGCGCTGTAAATTTGTCTCAGGGGGTGACCACCGAAATTTTTTTATGGGGATGTTATATGAACACCCTCCTAAATCAAGCAAAATAGCGCCCCACCCCCTCTAGGTCTCCCACCCCATTTCATTTAACTCCTTTTTCCCTCAAATACGCGTACTTTAGGGGGCTGTAACTTTTTCTCAGGGGGTGACCGCCACCAAAATTTTATGGGGATGTTATATGAACACCCCCCTAAATCAAACAAAGTAACCCCCCACCCCCTCCGCGGATGGACCCTAAAACTACACCTTTACCTTCAGTTTGAAAATATAAGTTGTACTTGCGTTTGCATGTCGCTGTTTAAAAGTGCAACCCGTTTTGGGTCTGGGAGTGGAAATCGTTAGAAAATTTATTCACAATCAATGCATACGAGTGTGGAGTGGTAAACTTTCGAACTCAGTTTACCCTTGATTTGACTCAGGTATTTACTCACAACTGGGTTAACTCAAAGTCCGGTGTGTGATCCTGGCAAGATTTGAAACATGAACCATGCCAGTGCTTTACCCACTCGTATGATTTTTAGAAGCATAAGTATTGCTTCTAAAACTAAATAAGAAAATCTAAGTTTTATAAAATAGATTTTACTGTTAACTAGACAAGATTAAAATACTTACTGAAATTACTTTCTACAAACATCAAAATCACAATTCTCTTAGCCTACTTTGGATATGTTTAATTTTGGTGTTTGTTGAAGTGTAAAGTGTTTATGGATTGTGGATGTGTAATTGTGGATAGTGGAATTATGTGTTCCCATTCCAGTATGTTTTCGCTCGTAAGAGACAACAAACTCCGACAATGCCTTCTTGAATACCCGCGTAGCACAGCATAAACTTCGAATGAGCCAATAAATAGGTGCTGCAAAATATTCAAGAGCATAAGCCAATCTGAAGTAAAAATAAAAATAATAAAAATATTAGTCGTTGTCGTAGCACTACAGCCCCTCTCGGGCCTTGACTTCTCGCAGGTGACGCCTCCAGTTGTCTCGGTCCAATGACCGCGTCCTCCAATTTCGAAAATCGAGCAGCTTTGCGCAGGCTTCGTCGACAGAGTCAGACCAGCGTTTTCTGGGTTTTCCCACTGGTCTTCGACCCTTGGCCCTTCCGTCGAATACCTTCTTAGGTACTCGATGCTCGTCCAGTCGTTGCACGTGACCAGCCCATTGCAGATTCCGCAGTTTGATTATTATAGCAACCTCTGGTTCGTCAAAAACCTCGTACTATTCGTGGCTGTACCTTATCCGCCATTGGCCGCACTCTTGTTTAGCTCCAGTTATACGCCTGACGACTCGTCTTTCGAAGGCGTTCAACATATTTGCGGATGCTTGGATAAGGGTCCAAGTTTCACCTCCGTAGCACAACACAGGTCTGATTATTGATATGTAAACTTGGAGCTTCGTCTTCCTGTGTATGCAGCTGGTCTTCAGTAGGGCCAGAACGGAGTAGAACGTTTTATTAGCGAGCTGTATTCTCCGTTTAATTTCATCAGTTTCACTGCCTTTCGTTGTCCATTTCGAGCCTAAGTATATAAATTCGTCCACATTCTCTAAATTATATTCGTCCAGAATTATGTTTCGTCTAATGGAGGTTTTCTTTCTTGTTTGCGTCATGATATTTGTTTTCGTCTGATTGATCTTCAGGCCTACTTCTTTGGCTTCCTGGTCAAGTTTCAACAGGAGTTCTTTGGCGGATGTAAAGGAACGTGACAAGATGTTAATGTCATCCGCGTAGGCCACTAATTGGTTCGACTTACCTATACAGAAGCGTACCCCCTGTGTCGGCAGGAATCTTCCTTAACACGTACTCAAGTGCTAGGTTGAACAACAGAGGGGCCAACCCATATCCTTGCTTTAGTCCGACATTTGTGTCAAAGGCGTCAGTCAGACTGTTGCTGATTCTGACTTGTGATGCTGTCGACGTCATCGTCATTTTGGACAGCCGGACTAGTTTTGCCGGGATGCCGAAGTAGGTATAGCATTATTTTGTACAGTATGTTTCGGTCAATACTGTCACATGCTTGTTTTAAGCCCACGAAAATCTGGTGGACGTCGATGTTAAATTCCCAGCATTTTTCGAGCACTTGTTTGACTGTGAAGAGCTGATCCGTAGTTGATCGACCAGACCTAAAGCCTCCTTGGTACTCCCCAAAGACCTTTTCAGCGTATACATTTATTTTATTTTTTAATATTTTCGTCAGTATCTTATAGGACGTACAAAGTAGCGATATGCCTCTGTAGTTTTCGCACCGAAGTTTGTCTCCTTTTTTATAGGGCATATGATGGATTTGCACCACTCCTGCGGTATTTTTTCTTGACCCCAGATGTGCTGGATCAATTTGTGGATGGCTTTTATAAGGCAGCTTCCACCGTATTTGATTAGCTCAACCGAAATTTCGTCAATGCCCGGCGCTTTATTGTTTTTCTGGCTTTTTATGGCAGAATTGACTTCTTCCAGCGTTGGAGGTGCGATCGGGACTTCGTCAGAGACGTCTATCGGCTCTGATATTATTGAGCCATGTGCAGGATTAAGGAGTTCTTTGAAATAGCAGGCCCACCTCTCCTTAATCTGTCTGTCTTCGGCGATGATATTGCCGATTTCGTCTTTACAGAGTGTCATCTTGGCCTGGTATCCGCGTCTTAAACATTTCACTACCTTGTAAGCTTGCCTAGTTTTATTGCTCGCCAGATTTTCGTCAATGCTCTTTAATTGCTCGTCATAGTATTTTCGTTTCTTACATCTAATGATCTTAGTTGCTATTCGTCGGAGGTTTTCATATTTTTCTCTCTTCGTCCTGGTGTTCCTTTCAAGGAACTGTTTATATGCCTGAGTTTTCTTGTTCAACGCATCCTGGCATTCGTTGTCAAACCAGTTGTTTCTTTTGCGCCGAGCTTCATACCCAACCACTTGTTCTGCAGCGGCTTTGATCGCTGTCTGCATCTCCATCCAGACCTCGTCAACCGGCCTCACTATGTTATTTTGTAGGATCGTCTCAAGAGTTTTTGAGAAGCTTTCTGCTACTGATGCCGTTTGGAGCTTTTCGATGTCAAACTTACGCAGAGCACTGGTCTTCGTCGCGTACGCCTTTGACATGCGACATCGATATTTGGATTTGACCAAGTAGTGGTCCGAGTTGCAATTTGCTCCTCGAAACGTCCGAACGTCAATTATGCTGGAAGCCCATCTCCGCTGAATAAGGACATGGTCAATTTGGTTAAAGGTGTTGCCATCTGGTGATGTCCATGTTCTTTTGTGGATGCGTCGATGTGGGAAGCATGTCGAACTTATGACTATATCCCTACTACATGCAAAATCAATCAGGCGCTGGCCGTTGTCGTTAGTTACATCGTGGAGACTGTGCCTTCCAGTTGTTCCCCGATGTACTTCTTCATTCCTGACTTTTGCATTGAAATCGCCGAGTAATATTTTGACGTCGTTTGAGGGCAGTGAGTCGAATAGCCATTACAAGTGGTTATAGAATGCGTCTTTCGTTTCTTCGTCTTTTTCTTCTGTCGGGGCATGAACGTTTATCAGCCATATTTTAAAGAATTTTGCTTTGATGTGAATCGCACACAATCGTTCGCTTACTGCCTTGAAGTCCATAACGTGTGGCTTGAACTCCCTATCCACAATTAATGCCACTCCAAATTCACGGCCTTTTGCAGGCTTCCCACTCGTGAATATTGTGTGCGATCTCATGTCTTGAATCTCGCTACCAATCCATTTCGTTTCCTGGACTGCCAGCACGTTCAATTTATACTGAGTGGTCTGTAATAATAATTCTTTTACAGGACCAGGCTTATTTATCGATCTGACATTCCAGGATCCAAAAGCATAGTCCATGTTTCGTTTGCCGGGTCGTTTCCGTTGGTCCAATCCTATCCAAAGCATCTCCATAAGTTCCGGGACGGTTTAAAATTTTGTGGAGGATAGATTGTCGGTCCATCGCTCCAACCCCCAAGACTAGATTACCGGACTATCTACCACTTAGTTTCTTTCCCTTGCACCGGGGGTTTAATATCGCTAGGATATCGTTACCCGATCTCTGGTCAAGATTAGCAGCACCGCCTACGGGAAGGCGAGTAGATAGGACGAAGAGGAGAGGTGAGAGGAGTTATTTCAAACAGATCGACCATTTACTTGCACGTCACTCTCCGCACGTTCGGGTGCCAAAAATATTAGCAATGAAAATAATAATAATAAAAATAATTATAATACTACGATTCAGCAAAACAAAAAAAGACAGACACATATGTCGATATCAGTCGCAAAGAGTCAGTAGCGTGGGACGCAAGTAAGTAGCTCTAGATTGAAGTAGCCACACGAAAAATCTTAAGGTCACCTGCATATAAAAGAAAATCAGACTTAGGCAATCCGCACACGGGTCGTTGAGCTGTCGTCGTAGATGCGATATTTCTACGCTTGGTCGTCACAACCTATGTAAATCAATGGGTGACCGCTAACGGAGCGTTAGCCTATCGTGAAGAGTGAGAAGCGTAGTCGGTTCACATTGAGTGCGTCTCAAGCGTTGTGCATTGCAGGCCTCAAGTCGAATGAGTAGTCGTTTTCGCAAGCGCGATGGATGACGGCAACGTACGATTCGTGGGGGAGGTGGGAAAATGCCCCGAATGGTATGATTTTACGACGCATACTGACGTTTTCTTGACGACCCGTGTGTGGACATAATACGATGATGACGGCACTCGTTTTTTCGCGAGCTTGACAAGTGTCAAACGCATCTCTCACGTATAGCATTGCTAACGACCCGTGTGCGGAGTGCCTTAGGCAATCCGCACACGGGTCGTTGAGCTATCGTCGTGGATGCGATATTTCTACGCTTGGTCGTCACAACCTGGGTAAATCAATGAGTGACCGCTAATGGAGCGTTAGCCAATCGTGAAGAGTGAGAAGCGTAGTCGTTTCATTTTGAGTGCGTTTCAAGCATTGTGCATTGCAGGCTTCAAGCCAAATGACTTGTCGTTTTTGCAAGTGCGATGGATGACGGCAACGTACAATTCGTGGGGGAGGTGGGAAAGTGCCCCCAATTGTACGATTTTACGAAATATACTAACGTTTTCTTGACGTTAAAACAGTTTTGGTTTTTAAAAAAAACTCAAATCGATACTTGAAAAAAATTATTAGACCCTTGAAAATTATCTGAAGATTCTTGTCTGCGATAGTAACAATTTCTGTAAGAATTGCCGAGAAATTATTTCAAGTGTTTTCGATTGTAAATTAATAAGATAATTTAATCACGATTGTACTCTACGGTGATATAAATTTCTTTAGGTATCATATATTATATATACTCCCTCTTGTAGGGCTTGAATATCAGATAGTTATTATCAAAGTACAAATAACGGCTCTGTTGTATGATCGATACTCGCGCGCTCACAGAAAAAAAAATTAAACGCAAACACAGGGAAAAGACTCTCAGAGGATGCACACGAAAGAGCAAAGCACTTCTAAGATACAAAAAAAAACACATGACACCACTGAGAAGCACCAGCTTCAAGACGGGTACCAGAAGGAGAAATTGGACCTCAAACTGGTTTTGCGCATTCGTCATGGCCAGGCTTGTAAGCCTTATCAGTTTGGTTAGAATATCGAACTCTCTCATGATCTTATAAGGTTTAACCTTGGATAAGCGGCTCATCCTGCTCATTGGCTGCTAAAACTGCTAAAACCTGACGCAATTGCTCACTGTGTTGTTGATATTTGCGACCCAGTTTTTCCTCAGCCTTCCTTTTTGGTTCAGTGAAACCCTTTCTCTACGTTTTGAAGATCATGGCTCCCTACGCAGCATTCTTACGGTCACTAGTTCACTTGCAGCCATCGGGATACTATTCGTTATGACCTTTTTTGGAGCTAAGGCCCAAGATATTTGTAGCCGTATCAGTGATAGTGTGATTGAGGTGTTGTTCACTTGAGCTTCAACTCGAGGGCCATTCAGACCATCATTGATTGTGGCGTCCATGGTTGGATCTTTGAGGCCCTCTGTGCTGATTTTTACCTACGCGGATTTCGTTGGTAATCTGACGGTCGGATTTTTGAGCTCGAAGCACTGTGTCAAAAAGTTAGTTCTCACAATCGATATTGGCATTTAGAAATGTTCGCACATTCAACAGGGCTCTAAAGTAGCGACGATCTATCAACACATTCGTCGGTTTGATTAAAGGTTATCCCTCCTGGATATGTCTAGGTTACTTCGCGCAAACTAGGTACTCTCGACGATCGTTTTTTGAGTTATTCCCCACAGGATGGCTGAAAATTCATTATCATTTAAAGCCAACATACTGTCTGTCTATGTTTTCCTTCCTTATTTTGCTGGTAAAACTAACTCAGCACGATTTCGACGACAAACTGGGGCAGTCACCATGGGCTTAGTCTACCTCTTCAAAAAAGATGTCATGTTCAGAGTGGATAATCTTTCATTTGCTGCTATGAAGCTGATGATTCATTTTTTCGCTAAGAAAGTTGTGCCAAGCACGCGGTGCTTTGAATAGCAGCAGTAATAGCTGTTATGGTTGATCTCTAAAATACCAGCTACTTTCCACCATAGTTTTTGTAAGGCTGATATGTTACCAAGATTGCAAACCAATGCCCTCTCTATAAAAGAACATATGTTCCATGAAGAATGCGCAAATCATTGTTTCTTTTTCGTTACCTGGTTTAGAAAACTCAGTTTGGGTTTTAAAACTTTATGAAGTAAGAAGTTGACCTTAACGCTCAACCTGTAGGCCTGGTTTTATCTCGCCAGATTCTCGAGCTGCTCTTCCTAGATCTGTTGTGAAGATTTTCCACATCCGCTGACCACGACGAGGATCGTCTAGGACCACAGAACTTGATGATGTTGTGGCGCTGGTGATTTTGCGAGTAGGCATTTCTCCGTATATAGTGTTGAGCGGCTCAGGATGCCACTCAATCTCAAAACCCACTTCCCATCAATATGATTCGAAAATGCGATTATATTGATTGAACTCATTTTCCACTACAACACTTACAATCTTCCATACTATTATTCAAATGAATATAAGAAGCTTATCAAAGAATTTTGAAGAGTTTATCTTGTTTCAATCTCATATTGATATTGATTTCGACGTAATTGTATTGACAGAAACTTGGCTTGCTATGATGTAGAATCATTCCAAATACAAGGATATAGTAAAATAACGAAGCCAAATAAATTCAATAAAAGCGACGGAGTCATTACATACATACGTGACAGTTTAAACTATAGGATATTAATTTTGATAAAGATCATGTTAATTATATAAATGTATCAATCACAGTAGGAAGTAAGGAAATATTACTAACTAGTTTATATCGTTCACCAAACGATACCTGTGCCTTAGGCTTCATAGATAGCCTAGAGATTTTTTTGCAAAGTAGCAAGAACTTTCAGTATCATGTGCTAGCTGGTGACATTAATATTTACATACTAGAAAATAATATAGAGCCAGTAGGACATAAATACTTGAACATCTTGCATGAATACGGCTTTGTCCACTACCTTTACGGATGCACTCGCGAAAGTGTATCCAGAGTATCATGTGTTGACCATATCTTTCTGAAAAGTCAAAAGCAATGTGTTTTTCGCTCAGCGATCTACCATACATCAATAACAGATCACTTTATTACTCTTGGTTGTATAAATTTCTTTGATGACAAAGTCAAAGCTAAAAGTAATCCAGAATTATTCACATGCATTACACTTAGTTTGGATAATTTTAGGCTTGCTATAGAAAGGGAAACGTGGAATGATGTACTAAATGAAGTAGATGCCAACAAATCTTTTACAATTTTCTATGATAAAATTTCAAATTACTACAACACTTGCCTTAGATCAGAACCTCGAATTCGCAATACATTTCGGAAGCTGAAACCTTGGATAACGAAAGGTCTAATCATTTCAATTAGAAGTCGAGACAAAATCGCCCGTTGCCTTAGAAAGCAGCCTTTCAATTTAGATCTTAAGGAGTACTACAAAAGGTATAGAAATGTTTTAGTGACATTAATCAGGTGTGCGAAAGATATTTATTACAAGAAATTATTAGAAAAATATGGGCAAAATATGAAAAAATTATGGGAGATTGTAAATGATGCAACCAACTCAAAAACTAGTAGGAAAAAGTTGGCGAATAGTATTCAATCCATGGAGGGTCGTTTAATTTCAAGCAACGATAAGCAAGAAATTGCAGAGGAATTCAATAGATACTTTGTGAAAATCGGCAAAGCCCTAGCGAATAAAATTCAAAGTGATAGCAGTTCGATTCAAAGAAGCGTTTTAGGGGCAATTGACACAGTGTGTGATTCCCTTTTCATGCAACCTGTGTCTGAGTCAGAAGTAGTACAGCTTATTCTTAATACTAAAGCAGGAGTAGCTTCAGGTTCAGATGGAATCAGTTCCGAAGTGCCGAGGTTCAGATGGAATCAGTTCAGAAAAAATGCCTTCTTTATAGCACGTCCATTGTCTCATATTATAAATCTTTGTTTTATTCAGGGCTATTTTCCGAGCCAATTAAAAAAAGCGTTAGTGATACCTTTGCACAAGGGCGGAGACAAGTCTGTATTGAACAACTACCGGCCTATATCTCTTCTGTCGAGTATTTCCAAAATCTTTGAAAAGGCTATTAAGAAAAGACTTGTGGCGTACTTAGAAAAAAATAAAATTATTTCAGAATACCAATATGGTTTTAGAAAATCTCTTAGTGCAGAAGATGCAATTTTTAATGCAACGAAAGAAATTGTAGGAAAACTGGATCAAAGGTTAAAATGTTTGGGCGTGTTTTTAGATTTTAGAAAAGCTTTCGATACGGTGGATCATGATCTGCTTTTCAATAAAATGCATAAAATTGGAATAAGGGGTATAGTTCTGCAACTTTTTAAAACTTATTTAAAAGATAGAGTTTCATCTGTTATTTTAGAAGACCACGTGAGCTCTGCATCTAACGTTAATATAGGTGTGCCCCAGGGAACAGTGTTGGGTCCAATTCTGTTTCTTATATATTAATAATCTATTAAACTTGCAAGTACCTAACTGTTCATTACAAGCTTACGCAGATGATACAGTTGTACTTTTTTGGGGAACAATCTGGGAGACGGTTTTTGATGAGGCAAATAAAAACTTTAGGAACATTTCAAAGTGGATAAACGCAAACCTTATAAGTATGAACATTGATAAATGTGTTGCATTACCTTTTTCACACAATTTATCTGGTGCTCCTCAGGAGTCACTAAAAGTAATAATTCATGAAAGTTCGTGTGCTCACATAGCAAACTGCCCATGTCCTCCGTTAGCAGTAAAAGGCAGTGTGAAATATCTGGGGGTGATAATAGATCGCCATTTGCGTTACAACGAGCACATTTCTTATCTCTCTAGTCGTTTGAGGAGAATTTTGTTCAAATTTAGGCAATTGACAAATATTTTCACAAAAGACAGGCTTAGGACAATTTTCCTGGCCCTATAGAGTATGGTCTCGTTAGTTGGGGCGGAACTGCCCGTAGCAACTTAATTTCTCTTGTGCTTTTACACAAAAAAATTATAAAAATTTGTCTAAAGAAACCAATTCGTTATCCTACAGCAAACCTTTTTTATGACTTCAATGTATTATCTATTTCAAGTCTATACAAATTTAAGGTACTAAAGTATCTCTTTATGCACCCTGCTCATTTTCCACGCGAGACAAAAGCAAAACATGGTACACGAAGAATGGTTCGCGGACTGACTCGGGAACTTAAATTTAGGACAACTTTAGCCGCTAATCATGCATTCTATTATGCTCCACGATTGTTTAATAGCTTGCCAATAGAAATATGTTCACAATTTAATTTTAGAATTTTTAAAAATGCAGTGAAGGAATATCTTTTGTTGAACGATGTAGCATAAATAGATAAATAGTGAAGCAATTTTTTCTAATTGAATATAGTTAATTTCACATTATAACGTCCACACAAACTAAATTATTACACTATCCCACCTCACAACTCGAGCTTTGCTCTTTGTGGAGTGGCCAACGAAATATTAAACACATATAAAATAAGAACTACATATGTACATATTGTAAAACTAAGTAAAATGGAATTAAAACTATAATGTTTATCTACGATAAGCTAGAAATTTAAGTGATTGTTTATATGAATTTAAGTTGGCAATAAAATAATTTTGAATTTTTTTTGAATTTTTATTACTGATCAACTGTTCCCAATTTTTTATCTTCCACAACATTCAAGGCCACGCTTTAAAGCGTCTGTGATAGTATCATAGAAAGTATCTCCGCTTCGGTTTTTAATGAAAAAGTGCTTATCAACAGCCACACTGTATAAGTACATACATATATAAGACACTCTCGCGTTGATTTCCGCTAGAAAACCAGCTGTTACATACGAGTGTATTCCATGTAGTTGACTGCGATAAGATTTTCATTTTGTCATCCCATTCGTTTTCTGGTTTGATCAGAAAACACAAAAAATAATAATGCACAAATAAAGTTTTCCACCCATTCAGCATATTCATGGCATTTCTACACTTAATGGGTGATAGTAGTAAGACCATCCACAGAGTAAATGGAGTGAGAAAATAGTTTATAGAATCCATTGTTTCCGTTTCGCGCTATTATCTATGCAAACATCATTACCGTGTACGAGTATCACTGGCGTGTGTCTATAAAAATAAAACAAGCGGGCGACAGAATCAGTTGACGCAAATGGATGAGTTGGAGAGAATGTGAAAATATTCAGAGAACCAGCAAGGTAGCGTCGAAATGACAACGACAAGGACTACATGGTAAACAGACAGTGAAGCGCCATAAATCTTGATATTTAAGAAAATGACTAAGTATTTTTAGCATATTCTTGTAAGAAAAGATATTTTTTATAAAAAGTGTAGAATTTTGCAGATGTTTTCTTCCGATGCTGCAATCTCCTCAGCTGCTTCTCGATCGTCCAAAAGGTGTTTTCAACCTTTTGGAACCTATTCCACAGATCATGGATCTTTACTGGGAATAGGTCGAAGTGGCGGGATTTAGTAGGGAGCCTTTGGGGAGGTGCCTTTGAAGGGTTTGTGGAAATGATGCTCTTCTGGAACGTAATCTGCCGACTTTTCCGAGCAGAATTAAGGCGGTTGGAACGTCGTCCGTGTAGGACCTTCTTCCAAAAGACATAAAGTTGAACTCTTAGGTTTTCTGGCGGTCGCGGGTTGAAGTTCGATGTTAAGTTTCCCTCTCTGACGCGGGGGTGATGACTCTGCATTCGAGGAACATTCCATGTTTTCTGGCGAGAAAATATAAGAGGCAGCAGAAGGGCTAGCGTAATGAGTGACCCCATTTGCCCACATCTGGATGCTGGTGTTGTGAGAACTCTAGTGTCTCACCGGCATATTCTTCGCGTCTACTGGTTTCAGCTGCGAAGTTCTCTCGGAGAACGGCTTGTCGAAGCAGCCGTACGGGGGGAAGGTCTAAAAATAATATGCATCGTTGCACGTCGGGTAGCAGGTTCCATTGAAAGATTCTCGCCAATTCACCATCCTCCATTGCCCGGACCATACGGCCGACTAGTTGGCGCACCTCGGATTGGATAGCGTTGAATGACTCACCAGTCTCCTAGTAGCGATTTCTAATTTTTTTCAGGAGGTCGAAATCTTGGGTAATACCATTCGACACCTGCATTGATCCGTTGGTAACTGCAGAACCAATCGACCGCAGGCCCAACAAATAGAAGATGGGCGTGCTGGCAGAGAAGGTGGAAATCTCCTTTGAGTGTCTGGCGCTTTGAAGCTTCTACTCGATACAAAAAAGGTTCGAGGAGTAACGAGTCCTCGAGGCCGGAAAATAAGGTATCCCAGCTGTGGATGACTTCTGGGACCCAATCCCTTAGTGCTGAATAGTGCTTAGTGCTGTCTTGAGTACATGACAGTTAATTGGCAGTGAAATTTCGCATAGATAAAGGCTGGTAAGTGATGATAGATTTAGTGAAGAATATGAATTTTTGTCTTTAGCTGCAATAGAATAAGATAGAATGCGATATTATGTAACAAGGTCTGTTCCCGTACTTGAGTCTATTATAATATATTAAAATAGATTCGCAGCAAGTCGTTTTCATACTTTTGCTGCAAACCAAATGCAAGCCAAATTTTGCAGCAAAAAGAAGCCAGCTGCCAAATTCTGTTACTACTGCAGTTTGCTGAAGTACGGGAACAGACCTACAGAAAGAAGTAACATGAAATTAAATGTGATCATATGAGTCAATATGTTGGCCCTCTTATTGAAGTCAGTCCTGTTCGAACTTCCTCAAATCAGGTTCGTACACAAATCAGGTACATATAAATTTAAGTACGTTAAAATTGAAATGAATAATTAAAAAAATTTAAGCTGGGTCGCTTCCAAAATGAAAATGCCCAATATCGAGATCTGTCTGCCAACTCAAACCTACTAATGGAGGGAAGGGACACAAAACCAAAATTGTAGTTGCCCAACACATGCCAACCCTCCAAAGTACCGGTCAAAGTGACGGAACGTGATAGTGGCAACACGCCAACCACACATAATCCAAACATCAGTTCGAACCAGACCCAAAAAATTGCGCTATGCAAGACAATTCCTTCGGACAAGTCGGACTGGTGAATGGCGAATGACCGCCAGACTCAGTAAATCCAAAGTAGTCCTCCAGGTTTCACCCAAAGCCTAAAGTTCAAAAGGACAACACAAAAGAACGCAGAAGGGGATAGGGTTACGACTAAGTTAGAGATAGAGCTGTATCGAGCATGTCCAAAAGAGAGCTTAACTGTTCTATTGAACAGCAAAAGAAAGAACCACATGGGAGACGATTCAGAAACATGCTAGTGGGAATGGTTTTAGGATTTGGGAGCTGTGATATAATGCTCGTAAATTATTTTGCCACTTGGATGGGGTCACCCAAAACAAGTTTTAGGGCCCGACGTTGGGCGTCATTTGCAGCGATTTAGAAGTACGGGGAAGATGCTTGCAGGCACCTCAACTGAACCGAGGTCCAGTAGAGGGTCTGCTAAGCAGGAAATGGAGTGGCAAACCATCAACAGGGTTAAATCAACAACAAAAAAGAGAAGTGCCCCGGGAGCAGGGAACCCTAGAAATGGTCGTGAAGGCTCCTCGTCTGCTTCTGGTCCTTTACGGACAAAGACCCCTTCCTTATCCATTTTTATATTGCGGCTAGTATATTTTCATGACGAATGATATATACGTAGCGTCCCACCTTTTCTGGGAGCGAGTCCATCCCATTTTCGATTGACCCACCCCAGCCGCGTAGAGCTAGCAAAGACACCCCAGCATCAGAAGGGGTTTGACTAAAGGTTGCTCCACTAATGCGGACGAGGGGCCTTCGTGGCGTTTACAACCCGAGATTTTCTTTGCGGAACATTGGGAACAGGTGTTGCCGCAGGTGCTGCCATAGTTGTTTCGGTGATATTTCTTTAGTGCGAAGAAATACCGATTAAAATTTACGGGATGATGAACATTTTTCCAGAAAAAAGGAAAAAACGACAAAATTGAGATTCCTTTGTAGTGCGTTCCGGAGTACAGACAATTCTTTTTGCGAAGATTCTTTTTGATCAATAATCTGATGTGAAAGAACATGGGTTTAAATAAATAAAGCTTTACAGCTTGACACTTTAAGTTTGAAAAATTGAAATCAGACTTCTAATTGATGCATAAAAAATGAGTATGCTGCACTGACAACGGCTCGGTCGGAACTGTATATACAGTAGAAGGAAGAATTAAGAATTAAGCATAAATCTGGTGCCGGATGAAAAAAAAACTTACAAGTTCTGACGAGAAATTCTTAAATTAAATCCTAAATTAATAACGGCTCTATTAAACAGAAAATTGAAATCCTGTAGTGGATCAGTTGTTACAGACTCAGCTATTCGTAAAAAATTGAATTCGTGGGGTTTAAGAAATGTGTGGCCAGACGTAAACCTCTTCTAAGTTAGGTTAATATTAAAAAGGTGCTAAAATTCACAAAGGTATGTTGAAAAAGAAAGTTGTAGAAAATTGTCCTCTTTGTGGATGAAAGTAGGTTTGGCATTTTTTTAAGCGGTTGATTCAATATTTCCCTCACGTTATTGAAACCTCTCCCCAAACCCCGAACACAAACATTAAACCCCAATCGGTCATTTGGAGAGCAAAGTTATACAAAATCATAACATAAAAAGAAAAATCGAACTGATTGTCATTCCTCAAAAACAATAGTTGAAAATTGTGGCAAAAATTATCCCAAAAGCTAGTAGAGTCTATACCAGCACGATTGGCGGAAATAATTAGGCAATACATACGAAGTACCAGAAAAATTAATTATTAAATTTATAATATTTTGTTTTCTTGTATGAAAATTTTTTCTCATAATTTTCAAAAAAGAAATGAATTAAATTCGCTTCATATTCTTTGATACATAATTTATGAAATTGTTGTTTTTACTAATGTTCGAAGAACAATAGTATTAAACTCGTTTCGCCGAAAATTCGTATTTCTTTATATATATATATACATATATATCAGCAAAATGATTAAGGGAAATAATCTCTGGAGTGGCCGATCCGATTGAGCTGAAATTTTCGGAGAACGTAGATGTATATGGTAGGTAGGTCCATGACTTTCTCAAATTCAGATATTTCAAACCTTTTGGCGGCGGCGAGCGTTTTAGTGAATTTTGAGGAACTCCTATATTTCCAAGCAGTGTAAATTTTTGTTAAAGAAAAGTATTGGGAATGAAAACTAATTATGTTCTAAGCTTGTCTATGATAAAGAATTGGAAATTTTGAGCCGTGTGTGGGTGCAGGGTGCCTAAAAGTAGGCAAGGATTTTTTTTCAAATTTTGATTTGTCATTACTTGTAAGAAAAACAATGGATCATCGTGAAAATTACAGAGCGTATTGATGTTGACTAAAATTTGGCACATATAGATTTTCAGCATAAAGCGGGTAACCCTGTAGCTGTGGCAGGCTGTTGAAAAGAAATCCTTCAAATCATTGACCTTCCTGAAAAATTTTTGATTTATGACAAAAATTTCAAATCTTTGATAAATTTTATCTTTTGTCCTTCATCTCAAGATAAAATTTTCAAAATTCCGATTTGCACAAGAACGGCAACCCATCATCAAATTACCTCTATTTTCAGCACTCGAAAGTTCTCTTCACGAGAACTGACGACCGGATAATCCGATCATAATGAAATTTACAGGACATGTTGGCATTAGCTAGGACCAGGTCTGATAGAAGTGATTTTGAAATGCGGGCAACCCTGTGGCAGTGGTACCATCTTGAAAAATCACTGAGAAAAAAACATCTTTTTGGCCTATAACTTCCGATTCAGCCATCAGATTTTAACGAAATTTACACAGTACTTGGATGTTACTCTATGTAACATTTTTATTAAAAAATGTTACATAGAGTAACATCCAAGTACTGTGTAAGTACTGTAACATCCAAGTACTACAAAATTAGTATAGGGCTGGCAGCTGTGGTGATTTTTGTCTCATAAATCTTGCAAATTTGCTCAGCAAAATAAAGCTTTTTTCCCTATAACTTCCGGTCCAGTGTAGAAATCGAAACGAAGTTCATGCAGTAAATGGACCTTAATGTGGAGTAAATGTCGTAGAAATTTCGTACAAAAATCATGAAAGGGCTGCCAGCTATGACAATTTTTGTAATTTTGTGGAATTTCTTTACTGAGCGATTATGTCATTAGATTTGCAATTGAGAATGATCCTGCAATGAAAATTAACAACAAATATTAACGTTTTAAAAATTTGAAAAGTTTTGGGGGTGGTAACCCTAAAATTCTTTAAAAGAGTTTTTTATGGCTAGTCTCTTATAAAAAAATATAAAATAAAAATAAATGAAAAATAAGGCTTTTTTCGCCCTATTCCAGGCAAGCATTTCCTTAAAATTTGTCTTTGTAAGAAAAATTATTCTCCTCACTGTATGCAGATACGTTGATGGCATGCAAATATTCAATTTTTTCCCACTTATTCTGAAAATTCTGAACTATTGTAATATTGCTTGATTTTTCAAACTTTCAACTTTATCAGAATTTCATGTTGTTTGCAATATTAATACGAGATTTTTTTTTAAGCACAAAAACGATAAAATTTCACAATATTTCTGAAATGCCCTCTGTTCATATGCCCTCCTACATTGATATCCTTGTCATGAAAAATATCCAAGTGCGAATAAAAAATTTTATGATTGTTCTTAAAATAATCTGCATTTGGATCGAAATACAGACAAAAATGAAAAATTTACAGAGCAGCTCGTGCCAATTCATGTTTTCTGAATCATTTACATTTGATATGAATAAATATTTAGGAATACTATACGAGTAAATGTTTATTTTAGCACAAGCTGAAAACATTCTGTTGTATCTTGCCGAATGGAGTAGATTTATTTGCTTGCAAATAACGAAAAAATTCTGAAACAGGTGAAGCAAAATTTAATGAAACGGAAGTTTTAGTTCCCATGGCAGATTGTATGAATTCTACTATCAATCATATATGGTGGAAGCTCTAGACTGGGAATTAATGTTTGATTAGAGAGTTGATGGATTGAAGTAGTAGTGAGTGCTTGGATGTATTGCTTGTAGCACTTTTTGAATTAATCAACCGCATTTTTTTAGTAAAGGTTTGCAAATGTATTCAAAATCTCATGGACATTTACGGATCAAAGCGATTTCGGCGGGCTTTATCAGCCCGTGTTTTGCTTGACATGGAAATAATTGATAATAGTTTGAATCAACTATATTATACGTTACTGGTAGACGATAAAAAAAAAATTGAAAATTATTCAAACAAGTCTTAACAGTGTTATCTATCAATAACCGTATACCTGCAAAATGTAGACGAATCAATTTCTGCCTCTGGAAATGCTGAAAGGCCGAAGACACGTTTCTACCTATAATCCAACTTTCTAAAAAAAGCCCACTGTTTTATAGCTGTACACTACAAATGAATCAATAATTAATCCAATCTATCGCTGATTGAAAATTTAACTCTTTCCAACCGTTGCCAACCAATCAAATCCGAAGAAAACTCATTTCTAACTATCCGGCTTACACTTGGCTAAGTTGTCGTAGCAATTAATCTGATCATCAATAATTATTTTTGAATCAACAGCAGCATCGGCAGCGATTCTAGTCTCTTTCCTGCCGTTGATTGATTATTGCTTGAGCGATGGCTAGGCATTTTAATTTGCGTCTATAGATTTCAATTCGCCGATGGGTTTTCGATTGGTGGCGACCGAATCGAAGGAGTAGAGACAGTGTTTTATAGTGATGACCTGTACTATGTACTATTCTATGTAAAATTGATTCGTGATGATGTGGAGAATGACTTTTTCAATTTGAAAATATATGTCGTCTAGTTCTGATCACATGTGGTAATAGACAGAGAAACGCAACATGTTATCAGAGTTAACATTTTAGTTATAAGATAAAATTCGCAGATAGTCAGTTCAAAGAAAAACGTTTTGAATTTTCATCGAAATGGCAAAAATTAACGCTCAGCTTAAAAAAGCAAAGTTGTTCCGCTACAACCCACTTAGAGTATTGGGTAGTAGAGGTGGTAGATAGTCCTTATTCATAATCAAAACTTAATGACAGCGATATGATTAGTTTTATACCCCTGATTTTACCCAGGTACCTTCAAAGAGCTAGATTAACTCAAAGCTCGGTGTGTAATACCTCGCCCGTACATGAATGAAACAGAAGACATCGCTCTACCCACTAAGCTATACGTGTTCATAATACTATGATGCCAGCCAACTAGAACTCCCAAGCTAATAATATCGCTAGCAGTCGGCAAAGAAGATTCGCTCACTTGCTGATTAGATCATTTGCTCCTCAGGACAACGATCAGGCAAGCTCGCAGCCTTCAAAACTAAATATGACCGACTCACAGGCAGCGACTAATCGACTAATATTCTTCCTTAATTTTCCTCTTGCTCCGACGAATTTAGCACTCTAACGGGAATATGGTTTTTCTACGCAATTCTGGCTAAACTTCTTGCCATCATAAAGATGCCAAGTGCTAGAGTTTGGGTTGGCTTCATAGTGAAGAATTGGTCGTCATTGAAATCACCATGAAATCTGACCCATATGATGATTTTTGACGACTTAGGTACATACTTTTCTGCTTTCGCAAGCACAATTTTCAACTGGTCATTTCCCTTCCGGTGTGTTTCAATATCCTTCCATTTAATAAAGTTTTCTCCTAAATCCAAGCTGAAACCGTGAATCACAATGAACAGAGGTAGACTCGTCAGTAGCACATATCGTCCAACGTGCCGAAGTCTCCAGGTCTTCGCCAAGTCCGTTCTCAAAATCGACTTGGTGGCTCGATGGTAATGTTACAAAGTTTGCCACCGATTTTCGCTTGCAAACTCAAGTTATTTTCATACCGATGTAGTCTAAAGATTTTGATGATAGCTCTGAGGCTAAGAATTTAGCGAGTCAACTTTTGACTCTCGAGGTTGTTCACTGAATTAGGCGCGTTTCTTTGATGGATGCTTTCGTGCTGAACATTCTTGACAATATCTCGGTTTCCACTTCTTACGGCAATCACGTTTCAAGTGCCCCTTTTCCCCCGCAATTCCAGCATTGCGGAATTTAACTCCAAGTCGATTCTCTGGCTATCGCAGTTCTTTGGCATCGACATTTGTCGTGCTCCTCACAGACTCTCACGTTTCTTTGAGATATCTGTTTCATTGATTCGTCCTTTAGCGTCAATTATCAGCTAGACAAAGACCCTCGTTTTACGTTTCGGTGTTTGGCTGTAAAAGCAAATAACTGAGCTTTCTTTTAAGCTGACCTACAATAGTTTCTGAATGTATGTACTGCACTGAGATGAGCTTATGATATTACTTGGTCTTCTTGGAAATCAGGAAAAATATTGCTGCACATCGCTACATCCAAGACATATTCATACATGCATACATCCAGGATATTTTTGTATCATCAAACCGGATCAAGAGGCATCTACGTGAACAAATAAGCGAAAATCCACCAGAGCATCTTAGCAACCTAATGAAAATTAATATTCGAAAATTGTCTAGAAACTTGATAGGGGACTGGAAATTTTCCCTCGTCAAACTAAGGAAGGGAGTTTCAAGTAGAGTGCCGAGCGATAATTCGTGAAATTATTTTATATGTTTTTATGTTCGAGAGCGAATTGCAGTTATAAGTGTTAGTAAAAGCAATGCAAAGAGTTTTTAAATGCAAGGAGCTTTTAAACGTAAGCAGTCACGAGCTCACGCAACGTATTTTAGTAGAAGTGAAACATAAGCTGGACACTCAGACTGTGAAAGTAGAGCAGTAGATCATAAAAGTTCAAAAAGAAGTTGATAAGCTGAAATCATATCTAGAGCAAGTCAAAACTATGGGGGCTATTTTGGCAATAAAGGGCTGAAAGCGGCAATTTTGGATTGGCAGACTTTTGGATCTTATATTATACTAGAAGCAGTTTGAAACTGTTGCCGAATACAATTATTGGGATAATTAGCAGCGTGCAACTACATTAATTATTTCTCTAAGTGGAGCTGCAGCAGAAGCTCTTCAGACCATACCAGCTGAAAGTTATTTCAGTTAGCCAGCTTCACAAATTTATTTTTATGTTATTTATATATTTATTTATTTGGTACGTATTCAATAAAGTAAAGCAATCTCACGACAACCCTTGTACGGGTCTAGGGGTTGAAGCTGGTAGAGAGCTTCATTACAATTTTTTTAATCATTGTGGATACGAGTGTGGAGTGATTAGTTCCACGACTCACTTTACCCCTGATTTAAATCAGGTACCTAATCAGAGCTAGGTGAACTCAAAGATTGGTGCGCGGACCCTCGTCCGAATCTGCATTCGAACCAGGGACCCCACACGCAAGAAGCCAGTGCTCTACCCACTAGGCTACTCAAGCTTCACGCACGGTACGTATTCAATACAACAGGCAAAACTGCCCAATTACAGATTGGATACCATGAAGAAAATAAAATAACAAGAACTAAATAAGAATATATAAATATAAGTACATAAAATAATTAAAGTTAGAATAAAATAAAGTAAAATTAACTAAAGCAAAAAAAGGAAAAAAAGTCTATTACAAACACGAATAACCACGAATAATAAAAAACAGTAAGAAGTAAATGTGTAAATATAAATATAAGTATATAAAAAATAATTAAAGTGGTAAATTAAATAAAGTAAAATTAAGTAGAAAAAAAGAAGAAGAAAGAATCCATTAAGAAAATAGAAAATAAAATTAATTAGAAACATATATATATATATATATATATATATATATATATATATATATATATATATATATATATATATATATATATAAAAATAAAAATATAAAAAAAAATTAAGTAGAGCAAAAAAAAAGAAAGAATCCATTATAAACAAGAATAGAAAATAAAATTAATTAATTAGAATCGAAAATTTTACTACGGACTATATTTTTGAAAATGGCAATAGATTGTGGAAGAGGACCAAGTTAAAGACTATTGTGAGTGCGTAAGAGTCACAAAACGGGAGAGTAGAAGAAAGTGTCAGTACGAGCATACGGTACTTCAAATAGAATGGAGGACCTGATTGGTCTTACGGAGTCCCGCTCAATGACAAAAATGCTAATGAGGAAGATAGGTAGCCGCGACAGATTTGGAAGAGGAAACACTCATCCAAGTAAACTCTGCGCTGCTCAAGGAGAGGAATGTTAAGAAGAGATAGACGTTCACTATAGGGTAAATATGGCAGACTATATTTAAAAAGTAAAGTACGTGTAAACCTGCGCTGAACTGATTCAACAGCGTCAGAGAGGTATTTGAAACGAGGACACCAGACTTGACTGCAGTATTCAAGTACAGAATGGACAAGGGTGATAAACAGGTGGATACAAGTAGCAATACTAAATAAATTGTGGCAAGAACGAACCACGAAGCCAGCAATCCGAGAAGCTTTACTAGTGACAGTAAGGACATGAATGTCGAATTTCAGTTTGCGATCAAATGTGACCCCAAGATCTGAGAAAGGATCGGCACAAGAAAGGATAGTGCCATCAATAGTACAAGGAAAGACATGAGTGTGAAGCTTAAGGGAAAAAGACATAGAAAAACACGTGGAAACATTAAGGGACAAACAGTTAATATTACACCAACCAGAGAGAGCATACAAATCATCCTGAAGCTTAAAGCTGAAAGTCAGCAGTATTTTTGATTACTCGGAAGATTTTTAAATCATCTGCATAAAGAAGACATGAAGACTTAAAAACCGTGGGAAGGTCATTGATAAATAGATTGAACAAAAGTGGTCCTAAGATGGAACCTTGAAGAACACCAGCAGAAGGAGAGAAAGGTGAGGACGACAAGCCAAAGAGGGAGACAACACAAGTGCGATCAAATCAAGGAACTACCGCTATTTCCCCTTATTAATCGCAGCGTACTTAACGGTGCGTAATATTCTACTTACAACAAAAATAAGGAAAATACAATGAAACAATAATGAAAAATGAGTGAAAATTTTAGCATGTGATGCTGTGATCCTACTTTGTAAATTGCTTCTATGACTCTTGCATCCTGTGTACAGCATATTGACTATTTGTAAAATATTTTCACTATGTTCGAATCGCTATCCAATCCCCTCTGCCACAAATTATCTTTTATATTACAGAATACCACTTGATAGCATTCTTTGATATCCTTTTCTTCTCTAGGCTCGTGAAATCCTTGCTTGGCTACTATCTTTTGTCCTGAATAGTTCTTTAGTCTTTGAAATAACCTACATAATTTATTGCTCAATATTCCGTATTGTAGGTCATCATTAACTGAACTCCCGTGGAACTTGAATTACCAACATAAAGACTTGTGGCGAATAATCACCAAATCATAAAGAAAATTATTCATTTCTACCTATTTGATGACCTTCGTTTCTAGGCTTGTAACATTTGACCTATGGATACATGCAGCTACACACATTTTTGCATAAGACCTAATAATAATGCGTACGAAATTGTCGCAAACTTTTTTTTTGGTGAGTTGTTAGTTTTCTTCCTCATCCTTTTCCATAATTTACCCGTTCCCTTATATGGGTGGTGGCGACGAATGGGAAATGTGTGACTAAGGGTTGAACAGTTATTGGAGTTTATTATTCAGACGTGCTGGCTGGACTATAGCGTTCGTCACCATGTAAATGTTCAAGTACATAACATGTGGCCATAAATGGGTAGGTCCTGTACGTTGCTTCTTCGCCGGTGGCTACCTATTGCCGCTTTGTTCGCATTCAGTGCGTGACTGAATTCATTAAAATCCCGCAAGGGCTATGTATTTATACGCGCAGAATGGTTCGGAAATGTAAAGGTAACGCGGCAAAAATGCCAAGATGATAATTTTGAACTACAGCAATCGGCTTAGGGTGCGATATTGGCAAGTATGCAATTTTTCGCTTTCCTGGAACGAAAAAAGGAGTGTTTTTTTCATCTAATTTTGATTAGCGGTGGACAATGACTGTTTGTTTAGTGGGTTTCGTTCAGGGATTCAAGTAACTAGTTTTTGTAAGTTTACCCAAGGCGAATAGTGTGTTTCGGTGAGTTGTAATAAAATCTGATTTATTTGCATTGGCGAGATTAATTGGATTATTCAAAAAATAATAAACCCAGTTGTAAATTTAGTGCAAACGAGTGATACCATTTTACAATTCTAAGTGCAAGCATGGTATGTGATCATTTATTTCTTGTGATTCCTAAGAACATTCAACAATGTCCTCTACGTTTAGTCTAAACATCAGTTTCTCTCCAACTGAACAAAAGGAGAATAAATCCGACATTGTTACTTCAAAGCTAGGCAAAGTCAAGAGATAACGAACAACGAAAAGTTTAGTTTATCTTGAAAAGTGTTCGTTACACTCAAGTATTCATTCGTAAATTCTTAAAGCGAAAAGATAGCTTGTCAACTACATGACAAGTTTGTGAACAACATTTTTCTTTGTTATCTCAATGTTTTCGCTCTAGTTTTTCTTTTTTTAGTTTCCAACTCCATTCAGTTCCATGAAATATGCTGTGCGCATTTGTGCCGTTTACTCGGATTTATTCAAATGCACGCTCGTTGAGGACATTCACATTTTATTTGTTAGCTTCTGTATTGTTAAAGTGAACTTTAATACTACGCTTGTGACTGTCGTTGCAGTTTTAGAAATGTTTGATTTAACGTAGGATTCACTCAAGGCAATTGAGCTGATAAGTTTAATCGTATCTAATTCTTGGTATCTAGTTTTGACATTAATTCTGCTCATAAAAACCTACTACAAAAACAAGAATATTGATTATATTCATACATATTTCATATTCCTTCCGTAGATTCTTCAGGTTTGCCCTTATTTTTAAAAAAAGATACCACGCAAACCATTCAATTAATGGTTCATTTTGAATAAGTTATATCTTTCAATTTTTTTTCATTTTTTTCTTCCAAGGTATATTTTATGTATTATGTTTACCAATTGATTTCAAAAACACTTAGAAAGCACATCGAGAGAATTTTCCGAAATAATAATTGTGTTTCCTGCATCTTTGTTTACTCTTTAAGGAGCGATTAATATTCACAGTTCATATGCCATAAATAAGCCCTTCCAGTACCAGGAAATCTCTCAATTGAGCTTGGATCGTCTACAGAACCTCACAGCGAAACTGTAAGAATTTTGTGAGGATTTCTAAGAGAGAATCGTTGAAAGCTTTCTGCGAAAGGCTGGAAGGTGCATGAGAGATGTCGAGGCTTTGCAAGGTTCTAGAAAAGGATCAATCAGCTAAGCTTGACTCTCTAAAACGCTCGAATGCTGACTTTACCAAGTCAGAAAAGGAGCCTCTACAGACTTTGCTTGGAACTCACTTTCCAGGCGGTCCGGTGATTGAAGCGCAGAAGCCATCTACGCCTCTGACCAAATCTTCTACCTAGCAATAGGAAATGCTGATACACAGCTAGATCTGTAGTCATCAAAGGTCAGAGATGCAATCATGTCCTTTGACAATTTCAAATCGCCGGGTCGGGATGGCATCTATTCGGTTATGCAAAAGAAGGGAATTGACCACCTGGAGGCAGATTTGGAGAAATTTTTTGGGCATGGCTTGCCGTAGGGTATGCTTCGTCGCCTTGGTGATAAGTTAAGGTAGTCTTTATACCTAAACCGGGGAGAGATGACTATATTTTTTTTCCACATCTACGAAACCTTAGGCCGATCACATTAACTTCGTTTGTACTGAAATGCCTTGATAGACTAAAATGCCTTGAACGACACATACGCACTAGGGCGCTGAAGTCTAACCCCTTGAATGATGAGCAACATGCGTACCAGCGAGGAAAATTATGCTAGTCGTTGCTTCATTTCTTGGTTTCGAGAGTGGAGGGAGCGATGTCAAATGGTGAGTATGCGATGGGGGTATGTGTGGACAGAGGCTTTGGACTGCGCGCCCTTTGTGGAGCTGCGACAGCTCATGGCGTAGACGGCGTCTTAATTAAGTGGATATATGCCATGTTGACGCAAAGATGGCTGCTGTTGGAAGCTGGATGCTATTGGAAGCTGCAACTTGAAAACGAAGGCGACATATGAATGGTCTCAAGAGGGTGTCCTTTCACCACTTATGTGGAGTATGCTAGTTGACGCCCTGCTAATCGAACTTCAACAAGAACAGGTGCACGCGCAGGCGTATGTTCATTGAATCTGAATGTGGTATGTAGAAATACACAATGCGCATTGGATCTAAGTGATAGTTTTTGCTCGAGGCACGACCTAACAGTGAATCTTAGTAAAACAAAACTTATTTTTTTTTATAAGGAAAAGAATACTAGAAAAACTAACGCTTCCTAATATGAAGGGTGCAAATTGAACAAAAAAAAATCGCCGGAAGAATCATATGGAAGTGAAGCTTACTCGTGCTTCAATTGATTTCGGGTAGTGCAAGAGAGCTTGCCACCATATGAAGCATGCTAATGTTCTTCAAGCAGATATGTCAACAATCTTGAGCTTGTCTGCTGGGCAATTGAAGAAAATGGAGGGTGAAACGTATCGCTATTTGCAATGACAGTTAAGCTGTGCTGTTGACGCTACGTAGACCCCTGACTATTTCGAAAATTGCCCAAAAGCGCAGTGCACGATTGAACTCTGTCGCTAAGTTCAATAGAGTGCATCTGCTCTGGGTACCGGGGCACTGTAAAGTTGACGGAAATGAAATTGCTGATGAATTTCTTCTGATGTAGCCAGGCATACTAAGGTCTTAACGCAGGGAAGTTCAATTCTGGGCAAAGGCCTATTCCTATCTAAGCCGATCCCAGTATAACTTTTGTGGAAGCCCGCCCACACGTACCCGAGGGCCGCAAGGGGGGCTGATTCTTTGAATTAGTCTTTGGGGCAAGCCTTCCCTACGGACCCAGGCCTCATATTGAGGCAGACAGTCTAACATGTGTATTGCGGAGAGGTTGCGGCCTCTCCAGATTTAAACCGTCAGTCTAATAAGCTTGTCGAATACCATAAAACGGAGGGGTTACGGCCCCTCCTAAAAATCAGTACTTTGCTCTAGTCTAACGTGTGTATCTCTGGAGGGGTCTCGGCCTCTCCAGCAATAAAGACCATAACATCTGGTCTTACTTGTTTGACTGTTTGTCTCTTTGTGTGAACGCACGGGAGGTGAAACCATTCAGTTCGGGAGGTTGGGTGTGGTCTGGGCTACACTCTGTCTGCCTTTCTTGCTGTTTGGTCACGTACCCGGAGGAGGATCGCAGTGAGATCCTTGACTTGTTTACACTTGTCAAGGTATCACGCAACCACTTCCCACTCACTAGTGAGTGCTGCGATCTTATAGGCCAAGTGGGGGACCCCGGCGGTTAGGGCGAGTAGGCTATCTTGTTAGTTTTAGCAATTAGTTTCTCTTTCTTAGTTTATTTCACTTTTAGTACATCTAGTATAGGTAACATATAGGAAGGGTAGAACTGTGCCGTTTGCTTTGTCCGTTTTGTTTCGTTCTCTCCTCTGTTGTTTTGTCCACCAAAGGTTTCCAAAAGTATCGTCATCGAACTAGTGACGGAAATAACACGATACACATAACGCCTAACAGGTCATTAGCACCTGGCGCCGCAACCAACTACCCTCTGATGAATAAACATAATGGCAAACAAACAATGGGTTCAATGATGCAGTTGGTGTTGTGTCGAGCGGGCGTGGAACTGACGGGTTGTACACCATAGCACCTGTCTGTGTCCAGTCCGCCTTCACTGATCCACTGTACTCATGGACCACCACAAGGCTATTTACGGATGTGGTGTCGACGGAAGGCCCGGGCGTCAACGCTGGTGCATAAGTGCACATTGCCATGGTAGTGCACCTTGTTGTAGCCCGTCCTCCTCTACACTCACATGCGTAGAAGCTTCTGTGGCCGTGACTTGCCTATGGCAAGCTATCACGCTCTGAATTAAGGAGGTGCCTGTTAAAGCTGCCATACTTTACTTCCACCTTGACGTCCCGGGTCTTGTATCGTCCTCCTCTGTTACGAGGGCACTAGTAGCAACATCCATGGATCTTCGACGAATATAATCAAAACAATCGACGAATATAATCAAAACAACTTTTCATCATGGTACTGAACTGTGCCTAGTTTGATGACAGCTTTTCGTTTAATCATTTTGTTCATTCATGTTTGTTTAATCTGTTTATGTTAACTTATTATTATTTCCATGTTATTTATCCACCTATTTATGTTTATTTATACCTGTGTTATATGTCTTCTTAATCCTTAACTTCTTCGTTCATATTTATTTTATCATTTTATTTTTTCTGGTTTCTTACGTTCTTCATGTTTTATTCGCTACCTTTTTTTGTTTTCTACCCCTCCTAGTGTTCCTTCTTTCTTCTTTCTACTTAGTACTACTATCAATTTTGCTTACTTTCCTTTGATAGGCTTTCTCTCTCACTTTCTCCCTCTTTTTCTCTCTTCTTTCTTTCACCATCCTCTATCTTGAGGCCTTCTTCTATCTATTCTCTTTACCACTTTCATTTTCATTTTCTCCCTTCATGATATAGTCTCTCGCTCAGATTGTCGGGACCGTACTTCGGTCTAAGGGAGGGGGTTTTGGGGTATTTACCCTTCGCTTCATTGGGTTGCCAGCCCATTGAAGCATAAAACTTGTTGGATTCGAAAATCATAATAGTACTAATCATAATCTGCGGCGGAGGCCTCGGACCGCCGCAATCCAACAGCTGGGTGATTCCGTCCCGGAACAACCCAGGCAACTCCGTGCTAACCCCGTACAAGCACCAAGTCTAAACTCCCTTTCCTCCCAAGTACCAGTGCGTGTGCCCCGAACAGTACCCCCTAGCGTCCCTGAGCCGGAGCCACCACCCACTCCTCACGTCTGTCCTGAATGCTCGAGGTCCTTCGGATCCAAGATTGGTCTTGGTGTCCATCGAAGAAGGGCCCACGCGGAAGAGGTTAACCAAGAGGTTAACGTCGAGAGGACAAAGAGACAATGGTCATCAGAAGAGATGCGAATGATGGCGAGAGAAAAAGCACTAGCCAGAATACAAGGAGTTAGATTTATTAACCAACACCTAGTCGCTAATCTTGATAGTTCTCGCACCCTCGAGGCTATCAAAGGCATAAGGCGCACCGCTACGTATCGTGAGATGCAGCACTCGCTGACCTACGTGCTGCCCCGTCTACAAGTGGCATTTCTTCACCACCTAATCCAAGTAGGCGACAACGCTCCTCTAGCTCCTCCTCTTCCTCGTCATCATCTTCATTCCACTCGGCCAATGAGTCGCCCGACCCATTGGAGGCATCCTTGCACGATCTCAGTCTCTCGACCCGATGGAGCGCCATGTACGGCGATATCCACATCGCAGTCCAGGCATTATTACCGGGACTCCGCGAAATCAGCGGCTACCATACGTCATCTCTAACCGAGGTAGGTGAACATCTGCTTCGGGGACGAGATGCGTGTGATCTGCTTGATTCGTGTTTTCGGTTAGCCTTTCCACCTACTGACCGACCATCGGCTCCACACCCGCGAGGACTTCCGCTAAGACCACCCGTCGGAGCTCCGCGGCATGAGAGGCGACTTTTTAGGAGGAAGGAGTACTCGCGCATGCAAAACATGTTCAAGAAAGACATGTCGCGGGCAGCCAAAGAGGTTCTGGATGGTTTAAATGTCTCAGTCCCATGGTTTAAATGTCTCAGTATCTTATTTAAAGTGCTTACTTTTTAAGTATTGACTAATACTAATTACCAGCTAATTATCTATTAATTACATACTTAAGTACATTTAACTGTCTATATTAATAACATTATTCTCTTCACCATAAAATATCTGTTCAAATTAACCTGAACAATGGTGATACACAGTTTCCTTGGTCTGTGTTTAGTCGCCTATCCATCGGGGTTTTCCATATGTTCAGTCTTTCGTCCGCATACTGTTTTCCTACTGCTGTACTTCCTTAATCACCTCCACGTTTTCCCATATTATGTTGTGCTCCTCCTCCAGGATGTGTTTCGCTACTGCTGATCGTACTACCGTTGTGTTCCTTTTCCTTGCTGAGGCTTCTTCCCGCTTATGTTCGGTTAGTCTAACACCAACTAACCGGCTCGTTTGATCAATTTATATTTTGTCGCATTTTAGGCAAGTAATTTTATATATTCCACATTTTTCCTTCTTATCTTTTTTGTCTTTCACGTGACATAATTTAGCACTTAATTTAGCGTTTAAAAAGTTCCTGAATTTTTTTGAGCATTGACGTAAAAATAATTGGAACTCTTATGGCTGTTTTTTGTTTTTTTCCAGTGTAAAAAGCGTCGTTAACAGATCACTCTGTATTTTGTCCGTCTTTTTGACACGGTTTCCAATTATTTTCTCGTCAAATTCATTTTTTCTCGCGGTATTTTTAATATACTTAATTTCTGAGTTAAAACTTTCCTGATCTATGGGCACTGTTAATAGCCAGTGGATCATAGAGTTAAAAGGCGGAATATTTTGGGAATGCCAATGATCAGACGTGGAAGATGTTGTCCTTTGGGTGTATGTGGGCTTCCGGTAGATATTAAACCTAACAAAAACCTTCTTTCCTCATGACCATCAAATCCAAGAAGGTTAGTTTCTCATTGTTTTCGACTTCCATTGAAAATTGGATATCCTTATGTGCTTGGTTCAACTTCTCCAAAGTTTCTGCCAAAGCATCCTTTTTTACGATAGCTAGAATGTCGTCCACATATCAACCAGACACGAGGAAGCGAACCTTCTTCTTGAAGTTTCTTCTCCAGTCTTTCCATAAATATCTCACTTATTAGTAAGGATAAAGTATTTCCCATGGCAACATCTTTCATAGCTTTAAAGTATTTCCCCCTGAAAGTCAAGTTACTTTCATTCATGCAAACCGAGGCAAGTTTCAAATAGTCTTTAGCCCTCTTCCTTCCCTTCCGGTGAGCTATTCTTCTCTTAAAGCCAGTCCTCAAAGAACGCGAGGGCTTGTTTTACCGGCACGTTTTGGAACAGAGCCTTAACATCAAATGATATAACTAGCTCATCTTCCTCTATTGCTGCCACTCTTCCAAGTCGCTCTATCACCTCTTTTCGCTTTTTTTTAAACCGTTCTATCGCTTATCTTCCCTAAGGCCATACACTCGTCTACAATCCACTTTGCGATTCTCTTTTACAATTTCCCTTAGCTCATTTTCTTTCTTGTGTATCTTCGGAAGGCACCTAATTCTTGGCAACGGCGGGCTTGAAACCCGCACCTTGTTGATCTCTCCAATCTTCCCTTTGAACTCCGTTTGATAGAGTCTGGTAAGGGATCTTTCCTTAGCTCATGGTAATCTCTGTTGTTGAGTTTTTCCATAATTAATCGGTCATATTCTTTTTTGTCCATTATAACCACGGAGTTTCCTTTATCTGCTTTGATATAATAGACCGGTTTAGTAGCCAAATCTTTAAGCACTCTTTGTGCCTAGCCAGTGCTCCCCCTCTTACGGTTTTCCTTCCTGATGAGTTTAGCCAAATTGCCTATCACCTGTGCTTTTTCCTTTTCGGGAAGGTTTCTTACCGCGGCTTCGATGTCTACTACCAAGTCCTCGGTAGGACATTTTGTTTCCTTGACAGCAAAATTACTGTAAGCTAATTTCGGTAGAATTCTGATTGAAAAATTAGGGTAGGGCTGTCAGCTATGTTAGTTTTTTTTATTCATTTTTGTTAACTAAGAGCTATTATCATTGAATTTGACAATGTTTTTTACATTGTTTAATTTGGCAATGATGTTGTAGAGAAAATAAGCAACAAATGTTTCAATTTCGTAATTTTTGAAACTCTTGCGAGTGGTAACTCTGAAAATCTTTGTACCCATGCACTAATCAAATCAAAGTACTACACTACCTTCGATATTGGCTGGGCGTAACAAGACGCACGTTTAGTGCATTTAAAATCTACGCCATTTTTGTGCTTAAAAATTAGTCTTTCTAGCGATTTCCATGCACTAAAGTTTCCTCCATTTGCGTGTCTAAGCTTGAATCAGTTTACAATGCATAATAGCTGCGCTACTGAGCCACCTCTAGAGCAAGATTTGTTGCTTCTTCGCATGCTGCTAATCTGGCGTAAACTGAATGATTGCATAAAAGAGCACATCTATTTTGCAAGTAACGTCACCACTAAAATGCATGCAAGTGCAGCTATTTAATCTTCATTCAATCTAATACTCAACTTCCTACTTTAACTGCCCTGAAACCCCCACCTTACCATTTCTGCGTTCTGTAATCAAAATATAAACTCTTTAGCAACTTGACTTAGGCATGTGTAAGTCATATGATTACCTTGAAAGATTTCACTTTCGGCCTCATCGAACTGTGCAACAAAGTGCACCAACCATGAATCTCACACACGTTAACTATTTTACATAATCTTAGCGCACTATTTACTCTCTTAAAGGCCATTCGAAAAAAAACCCGAAGAAACAAACGGGACTCGAGACTTAACACAACTATCGTATTTCGAGAAATGCTAGGAATTTCTTTCGAGTCAATTGAATACGAAATTGTATCATGTTTCGAGACTCACGTTAATAATCAGAGAATACCTACATCATGTGCAAAATTAGGGGTGTAAGTGCTTGGGAGTTTAGTGAATCACACACGCGGCAAACAACAGTTCGTATTATGTCTAGATGTAGGCTAGATGATGATCTAATTGGTTAATTATGATAGAAACAGAATTTGCGAAGACAGCACGTAACGATGCAGCGGAATTTGAAAGGTGTTATTGCCTCGTGATGAAATCATAGCATGTTAAAAGAAACTTTAGGTGAAACGATTTATGAAGTAGGGGCATAATTTTGCGTAATTTTCTGCATCACGGCATTTTAGTGCGAAGAGCAAATTCGTGGTTTCCTGGGCATATTTAGAGATCAGATAACTTGAATTGTTTCAGTATGGCGAAAAGAAAATCCACTTCGTTCAAGTTAATTAGACACAAAAAAAAAATACAGCGAAAGCTTATTGATGCTACAGAAGTTGTTTGCCGATAATTAATACGATTTTCTACTTTGACGTGTCCTGCATTTCTCATTTTCTATGCAGAGGCGTTGCTAGATTTCAAGGAGAAAAAGTCCACTCATTTTTCATAGCGTCTCGTTAATAATAAATATCTCCCGTTTAGCCTCCAGTTCGCTTGACATGTCCAATGAAGACAAAGCAACTAATTGTCTTGACCTTAGAGTGTACTCTCTCTCTACTGTTTTGTAGTGGAGTAGATGGTGTCCATGCTAGTAGTAGCAAAAGTCTCAACGTCGTCATTTATTGATCGGTCCTACTTCGTCTTTCATCAAAGCCATTAGATTAAAAGGATCTTCTTGCGTTTCATTCCACTCTATACTCCCAGCGTGGCTATGGAAACAGGTGCTAATCGTTGAATAGAATATTCTACTCCAAGGATGCTAAATCAAGGTCATTGCTGCCTTACGGCGGCCACGAACACGCACATGTTTTCGTTGCTCAACGACGACATATTTGTACGTATGTATGTATATACACATATGCATATATGTATATGAGCAAGGACTAGTACGTCGAAAGTAGTCGTAGCGAATTATTTCATCTGACCGGAATCAAATCGTCTATGATATAACCATTCGCAGGGATACATATGTATATCGCTCCAATATTCTGTTCACGTGCCATTCATTCCTGTACACGCAAATTGAGTTATTGAAGTTGGAAATTAGATATTTATTGGTGACATTTTGACGAACTACAGGAATTTCAGAAATTCCTTTGCGGTCGGAAAACTTCATTTGGGTCCATGTTTGAGTAAAGAATGTGGACTACGTGTTTTAATCAGAAAACCCAAAATGGAATTGGATGGTTGCGTAAAGTTAAGTGCGAACCCAATCAAGTGTAATAAAACAAAATTAGGCAAACAAATGCGGAATGGCTGTTAGAAAATTTTGTAATGATGATGTCAGAGCTAAGAACATGGCCTATCATGCTGGAACACGTTTGACATGGAAGAAAATAATGTGGAAAGAGAAATTGAGTGGCGGAGATTAGAGGATGAGGCGATGTATATATCGACGAAACGCTAAAAACTCGAATCATACAAAGAATCAGGTTAGATTAGAAAGATTAGAAAATATTTTACTTTTAGTTTTTTTTGTACAATATTAATCTAATTTAAGTACTATTTACAATAAAAAAAATTAATAACTAGCGACTATAATATTTTACCCTGCTGGCTCTTGATTGTTTTATTTTTTTTTTATGTTTATCTTTTGAATTTTCTTTTAATCTTACACGCTAATTATCATACCCAGCCGTGTACAGTGGCTCGGATTATCCTAGCAATAGCTACTTAAAATCTACCTTACGCTATGACCTAAGTCTAACTTATACCTAACTACACTGGAAAAAAAATCTTGGTAAAATCAACAATTTTCCTTAGTTGTTTTTTGCGTCAACTACGGGTTATAGTTGAAACAACCATAAAAAAATTGTTGAGAACAACGTCCGTGGTGCAAAAAAAGTAAGCAACCACAAACAATGGTATTCCAAAAATATACATAGTACGAAATAGTAAATGACTATAGTATGTAGTGTGGAATTATGTTTGTTGAATTTAACAATTGTAGAATGGTTCGCTTACTATGAAAATTGTTGATAATTCAATATTTTGTAGTGTGAAATGAATTGATGCTTATTTTCCTATTTTAGCAGAGTAGAAAGAACCTTTTTCCGTAGTTCATTCGACAAATTTGAATGCAGTGTTGCATTACTAAAAATAATAGTTAAATCAACCACAACTTTTTCTTTCAGTGTGCGCTCACTGCTACGGCACTGCACTGCATCGCAATGCGTGTCATGTACATACATATATTGACTGCATAAAAAGCGTCATATAACGTAATATAAAGGCTTCACAGCATAACATGAATATGAATTATATCGAACAGCAAACCGAACACAATTTTGCCATGTAGCATATGAAACTTCTATGATAGAATAGGAGTATGCGTATGAGGAGTATGAAAAATCAACAGTTTTCCTTAGTTGTTTTTGCATCAACTAGGGCTATAGTTAAAACAACCATAAGAAAATTGTTGATTACTTTTATGCACCATGACGCGTGGTTGATAAACAAAAAAAAAATTAATTCGGAGCATGAAAAACGTCCAAATGCTGAAACCATTCTACTTTGCGTAGAATAATTCCAAAGACGTTGCTCACTGAATTACGTTTGTTGAAATCAACTATTGCAAAGTAGTTTAAGTACCATAAAAACTGTTGATAATTCGAAACGTTGAAGTTTTGAGTGAATTGATGAATATTTTTCTATTGATCAACTAATTTTCGTGGTTATGAAACAATGAAAACAGTTGATTTCATGAACGTTGCGATATTTTTTGTATAACCAAAACCAACTACTTTTATATCGTTAAATTAACTATATTAACATAGTAAAAATAATTATTTTCCGTAGTTCGTTTAACGGTTTTGAATGAATCGTTGCAATACTATTAAAAATAGTTGAACCAACCAAGAGTTTTTCTTTCAGTGTAAAACTAACTTAGCCTAATTAGACCTAATTCTTTATCCAAGGTCTTATATCTAGCCTCTTCTATTCGTTGGGAGGGCTACATAATTAAATAATTAAAAAGCGCATCCATGAGCTGTCGTTGACACGTTATTTTCGCGAGGCGCATAAAGAGCCACCTGTACGCCCAAGTGACCGTATTAGTCCATTCTCATGTCCGTCTGTCAGTCCGTAGAATCTTGTCGTTAATTCTACGACCCGGTCCCTGAGCGGCTTCAGTCCCGACTTCTCATACAGGAGAAGGTTCTTCGGCCACCTTTTAGTCACCGGGTTGTAGAACCCACCAGTACAGTAGCGGAGGATTCTCCTTTCGAATACCTCCGCTTCTGCCATGGTAGTTTTGGAACAGGTAATCCAGGATGGGCAAGCATAAGTCAGGATAGGCCGGATCAGAGTCTGGTAGCAAATGGACTTAGCCCTGGTGGTCATGCCCATCTTTTTGGCAAAAAGAGGTCTGATGCGTTGAAATGCGGACTTAGCAGCTTTGATTTTACGCCGCACATAAGGATTAAACTTCAGGAATTCCTGGAAGTCAACACCGAGGTACTTTAGAAATTGGAGTAATCTTAGAGGTTCCGAACGAGACAGCGAGTTTTGTGGCCTTGTTGCGGATTGTTTGAGATCCCCGATACTTAGAAAGATTGCAAAATACACAGAGTTGTGTCTTACTGCTATTTGGTTTGATGCCCCATTCGTCAAAGTAATTCCAGGCTCTTCACTGCTTTGAGCGGGTGTTTGCTCGATGCGAATAAGAGCGTGTCGTAAGCATATTGGAGGACTTGGACTTGAGATTATCTTGCTGGAATAGGAAGATCAGCAGTGAATATTGTATAAAGAATTGGTCCAGTGACAGAGCCTTGTGGTACTCCTGATTTCACGGGTCCTTTGGTAGAATTTGCTCCATTAACGCTGACATAGAATTGTCTGTTAGTAAGAAAGCTTGCAGTGAGTCTTATAACCTCTTCCGGGAATCCAAACTCGATAAACTTAAAGAGAAGGCCTTCATGCCACACGAAATCGAAAGCCTTTTCGATATCTAAAGCACACACCACCGTCGGAGTGTTTTGCACACTCAAGTGAGACACAATTTGTTCCTGCAAGTATGAGATGGCATGCTGTGTCCCGTGCCTTTGTCTAAAGCCAAACTTGTGGTCAGGAATCACTCGCGTGAGCCCAAAGTGATGTTTTATCATTTCCAGCCAAATTCTCTCAAAAATCTTCCCCAAATTAGGAAGCAGAGAGATTGGGCGGAAATTGCTGGCCTCATTGCTTCTGCCCTTCTTATGAATAGGAACAATTTTAGCCACTTTCCATGAGTCCGGAAAGTAACCATTGTCCAGGGCATTGTTAAAGACAATATAAAGAATTCTGAGCATAGAGAGTGGTAGATGTTTAATAATGAAATTATACATTCCATCATGCCCAGAAGACTTTTTGCTTTTTATACCGCGCAGCAGTTGCACCAGGTATCCACTATTAATAAAAGGAAGAATCAGGCTAAAGATTTTGTCTGAACAATATCTGAAATAAATAATACAATCCTTTAGCAATAGCTGAAAATAGTTCCTTCGATACTTAAGTGATTCGTCTTGGAATACTGCTGTGCAAGTGAATGCAAATACGCATCCAATGATATCTTTGAGTTGTTTTGCAGAAAAATCTAATAGAAGTGGAACGGAATCTTACAGAGACTCAAACCAAAATAGTAAGGAAGCTTTCCCATCACTTGGTGTTTCAAACGTCAGCCATTTTGCAACAGAAAGGAGAATAAAGTCGTCGCGAAGAAACTTTATGACTACCTTCCGAACATTACTATCCTCCCATTATAACACCCCTTCCAATATGACTACCCTCCCAATAAAAGCATCTTCTTCTACTGTAAATAAGCCAAATAGCAGTTGTCAATCGACTTAGTAGGTTTTAGAGAATCAGCTATAAATCGAGTCTTAGTAAATCAGATTAAAAGATTCATCCCAACTTCGAGAAAACTTTCATCCCAGTCTGATTACCGATATGCTTTCATCTTGCTTGCCCTTCGGCTAGCTGATAATGCATCCTTAAACATATCTTAAGCTCGCATCCTAAAACATACCTTCTTCAATTTCTCTCTACAAAAAAAAACTTCGATCAGGAACCAGGAAAGTTCTGACATTTCTTCTTTACATTTCTAAACTCAAGTCCCGTAAGTTATTGAAGCCATCTGCATCATTTTCCAGCTAGGGAAAGAAAAAATTGCATTTGGTCCTTTAAAATTTCACACTGGTTTTTGCCAATTATCGTTTATGCCCATTACCACTTCACTACACTATCCTAGCGACAGCGTCTTCATTCATCATCCTCAGAGGAGAGGGTGATAAGACCTCGAAGTATTGGAGTAATCGCCTAAAAAAGCTTATGGATTGGTGTTAAGCAATTACTTATGAATACAGCATGCTTAGTTAAACCCATATCTCCTCAAATAACGACCTTCTACTGGTCTCCGTCAGCTATTGGCTATTTTTCACGTCTTTTCGAGTTTGTTAAGGTCGCCTCAACAATTCGGTATTTTCGAATGTCAAGTTAATGATGCCGAATCTGACCATCAGCTGATCCTACTATGATCCACCGGGAGCTTGGCTTCAATTTCCTGAACTAGACCTACGCTAGGGTTAGTTGGGAGCAATTTGCCACTCAGATTAAAAGACTAGTTCCAAATTTCTTTCGAGACAGAGTTCGACATCTCACTCCCAAGAGATTGATAAAGCCTTTAAGATTAGCAAACTTTGCTTCCCATGTTCTTCCACACAAAATAATTCAGCTCCACAATACGCATAAATCTTTAAGACACCGTCTTACTCGCATCTATCATCAATCCCTCAACTCAGATAATAGCTCCTATACGTACATTTCAGCCCTCATCAATGCATCAATATTCTTATAATGATGAAGACCAGCAGGCCCGGACTGGGACCATTTGGGGCCCTCAGCTAAAATCTGTAAAGGGTCCCTCTACTGCGGGGTCCATACCCCCAGCAAACGGCGGAAAATTTTTGAAAATTAGGTGCTTGAAAACAATGAAAACGCGTTTTTACGCTATTTTGGCACTTAAGCATAAAAAAGAAGAAATTCAGCTAGGTTTTTATGCGAATATTATGATTTTCGACTTTTGTTGACTTTATTGTTTATTAAAATAAGAAATTTACAGTATTTTTAGGATACCACAACACTACAAAACACATGCTGTAGAGCTACCAATAATTACAACGGAGTTCAAAATAAAGTGCAGTATCTTATTCACACCAAAGTATTAATGTAGTTATATGTGTAGAAAAAATAATGACAAACGGATTTTAGGGATTAGAAAAATAATACTAACATTTCTTACAAAATCCTGTGTATTTAACAGTTTACAATGTTGTTATACTAGAATAGAAGGGGCTTAACTTAACTGAGATGATTCGACATTTTACTCCCCTAGCTCTAAAGTAACAGTTTCTTTGTAAGCAACTCCCTTGTTAAAGCTACTTCATCTATTATTTTATTTTTGTCCAAATCATAAAATAAATCCCTCTCAACATTAATAAAAAGTAGATTGGATATAGGGTATTGGCCTAAAGACGACCGAAGTCGATTTTTGACTATTTTAAGTTTAGAAAAAACTCGTTCACATGTGACTTGGGTACAAGGTATGGTAAGAACAAATTTATATGCTATATACAGGTTAATAAACAGTCCAGATTGAGTAAGTTCAAACAGAAAGCATATGTCAAACACTGGAAACATTGTCTATTTTCAGAGCAGTAAATGTCAGCATTTTTTTCCGCTTCTTCGGTTGTTTTAGAAGTCGAAAATGTAAGTACTAAATTTTTCACAAGTTGAAATGACAAACCTGGTAACTCGAGTTCTATGAAGTTTCTATAAAATCCCTTATAAAATTTCCAGATGATAACAAAATTTCGGTTTTTTATAAATCAAGTTTTTGAAACTTATGGATCTCTATAAAACGTAGGTAATTTTAATAATGAATTTCATGAAATGTGAAAATTTTTCACAAAAACTTTATAAAATAAAGAAAACCTTTGTAAAGCATACCTGAATATTCAAAACTCTCAAAGGGAACTGTGAAGTTCTTTTCACTCATATTGCTGACTATTGACTGCTATCGACTTCAATAGTGTCTTCTTTAACTAAACTAAAATCAGGATCTTGGTGAGGTTGTTGAGTTAGCCGATGCTGCAAAAGAAGAACTGACAAAAAGAAGAGAAAACGCCACAGAAAACTTCAGAAAAATTTTCGAAACTGTAAGCCAAATCAGCGAAGAATACGACATTCAATTGCGAAAACCAAGGACAGCTTCAAGACAAACGCAACGTTCTAACGTGCAAACTGATTCAGTTGAAGATTATTTTCGAATTACGATTTATATACCATACCTTGATTCGTTTGTAACACATTTACAGGACCGGTTTCTGAATCATCGCAATATTTTATCGAATTTCGCTTGCCTTTTTCCGAACAAAATGAAAAAAATTGATGAAGAGTCATGTGAAAAATTATTTGAACCCTACTCTTCAATTTTGCACGATGATTCGCGTGACGCATGGGTGAATGAAGTCATACTCTGGAGACGACGCATTATTGAAAAGGACATCAAAAATTCTCGCGAAGCCCTTGAAATTTGCAATGCACACGCGTTCCCGAACGTACACCAAATGCTTCGCATTATGGCCATTTTACCCGTGACGACAGCGAAAAATGAACGCTCCTTTTCAACATTGCGTCGTCTAAAAACGTACATTAGATCGACAATTTCTGAAGATCGGCTCAACGGCTTAGCCTCCCTCAATATACACCGTGAAATTGAGATAAATGTGCAAAAAATTCTGGAAGAATTTTTTTCGTTACCTCGAAGAATTAATCTGTTAAGTAATGAGAAATAAATATGAAGTTTTTACATGCAAACGTCTTTAAAAAATAAAATAACAGTTTGTGTGTTTTTACATATTATTGAAAAAAAACTTTTATTTCAAAAAGACAAAAGACAAAAACTTTTTTTTTTGTACGTTATGTGGGGGCCCCTTCGGGGCCCCCACATAACGTACAAAAAAAAAACTATCTATAATCTATCTATAATCTATCTATCTATAATCTATCTATAATCTATCTATCTATAATAACCACATATCAACCCTTTCTTCAAAATTGTCCAATTTTAATTCTAAAAAATCCTCCAACTTCCGTGAAAATTATTGTTCTCTTCAACTCCTTTCTCAATAGTGATTTTTTTCACACTACTTGGAAGCGGGTAAAAATGTTCCCAATTTCAAAAGTTTCAGGTTCTTGCGATGTACCCAACGCCTCTCTCATATCTCTGCTCTCAAATTTACTCTCAAAACTACTGAAAAGGTTAATTCAGTGACAGAGTTATCTCATACTAATGATAAAAATCAACTAATATGCATAAGAAAATTCGGCTTTAAAACGCAGGACTCTCAACATTTTGAGGGCCTACATAATTAAACTGCAGAAAGCCTTTGACTGTATAAATTAATGGTCTTCTGTATAAAATGATAGATTTAATATTCACAGCTTGGCTCATCAAGACTTTAGACAGTTTCTTTAGTAACAGGCAGGCGTTCGTCACTTATAATGGGGCATTTTTTTATAATCTATTGCATAAGGTGTACCTCAAAGCTCCATTGTTTGCTCTTATTATTTTCAATATGTTTACAGCTGATATCACCAGTATCCCTCTTCTACAAACGGCATTGGCAATCTCCTCTTCTGGAATACCCAGCAATACCCATACTACGTAGTACAAACTTTTAGCGTTTCAAATAATAGCTTTTTATGCAAAATGGGGCCTGCAGATCAACTCCGACAAGAGCGAACTTATACTTTTCAGAGGTGACCGTACAAGGACTTTGAAAAGAATGTAAAGGCTCTCAAAAAATCAGACTGATCAAAAATAATTAGACGATTCCCTCTTTGAAAACAGTTAAATACTTGGGTATTAAACTTGACCCTCGCTGGAACTATAGCCAACATATTTAATTCTACATGAACTTAGTAAACCCAGCATACCACATCATCGGCTGTATCTTCAAGCCAAATTTCTTCAAAGGCGAAGTTAGTCATATGGAAGAGGTTTCTAAAACTGACCCTCACATACGGTGCCCCTATTTAATCTTCGATACCCACAAATAAACTTGAGACACTACCAAAACTTTAACGCTTCATTCGTACTTGGATTCGAACTTGAGACGCTAGGAAACGGTGCTCTATCCACTACGCCAGCTGCAGCGATTGTTTTCGTTGGATTCATCCACATGTGGTTTTGACACTCTGGTATTTCAGATGAATTATTTTATCATGAAAATTCAAACGAATGGATACTGTAAATGGTAGATTGAAGAATTCATCACGTTCCATAATTTTTTTTCAACTTTCGACCCAAAATGTGTTAGACAGACTGAATAAACATTTTCACAAATGCGTCACAAATGATTAGCGGCATGCTGAATGATTTAATTAGCATATTATTCTTACAATAAGTGCAAAAAAAAATCATAAAAATAGATTATAGGCTAAGGCAAATTAAAGTTGATATGAATATCGACGGGCTGTTTGAAAACCAAAAAAAAAGGTCAGACAAGAACATTTATCAATTTAAAATAATGATTAGTTTTCAGCGATTGAGGGTTCGAAAATACTTTCATAATTTCACGTATTGCAAACTATAATTCGGCCGTTCGAAAATTTATAATTACGGGACGAGTACTTGAATGTATTCAACTCGTTTGGCGTTATGAAATTGCATATTTTACTTTCTTTAGCAACCACTTCGTCACTTCAGTTCGAGACGTTATTGCAAACTTAATATATAATATTTTCAGATGGAAGCACAGCACAATCGTATGCATGTAGGACGGTACAGAAAATAACGACACATTTCGTTTGTTATTCAGAACACAGATTTATAGCACCTAGCAACAAGTGCGCAATGAAATGAGCACAATTTCGAGTCATAGAAACTCATTGAAAGTATGCCTAGTAACAGTTAGCTACTAAAATTAGCTAAGAACAATCTCATATGTTGCTACCGACAACGACTAATTAATATTGCCACTAGAATACCATCAGTTTTCTGAAAGCTAATTAACTGTATATGTACATCAATTGAAACTCATCAATATAGTTTAGGCAAAGTGTATAGAATGATAAGTGGGTGAACTCCTTCCATCTTCCAGAAAAAACACTTCGACCTTGAAATTGCGCCTCCATTTACGCAATGCATTATCTGTCAAAGCAACCTGAGAGTGTGCTGGTATTTTTTGCGAGAGTGAGTCGTATGTGAGCAACGAAAAATCTAGCCTGAGTATGTAGTTGTCGAGTCTTATCTTGCAACTCTTTCTGTTCCATGCGATTTCTTCCAATTTTCCAGGCTGATCAACAATACAATCTCAGGCCAGTTCACTGGAAGTTTTGGACCGTATACATATACGGAGTCCGCACGCTGGTTAGGAACTAACTCTTTACGCTGTGGTTTAGGTACGGCCAGCGGCAAAAAATCACCGGAAAAATAAAATAAATAAATACAATCTCGTTAGTACAATTTTGTCCCATTTTTAGCTGAAATAATAGCGACAAACTTTGTAGTCATAGATTCGTAAAAGCTTGCCAAATATTCTTGTGATATTTCTTCGAATCATATCCGCTCTACCAAATCGTGCTGTCGTGAAAAGAAAGCTTGTTCTTAATTCTTTTTTTTCCATATTGTGACTCGCAGCTATTTCACCCATTTATTTTCAGGATGGTTTGACCAGAAAAACTTCATATTTTGTGTTGTTAAATCTAAAGTAAGGGAGTCATCAGCGTAAAGCAGGGGTTTTAAATTTCAAAGAGCATGAGGTCTATGGCAGAGCCCTGAGGAACACTAGCAGGCGCCGTTTTGTATGAAGAAATTAAGTAGCTTATTTGGACAAAGAAGCGCCTGTTTTTGTCTTTTCTTTTGTCTTTTCGACATATTGTCTTTTCACAATGTCAGTTGAGCAGATTTGCTCTGAGTTTATAAATGATTCAAATGAAATCAAATGCTTTCTCAATTATCAGAAAACAAGCTCTGGTTGCTTGGCTTGCTGAAAGTGTCTTCAAGGTAGCTACGTTGAATTTTGAAATCTGAAGACAAATTGGATAGATGGGATGATTTGTTTGTCCTCGACATGAAGCTGAATTTTTCTTAGGACTATTTAGACTTTCGCTTAATTCGGAAGAAGTGAAATTGGCCTGAAATCAGTCACATTATTTTAGGTTTCCTCATTGGAATTCACGAAGATCTTCGCGACTTTCCAAGCGATCGAAATACTGTTAGCTATTTAAAAGGGTTTTATGGTGCTTTCGGCTGAAAACAGTGATTTTTCAAGATGATTTGTTCAAGGTCCAGTCAAGCCGATTTTTGGTTATCTGAACTCAAAAGCTGATTGCTTAGCTACAGTGGCGGGCAAAAGTCTACATACAGCATCTTATACTAAGTTTATAAGTGATTGGAAGCTTTAATCAAAAAACCATTGATGCAGTTTTTTGCATTATCGAAAATATATTTATAAAAAAACAAAAACAAAAACTTTTCATAACAAACTTACAAAGAAATTCATAAAAGCGAAAAAAAAATCACGTGACAAAAGTCTACGTACAGTCAATGCTTGCTTGCTCTCCTGCTCCTTTTCCATTTGACCATTTCCATTCTATATAGTTGACTTTCAGAAAATGTCAACGGAAATCAGTCTCAAGTATCCGTTTTTCAGAAGATAAGATGCCGATTGGTCTAATTTTGTCTTTCGCTTTACTTCCATTCAACGTCCTGTCGTCATGCCCATTGCAGTTGATTTCTTGGTATGACGAAATATTTCGTCCTACCCAGTTAACAGATTAAGGGGACTACAGTGAATTGCAAACTAGTGTGAAAAGGAGATCTACTGATACCAATCTTTTAGCGTTTCATGATTATGTGACCAATTCTTTTACATCCTTTATTCATATACATGTAATCTACACGGAACTTTCCAAAGCTTTTGAAAAAGTAAATATACAACTCCTTTGCTGTAACATTGGGTTTTTTGGTTCTCTGCTTGATTGGTTATGTGGCTATCCATCTAACAGAAGCCTCGTAGTAAATTTTAAGGGAAACGTTTCTCAAAATTTCTCTGTCTACTCCGATGTTCCTCACGGTTCGCATCTGAATCCATTGCTTTTCTTCTTATTCATTCATGACATTTGGCAAGTTTTTGGCTAAGTGGAATTTTTACTTTTTCCTGATGACTGGAAATTCTATAAAGCTATGCGCCATTGATGGTTTTTAGCAATATTGCAGCAGTAACGGCCTAGTAGTAAACATTGATAAATGCAGCTATATGTCCTTTCAAAATTCTAATAGGTTCTACAACAAGGAATACTTCATACGTGGCAAAATCAAACACTTAAATAAAAAACCATGGTGCTCTTTTCAATTTATCATTATATTTCTCAGATCATGCAAATAAAATTGTGAATCAGTCACGCCGCAATTTAGGGTTTATTCTGAGAAACAGTGCATACTTTCACAATATCAACACTTTTAAAATATTTTATTTTCTGTGGTCGGAGGCAAATTAGAATATGCTTCAGTTCTGTGGAATCCATACCAAACCATGTTATGTGCTTACCTAGAAAGTGTCCAGCGGAAATTCATCCGTTTTCTGTCTATTAAGTTTCATGAGAATTTCAATAGTCTCATAAGTCTTGAACGCTGGCGAATGTGTGCAGATGGCGTTTTTCATTATAAACTGCTGAACCACCTTATCAATGACCCTAATCATTTGCAGCTAATTACTTTTAAAGTTCCATTGAGGCAAACGCGTTGCAATAATTTATTTCTTATCAATCGTTGTCATACTAATTACTTTAAGTATTCACCATTAGAGAGATTGAACGCTCTCGGAAATACAATATCTAACGATATAGACTTATTTAAAGTTAATCTGAACGTCTTAGAAATATTGCTGTAGTCAGGCATTTAAGTACAACACATTCTAACAATGTATCATAATTGTTTCTAATTGCTAATATATCGTGAAGTTTGGTCTCACTACAATATTTTGTAAAAGATTTTCAATAATTTGCTTCTCAATTAACTTGAAGCTTTCCTTATATTCAGCCCTCATCTTTCCTGGTTGCCCTCCCCTACAATAGTTTCATTTCTTCCGCTTTCATCCCCACTTACGAAGTTCGTCAAGGATCTGTCACAGACTCCTTACTTTCATTTTATTATATTCGTCTAATCCAGACTATACATAAACAATAGTAATTATCCATTCTTATACAAAATTCGTTTAAATGATGCTGTAGACAAATGAAAATCAAACATAGAGTAAGCTTCGTTAAAGCATCTACTTATTGCAGTTACGGGTTCATCGTAACTATAATAGGTCCGATGTTGAAGGATCGACAAAAAGTTCACCCGCCTGACACGTTGTTATCAGTATTAAAATTAAGTTGGCTATAGTAAGTAGTTGGAGTCAATGTTGCCTGTCAAAATTTTCGCGTCAAAAAGATTTTGGAATTTTGACGTCAAAAGTTGTTAAAAGATTTAGGCGGTATTGATAAGGGGTAGGTGTAAACGGTCATACGACGGAAGACCGCGAAGGCAGAAACGTAAGAACCTCTTTTGGATAGGCTCAATTTAGTTAATGTAAACTTTTTGATATCGCGCCCATATTCGACAATAGGTCTATCGAAGCTGCAGAAAAGGATCTTAGAAAAATGTCGTTGAATTCCCTCGAACATCTTCTGACAATACCTAAAGCATTGTCAATTTGCACAACGATTGAGTCTATGTGATCGTCAAATGTGAATGATCAATTCAGCAGTACTCCTATATCGAGGACTTTTGCTTATCTGTTAAAAGGTGTACTCAAAAGTGCGTATTCATAGATTACGGGATTATATTTGCCTGTGTAAGGTAGAATCGTACGCTTTTCAGGATTAATAAGGAGATTATTATCCAAACGCCAGCTGGCAGGTCTGTTTAGATCCTGTTGCAAATCATTGCAATCGTTAAGAAGTCTCATAATTTTAAACATTTTAGCGTCATCGGCATAAAACAGAACAGATGCTGACTGCGGAATGGAACCTACATCATTAATAAACCAGGTGAACAATAAAGGGCCAAGATGACTGCCTTGCGTAACGCTTCTTATCTTGTCTGTCAATTTCGTCCCTTTTACTATCAACTTTTATCGCCACAAAAATATTCGACCTTCATAGCAAAATTACGCAAAAAATATGTTGCTTGCCGCGCACATTTGAAACTATTTACTCGCACCACACCATTTGGCACTTTTCAGTATTTTTCAGTAGCTCAGACCCTACTGAATTTTACTGAGAGAGGGGAAATTTTCAGTTTTCAGTAAAACGGAGTACGGGAACAGCTTCATTGCAATTAATCGCGATTAATTGTAATTAATGGTGGTACGGGAACAGACCTATTAACTCGACTAATTTTTACGAGAAGCGAATGCAAGTTCGAGTAAATAGGTTTCACCTCTATTTACTGTCTGCGGATTTTTGTCGAACCAAGTTTACTCGAACCATGTTTGAGCGTTTACAGAGGCCTTTATAAGCTTGGTCCAATCTAAATTTTTCCAAGAATTGCAAAGTTCGGCAATTTTTTGTCGCTGGGTGTGCTCATGGTCATATGTACTTACAACATGCAATAACAAAACAGCAGATGACTTGAGTTCAAGAGACGTTCATCGTTACGTTGCCGATTTCAAATCACGGGGTGCTAATAAATTTGAATGACGAAATATCGAGATTTTTGTGTATTTTACAAATTTGCATGTTCATTTGGGTGTTTCGGATAAAGTGACTGCTTTCTTGTAAAACTAATATCTTTTTATAAAAATGCGGCCAAAATTTTGCGTTCACGTCATAATTCAGAAAAACTTGATTTCGAATTCCAAAATTCAATGTCGATGGTTAGACAGTTGAATAAATCATTAAACGGCTATATGTACTGAGTCAACAACAATGTCTTACGATATTGACTTGTGGCCCAGTGGCCTATAATAATCAAAAGTCAATAAAATCTAATTGACTTTGATTTTCGCTGAAGTCAAAGAAAATCGCATTGATAACACAACTTATCTCCGGTCAGCTTATTTATTGTTCGAATTCTATATCGATAAATGCTTATGTACCGATAACATATTTAGATTAAATATTTATTATGCCTATTTTATTTCTGAGTAGACGCAGTGAATCTCTAATTTATCACAACGCGAGATCTTTACTCCGCTAGTGTTTCTGTGGTTCCTTTCTGGCTTATTTCAAAAATAGATACATTGACAGACAAGATATGCTTCTACGAATTGCGTCGATTTGGCTTTAATTTGTCATAAACAATTCGCTGAGCAAACTCTCTGTTTCACTTTGAACTTAGGAGAGATGAAAGCTATCAGCTAATTATTCTGAGATGTGTAGTTCAGGTTACATTGCAAGTTTTCTTTATTGGCTAGATGTTTTGAAAAGGGCAGCTTAGACGTGATTACGTTACGATCCAGTTTGCGCTGAGGGTATGTAATTTGCTTAGATTTTACCCTGGTGATTATTATTGGAAAATATTAATTGCAAAAGTATGGTCATAAAATGTATTTGTTGTGTAAAATTTGCTTTGTAATTCATTTTTAGTGACATAAACACAGTCATAGTATATTTTTTTTTACGTTTTTCTACGTTTTTGCATGTCCATGAGGAAAACTGAACTCATGGAGAGACCAACAAATGTTTCTAATTTTTGTACACAGTGTACAAATGCATAGATTTTCCTATGTTAATCATTCTATAATACACTTGTGATATCATATAATAGGTACCATACGTAAAATCTTGCCAACAACGTGGGGCTTATTTTGTGTTCTCGCTTATCCACAACACCTGATTTCTGGCTTTAGTTACCGCACTAAAATACCATTCGTCTAGACTGTTGGCAAACATTTCGCTTTGCCTTGGTGTTTATGAACGTTTATTATCAACTAATGACTTTTATTTGTTTTGTAGATAAATTTCGAGTGCCAGATTCAAAAATTTGAAGAAGTATTTTGCCAAAATTTAAGTTTGGAGGTTATTTACAATGGTGTATATAAATTTGGTAGCACGATATTAATTAAGTACATATGTATTTTGTGTTGGAATTAAGTAGCGTAGCAAGTAAAATATTCTGCCTAATCGTTTAGAATCAACATCTACTCATATGCGAAATAGGCACGAGTACTTATATATTTTGAATCTCTTTTTATTATATTTTTTTGCACATTTTTTCTTAATTTTTAAAAATTTGAACAGAATCTGAGCTGGCCGTCAATTCCACAACCCGGTCCTTAAGTGGCTCAAGTCCTTTCTCGTGATATAGGAGCGAGTTTCTCGACCGCTTTTTAATTACCGACATAAGAATTAAGTTTCAAAAATTTATGCATGTCTACTCCAAGGTAGCGCAATATAGGACTAATTGGTCTAAGCTAATTGGTCTCATTGAGCCTTGGCTTAACCGGAGTCACAAACAGGTAAACTTTTAACTTTGTCAATTCCTGACAGGGCACGATTACTTCAGGAAATACCTGAATAGAATGGGTAAGGTCGTCACACGGTACTGCCGGTACTGTGTAACTGAGCTCGATGATGCTCAGCACACATTCTTTATGTGCAGTTGCTTTGTAAGTTTGAAGCGCACCATTGAGTCCTCGATCGGCCTGGTAACGCCTGAGACGATCGTGGATGCAATGCTGCGAAACGAGGAGAACTGGCGCGAAGTATCAACATACGGCTTGAGGCCTGCAATGCACGACGCACTCAAAATGAAACGAATACGCTTCTCACTCTTCACGATTGGGTGACGCTCCGTTAGCGGTCACCCATTGATTTACCTAGGTTGTGACGACCAAGCGTAGAAATATCGCATCCACGACGATAGCTCGACGACCTTTGTGCGGATTGCCATACCGATCCATGAGCTGTGATAGCATATGAAATCCGTGGTTACCGATTGGTGACTCAGCACGACCTGGCTGAAGCAGTGCTTAGGCGAGTCCCGACTCGAAACTTCTTCAAACCTCACATACCTCGCAGTGATAGGTTACCCGGGGATCTAGTAAGCAGAGTTTTTTTTAGCCATCTACACAGGGGGGAAAAGGACTAGAGTAATTCTAAAAGTTCTGGACAAGGTAGTGACTTTTTTGGTCTTTTTGAGCATAGTTTGTGATCCTCGATACTTGGAAGGGTTCCTGGACACAGACATCTGTGTTTTGTAACTACATATTTAGTTTGGTCAACTCATCAAAATATAATCTACGGATGACCAGCAAATCTTCAAGGCTCCTTGCAGCTTTGAGCGGGTCTTGACCCGACGCGAATAAAGTGTGTCATCTGAACATTGCAGAACTGGAATAGGAAGGTCAACAGTAAAACTGGTATGTAACAACAACAACAAGTCCAGTGAAAGAACCTTGTGTCACTCATGAAGTCACAGATCCCCGAAATGAATTCGCTCCACTGACGCTTAAATAAAATTTACTGTTGCGGCGAGCCGTATTAACACCTAGCCGTATTAACTTGATCTGCTTGTATAGAAGACCTTCGTGCCAACGGTATCGAAAGCTTTCTCTATATCCAAGGCACAAACTATCGTTGGAGGGCTTAATTAGGGGCGACACAATCTGATCTTGCAATTACAAGATAGCATGCTGTGTCTCATGCTTGCACCTAAACCCTAAAGAAATGACTTGGAAAACTGACAATGAAATGACATTGACAGTGAAACGACTTTCAGCTGCAGCATTTTAAGTAAATGCAGTAACCACCTATTTCATATGTTTGTTTTTTTTTGCGAATCAGTTTACCTTCCCCTGATATGATCTCCCATTTAAAGCTCTTTATTAAAAAAATAGTGATTTATTTTCCAGTAAAATCTGATCAGCAATCTGGCTGACCAATTTTGGCTAAAAACTTGTGAGACGTATAAAATATTTTATGGCATTTCGAGATATTTCGAGTGAGTGAATTGTTAATGTGCATAGCTCATTTGGAAGATGTTCCGAATGTTCCGCAAAAATGAGGCAAAATGAGTTTATTTATTTATTTATTTACTGTCCAAATCCACAGAACAAATCCAATTATAGATTAGACAAGAAGAAAAAATCAAAATACATACAAGTATATAAATATGTAAGAAAAAGAAAATAACATGGAAACCAAGAAAATTAATAAAATTCAGAATGGAATAATAATACAAAAAAGAATAAAAAGCTCATCGACCGAAAACGAAACAAACAAATTGAGTAAATTAGGACTTATTTCGGTTATAAGAAATAACGTTATTTTTTAAAGTACTTTTAAACACAGATAACGTTTAAGGCAGAGGACCAAGGTTAAGGCTATTGTGTTGATGAGGCAAACGCAAAAGGGGGGAAAGATAATAGGTGTCGGTACGGGCAAATGTAACATTAAAGTTAAATAATGTTCTATTAGGACAGCCCGGTTCCCTAACTGAAAGTTGAATGCTGGGGTCAACCAATATACTGCCTTTGAAAAGTTTAAAAAGGAGGCACTCGTCGAGGCACACTCTACGGGGCTCAAGGGAAGGAATTTGAAGGATGGAGAGGCGCATACTGTAATCACAATACGGAATACTGTACTTATAGAACAACGAGCGGGTGAATCGGCGTTGCACGGATTCAACCGCATCGATCAAGTATCCGTAATGTGGACACCAAATATGGCAACAGTATTCAAGAACACTACGGGCAAAGAGAAGAAATAGATAAAGTGAAGTAGAAAGATTAACAAAACGTTTAGAGGATCTGATGATGAAGCCGGAAAAACGAGAAGCCATAGCAGTGACGTGAAAAATATGCAAGTCGAACTTCAATTTGGAATCAAAAATCACGTCAAGGTCCTTGATATTAGAAACCGCGTTGAGAGGAGAGCCAAGGACACAGTTATCGTTGTGATGATACTGTTGCTTCTCTGTCACTAGTACTTTTACCTGATACTTTTTATCGCTGATACTTTTGGTCACTGATACTTTTTATGACGGATACTCATGAACCAATCACACATCGCGTTCGAAGTTCGATTGGTCATGCCTGCACTCTGCTGAGCTGTGAAAAGAATTTTCTGCATTAGGTACAAGTTGATACTGCTACTTTTGTTACTGATACTTTTTGAACCGACAATGACATGGCGGGTAGAGTTCTATTCATACAACCGCACCATCTAAATCGTTTGCCTGTGCACTGTAGGGGTCGGGTACTATACCAACAAGCATGTTTTCATGTTCGTTCACAAGATGCATGGCATATGAATTGGTCGTACAGGAGAACTACAAATATTGTAACTTGTTCTTGACAATATGATGGTTATTACTAGAAATAACTGATATAGTTCGGTTTAATCATTTTCAGTGACATTCCTGTATAAGCCGCAACACACATATGGCGAACGTATCGGGAAGACATTTGACAAAACATTCGAGGAGACGTTCAGAAAAGTATAGGGTGAAAATGACTTATCTTGTGGTAGGATATCTACCTCCCTACACAATATGCATATATGCTCACATAAACTTCGATCACTTCTGCATGGTGTGAAGTTAAAATGCGCAGATATGCATATCGTTTGGATAGGTAGCACTTTCTCTGTTCAACAATTTATTGACAAATGTTCAAACAGTGTACTTTGTAGTTTGTACCCATCCGTACTCATGTATCTTGTCAGATATGATGCATCTTGTCCATAATTTCGTAGGCAAACCAAATTGGTTTGTAAATTGACACATATGTATCTCCAATCATTTCACGCCAATTTAGTATGCGCAGTTCAGGCTTTCGAGCTAAAAAGTGACATTGGGTATTTGAATTTTAAAATTGAATTGTGCAAATGTCTTTTCAATAACAAAATCGATCGAAAATTAAAATTCTTGCCATTTTATCTGTCAGAAGTCAGCAAAGTCTCCGCTTTTTTCCATGGTCACATATTTCACTTAAAAAAAATACCAAATAATAGGTGCGATTTTTTATGCATCCGGAGTAGTGCAGAATAGCGATTCGCACGCAAAACAACAACAACATACAGAGTATGAACACTCGTGAATTCAGTGGAGTTCGTACTCGTGCACTGTGTAGAACGTATTTCAATAATTCATGTCAGCTGAAACAGTTGGCTGCAGTGATAAATTCCCAAAAATTTCCCTGTCAATCTAGCAGCCAGGAAACATTGAAATGGATGAATATGATTCAAAAATCAATGCTGTCAACAGAATTCTCATCCTATGAGTCGGAATATTCTTCGATTACTTTTTAAAAAGAAATTCACATGATTCTAATTTTCTAGGTAGACATTTGTTATTTCGAAATTTGAATTTTGAATTTTGAACTGACAAATGTCTGACAAGCTAAAAGCTGCTAACCAATTAGGAATGAAATAAACTCGGATGCTACTCCGGATCGTTTTTTTTATGCATGCAGGATACCTACTCCACTCTGCATGAAAATAAAACGCAGCTAATGAAGACTTGTCAAAATTTAGACATGTCTCCATTATCTTATCATTCTTTGAAGTGAATTTTTCGACAGATAAAATGTCAAGAAGTTCAATTTTCGATCAATTATGTTATTGAATGTTATTTCCGGCTTCATTCTTAAGTCAGTACCAGCCTTTATATTGGAAAAATTTATTTCAAAATAAATTGAACTACAGCATCCTTACTTTGACTTGTAGGTGTTTCCTTATAAAACAAGCAGTACACCTTCAGGACACTCAGAAAACAAAGTGTCTAACATTTTAGTACATTTTTCAACTCGAACACTCCTCCGACCAAGTGCACAGATACAATCTCATTCGCTTAGCCAACTTACATCTAGTAGACCCCACGGGAATGCATGTTTCCTTAATGCTTTTCGTCTTCGGAACGTGTGTAATCAGACTTTGTCGAGACTTTCATCTAATTCGTTTCCTGTCACATTCAGAAACTTCACACGTTCAATTGACTCACACAAGCGCATATATTCCAGGAAATGTCACAAATGATTATAAATGTATATGTGGTTGAGTCCTGCCACATTTGTCACTTAGTCGGTGCAATAGAAAACCCCATGCATGTAATTATGAACCGACGACATTTGCGTTTCCGATCTTTTGCACTTATTAAGAGTAATTAAGACACAAGATGCTTATTACTGATAAATGAAACGTCTGGATCCGAGCTACTCCTATAGCAGGAATGAATAGCGAAAACGTATCCTTGCTATTCATCGGGGAGTTTGCATTGAAACTTGCATGAATAAGTATGATGGTGGCATTACGTTGCGATGGAGGTAGGTGTTGTTGAGGATGAACGGGTATATACATTCACACTTCTTGGAAATGGAACATTCGTCCCCTTTCATGACTTAAGTGAAAAATTGAGTTCAGGATAGTGGATGTATAGACCTTTTTCCAGTTTTTCCACATATATTCTTATATTTATGAGTAAGAGAATTTATTTCTGAGTGTGTTCTAAAGGACGTAATTTTATTTAGATACAATGATTCATATTCTCTTGAAACTTTTTGAATGGCGTTAAATTTGTATAGGTTGGTCAAACGGAGACACGTATTCACGTTGAGCTCGATTCAATTAATATTTTTCTTTATTCATAATTTATTCCGTTCTAACTCATAGAAACAAAGATTGAATTGAACATATACGAACATGTCATGAAAAATATGCATATTTCGATTGTTATATTTAATGACTATCAATAAAATTTGAAGGATTCAATTTTACAGTACTCGAACGTATAAATTAATCATCAAATTAAAATTTTAATGCTAAAATGATTTTGTGAAAAAATCAATAAAACCAACACTTAAAACTATAACTTAGCTGCATCATGCAAACATACTCAAATCTTTATCACCACTTATCCAACCTATAAATAGCATAAACTTCACCCAAGCATAACATGTTCCCATTAGATAAAAAATCTTTCTCATAGGATCACACGATTTGCCAGTTGGATGTTTGAAATCTAACGACTTAACATAATTTATAGATTGTTTACTTGCGTATGACGCTGAAGCTGCAGTTGCAGCGAAAGTACTCGAATGTCTAATTTCAAGAGCTCGAAATCGGGTTGTGGTGGTGGGGTCGAGCACTTTGAGTGGCCGTGGATTGCTTTAGATGCACTAAATGTCATCGGAATATCTCGTTTCCTGTGGGTTGATCTGAAAATAATGCACTCGGGGAGGGGCAAAGTTGACAAAGTACATATTGTGGCAATGATAAAGCTGTCATCGGGTCTAAGCTGGCGTCATTGAAAAATGTATCTGGAGATATTGGAAATTTGTCTCCGTAGTCATCTTGTTGATTTAAAACCGAGGAGTGATTGCTGTTTGGAAAACAAACTGACGAAGTGTTTGATGTGGGTGTGAGCGTTTCGTTATAGCTATTTTCATTTTGATGGATCGTTTATTTGGGATTATTCTTTATAGTCAAAGTCTGCTCTTGAACATACATTTCCATAGTGCAGATGCAACTTAGAAAATATTAAAATAAACTTACGAAGCTAATTTCCAAACATTTAACTTACTTGAAGTCTATTCTATGATCTTTTCTAAGTTACTTTTTGACTTCAGCTAATTTCAACTGAAAATAACAATAGTTTGTTTTCTTTTTTGCAGGAGTAGCTAGCAGAATCCTAAACTATGTAGATTTCACACAGAAAGTAAAGGTAAGTCCACAAAAACTGTAATAAGTCTCACAATTTTATGGATTAAAAAAGTAACGAAAGTACATCTGTTTTTCGTAAATGTGTTTTGTCGGTTTATCGAACTTCTATGCATCTAATTATCAGTTACCGTGAAAATAATGTGTCCCATTGCGACACCTCGATTGCTAAAACCAAGCTACAACAATTAAATTCAGCAGATTTTTCCTATAACATTTTTAAAAACGAAATATATTTAATAAACAATCAATAAAATTTTTATATGTTGATAAATTTAATCAACAACATTTGAAATAGATCATCCTCATCATCATCAGCGCGACAACCGGAATAAGGTCCTGGCATCTCCCAAAAAGTCTTTCCATCGACATCAATTTAGACACCCCTAAGTTCTGAGGGTCCTGGTCAACTCCATCCCTTCAGCGCGAACAATTTGTTTGTCATAAAATCTGCCACAAAGGGGTTTCCGAGCAGACTCCTCTTCGCTTGTACGAACTGGGTGTCCAGCTCACCGGAGCTATCGAGCTTCATCTTTGTAATTATATCTGTTTCTAAGTAAATTACGCATAATTAATGGTTCTAGCGCCTCAGCAAACGCCCTTTTCACATATAGGGCCGACGATTCTCCGTAAGACTTTCCTCTCGAAAGCAATAAGAGGCCAGAGTGCATTTTACTGAGCATTTAAGTCTCGGATCCAAACGATCATCCTACCGACAAAGTTGACCATCCTACTCTTATTCTAAAGCTACGGAATTTCAGAAGTGTTGAGCCCTTACTCAGCTGGTTTTGCTGCTACCTCATCAATCGAACCCAATCTGTAAACTTTCAAGGATGTTTGTCGGGCAAAATGTTTTCTTCCTCCGGTGTACTACAGGGAATACACTTTGGCCCTCTTTAGCCCCCGACGTCTTATGAAATATATTCAAAATATGATGATCTAAAACTTTATCAGGTCATTCAATCGAAATCTGATTTAGAATTTCTCTAGTGGAAACTGGTCTCGCTTTATTAGTGATGCACTCTTAATAAGCTCTCTCTTAATATTAATAACTGGCAGGCTATATGCAATATGACAATATTATTTCCTGTGCAAAGAAATAGCTAGGCTTTATAAGAATATGTCCCAAAGAGTTTCATAACTTATGGGCTACTAAGTCGTTGCATACTTCATTCGTACGACCTGTTTTTGAATACGCTTGTATTGGCTAAGGCCCAGCTTTTCAAATCCACCATAACAGACTTGAATTCGTTCAGAATCAATTCTTACTTTTCACTCTACGAGAAATGCATAACTCTAGTGACTTTCATAGCCTGTCATAATATAAATTACGGTTGGGTAACTTGAAGTTGCGTCTAATATCATCCAGAAAAATTGTTGCACTTGCCTGCTTTGCATTTGGCGTCATAAGAAGCGTTACTAGTGGTGATTACTTTAGCAATAAGATAGTTATGACTCACTCGATCAGAAACACCGCACCAGGTGCAGACGTTTGCTCCAAGAGTGCCCTCATTCAATCGCATATGCAGCAAATCAGCCTTTGAACACTCTCTTTATTTTTAATGTAAACATTAAACTTTGCTTGGTAATTGAATAAATTTAATTTAATTAAAAAAACCCATAGTCTGATTCAACAGAAGTTTTGAGGTTTGGGTGAAATTTCGGAATTTGAAGAGTCTCGACGGACTGTAGTAGGCTTTGTTAGATTTGAGCAGCCGTACACAAATTTATTCCTCTATTGGTGATATACTACCCTGATAGTTTGGCCAACTCTAGGTTCTTTTTTCGTAAAAGATGCCACCATGTACATCGTCTCTCTTTCATTTATGTACAGTCCCAGTTTTTGTGCTGGCCGCTCGATCTGGGTAAAGGATTATTGTACAGCTAGTTTAGTTCTTCCAATGATGCCAATATCATCGCCATAAGCCAGAATCTGTCAAGACTTGCTGACAATAGTCCCCCTAGTTGACGCACCAGAGTCTGGGATTGCTTTCTCCAACGGCGAATTGAAGAGGAGAGTCCATTGAAGATGTTGAACGGTGTGAATAGGATCCAGCTATTTTTGCTTGGATTGCTACGTTAGTCATTGTCAACCTCCACAGATCGTCAATCAAAAGAATGCCACTTCTGACACCAATTGCTTTGTTTTTTTCTAAAACATAGCTCGTGGACTAGAGATTCGCTGCGTTTTACTTCTGCTTTTTTTGAGCTGAAAGCATGGCTCAGTGAAAACCCATCTCAGACGCAAAATGGACTCGCACAATCATTAGGTGTTGATCAAACCAACGGTTGTTTTCTCAATTTTGAAAAGTACAAGCATCGTACCGAAAGTATACCAAATTAACCCTGCATAATCATCGATAGCAAAACCGAATATCCATGATATCAGCCGGGCCTTGGTTATTATGAGCTCCTCAAAGCCAACAAAATCATCGAGAGGTCACTTTCGACTATGATTGATGTGTTTGAGCCAATCATTGATGGAAAAGCGACCACAATACGAGATGAGACACGAAAAAGTAACTTACCTGCATGACAACGCTCAGCCACATGTTGCGAAACTGGGCAAAATGGGAAGACCGACATCACTCGCCGTATTCGCTTAGCGTTGTTTCTTCTGTATATAATTTTTTTCCGATCGATGACCCATGACCTAGCTGAGCAGCATTTCCATTCTTATGAAGATGCCAAAGAAATTTATGTAATCGTAGATAACCACAAAAAAAAATCGTGAGCGGCTAGAAAGATGGGAAAAAGTAGTGGCTAAATGTAGACACTACTGTCAATGACATGTTCCTTACTGACTTTTGGTAATGATGCACTCATCTTAACGAACAAATAGCATCAACTTATTCAAGTCCCCCATGATAGATATTAATTAAAACAATTATGAACGCCAAATAAGATACTAAGAAATAAAAACATCATGTAAAACAAAAGAAATTATGAAGGAAATATATACGTATCCACCCTGTGTCGTTACAACAGCCTAGAGGGACGATCGCCTCATTTCAGACCCGTTGAAATTCATTGGCCTCTTGGGAGCTCTGGCTTGTAAAGTTAGCTCAAGTCATGATATAATATTTTCACTACGAGACTTTTCTGAGCGTGGGGGGATTTGAAGTTGGTAGGAACTTCATTCACAACCAATGTATACGATAAGATTTAAATTTCACAGCTAGGTAAATCTGATGTGATCATAGTTGGATTTGAACCAGAGACCGTACACGCTAGAATTCACGGGCGCAAGAATTCACCCACTCGATTTCACGGGCGTCGATGACGTACAATGGAAGAATTACAAGCAGCTATTCGCGTAAAGGAAACTAGATGATAACTTCCAGTAACGGCTGAAAAAAATAAAAAATAAATAAAAAAATATTTTCAGTATTAAATCGAATTTACCGATTCTCTATAGAACTCAATGAATAATCGAATAATGTCGCTTCTAAAGTCTACTTTTTTCGAATTTTCGACGCAATTTTCCCGAATTTATATTTGATTGCTTTTCAAAGATTCCATCACCTTTCTTTATTAAACTCAAGTCTTGTGCTGACAGCGGCCGCAATGAGTTTTTTCGTGCATAATTTTTCGAAGTTTTTGATTCTAATTTTGAATTGTGTATAATTAACTTGAAATGTCCAATTCAAATCAAAGGTGTCACTTTACAAATCACTAAGGATGTTGTGAATTTAATTTGATAGCTTTATCATCTTATGGTCAATTTATTTCAGTTGAGGATAACTCCAAAAATTACTTTCATCATTTTTCGAGCGTTGCTTATACACATCATTCGAATTCGTGTAGCTAGTTACCTTCAGCTACATCCACAAAAACATCCAAAATTAAAAGATCAGTTTAATCAAATACAATGTTACGTTGCATATATATTTCATGCTCGCTATTCAACAAATTTATGCTAGCTCGAATTTAACACAATTCTTCTCATCACTTTTCCCCATCTATCATGTTATTTTCTTTTACTTCTTACCTCCGTCGTACACCTTTACCTTTCGTTCCACTTCAATCGAAAGTATTACAAAATCCGACCATAAAACAACTTATACTCACTCGCGAATTCAAAACCCGATTATTTTCGCTTCATTCAAGAATCATAAGCGAAAATCTAATCAAATACAAAAACAACACAGAATAGAAGTGCAGATCATTTTCAAGTGGAAAAACGGTTACAGATACATCGAGAAAAATGATTCTATGGAATTCTCGTACTTTTCGAATAATCTTAATCGAAGCAGACTCATTCTAGTTTTTCGGAACCTCTCCATCACAATTACTAGTAAATCTTCGCAAAGCTGCTCACAAGCTTCTGAAGAAAGAATGGTAGGATAGGAGTTTTTAATGAATTGTATCTATGTACTCGCACGTTAGAAAGATATCAAATTTATTTGAATGACTGACCGACCAACCATAAAGTTGATGGTGAGAAATTAAACCTCTGGTTTACCGTTAGATCTGTATTATGTGAAACTATATTTTTGATCGGTGAGCAGAACAGGTATGGTTGCGATATAATTTATGGATGAAATGAAATTTGAAATTTAATGGTGGTGTTGGTTTGTAAATGGTGCAGTTTGAGAAATCCTGTTATTGCATCAAAAGTTCATTTTTATTTCATTGTTATTGTTATTGCATCAAACACAAAACATCGAGCTTAGATACGATGTCACCAAAACCATATTTCAAACACACTCTTGGTTTATTCTTGTGTCAAGGACATATTACAAATAAAAAATATTCGGCTTCTAATACGCATAGGTCATTAAGTATGCCCAATTAAAAAGCCATTCAAACTGAAGTCAAGCCAAGTTCTAAGAACGAAAAATGTATCCGCTATACTCGTTAATGTTCTTAAGAATGATATTGCATGCTTAATACATCTTTTCATCAATCTGCAAATGATGTAATTTACGGTACCGAATTTGATTATCGTAGTAAAATCAATGATTGTTTGAACTGCAAAAAGAAATATTTGACTAATAGCTACTTTCAAGACTCTTACAGTAATTTGGAACAAATACAACTAACGTTCTTTTGATTTAAGCTGAAAACCACATAGCTATGAAATTTTTAAGATCTTTCAAACTAAATTCCGCAATTTTATCATAGAAATATGTATATGTGAGCTAAAAGTACCGGCATACTTTTTGCGAAATTTATCATTGAACGTGTCTGTAGCGAAACATCTGATTAGAAATGCTCTAAATCCATGTGCAGATGAGAAATAGATGAAGGTATTACAAAAGAATATAGTGTAGGTTGCTCTTTCAGGCACTTCATTTCGAGAGATGCCGAGATAACGACAAGCCTTGGTGCACTGTGTACTTTAGTAAATTAGTAAATATTTAAATATGTATTTAACGAATTCCAGACTAGCTTCCAACAGCTTACGCATTTCAGATAAGCGAGGCTAAGATTTCATCTCTAAGATGTAAAATTTAATCATTTGTTTGTTTGATTCAGTCAGACTCAGCAACAGTTGCTTAGATTAATCAGAATATATCCATTGTAATTTGATATATTTGATAAATATAGCTGCAATACACCAAGCCAACAACGAATTTAATATTTTTTGTAGAAAAATTATATAGCGACAAAGCTGCGATTAAAAGCGTACATCTTCTAGAACCATTTTGATCAACTTCACAAGAAACGGTTTAATTTAGCCTATAAATCTTATGTATTATGTTATTTGAATTTCAGTGTTCATATTTGATATTTCTGTGGGAAAATTTGGCAAAACGATTGTGCTGAAGCGTTATTTTAACACAATTCGATTTTAATAAAATACTTTGCAAAAAATGTATATTCTACGTTTTCCCTCAAAAACCTACACTGTTGCACAAGTTCAATCGAACACTATGAAACTGATAATTTTGTTCCATTACAGTAGTAGAAAATTCTACACATGAATCTTAACCATTCCTGCATTTGTCTAATCTTCGCAGAAATATTTGAAATTCAAAAAGCTAAAATCTGCTAGTTTTATAATATTGGCGCACCATCTAATAAAAAAATATGCACAAAAAGCATAAAAAAATCCTCAATACCGGCCTGCAGCTCTCTTATCTCCCAAGGTAATAGAAAACGGCTAAAGTAATGGATTACAAAACTGTGATATTAGTAGTTACAGGTTGATTAGAGGAGGGTTGATAAATTTTTTGAACGTCACATCAAAGTTTACTTCAATATTTTGTCGAAGAAAATTACATACTCCCGAACGAGCAATTTGGATTCACGATTGGCCACAATACTATTCACCAAACTTATCGCATAGTTAAGGCCATAAAACATAATTTTCGAGTGAAGCTATCTATACGTTACTATGTATACAAACTTTGTCCACAAAATCTACGAGGTCGGTCCCATAACGAACTGGCCTGATATAGTTCTACGAGACATGTCGATACATGTAATGTTGCATCGAATAGTTCGTTTATCATATACTTTGAGTACGAACACACATCGACTTGAAGAACGTAGTCTCAGTTTAGCAATGGTTTGAACAACAAGAGTCGCATATTTTTTCAAAATGTCGAAAACTGAGTATCGAAGCGTCATAAAGTTTATGTTTAAAGAAAGCTTATCCCCCGCGTAAATAATAAAAGAACCATTAGATGACGTGTACAAGGAATGTTTCCCCTCTTGAAAAATTTGGTGAAAGAGTTTCGACACGGGAGAGAAACCGTCGATGATATAGGCCATGACGGTCGACCGGTAGAAGCGCTCACTCCTGAAACTATTGCTTAAATCGAGGAAGAGGTTTTGAGTGACTAGGCTTGGACTCTCTAAAAGTACGATCCATCGTGCAATCCACGAACATCTTCATGTGAAAAAACTCAGTGCAAGATTGGTCCCGAAACTTCTTTTAGCTCTGCAGAGACAGGAAAGAGTTCGCTGTGCTTCCGCGTTTTTGGATCTTTGTTGAAAAAACCCAAAGAATGCGATCGAGCAACTACTGACTGCTGATGAAACAATGGTCTACTATTATGATCCACAAAGCAAGCGAGAGTCAATAAATTGGCTTTATAGTGGTGAATAGCCAACAAGAAAGGCAAAGGTGCAAAATCTGTCAAAAAAGTCATGTGCACAAACTTCTGAAATTTTCAAGGTATTTTGATGATGGATCTCAAAGAACGCAATACAGTCGTAAACGGCGAATATTATTCTTTATTAATATACAATATAAACTGCGAAGCATGATAAAGGTAAAGCGCAGAGGCAAACTGTCTAAAGGCGTCCTGTTGCTTCACGACAACGTCCCCGTTCACATCGCCGGTGTTTCGAAGGATGCAGTTCATCAATGTGGTTTCATGGAGCTGGTCCACAGATGTCAGAATTAGTGGAGATTATATTGAAAAGTAATAATGGTTTCATTTCACTTTCTTTATTATTTCATTTCATCGTGGGACCGACCACGTATATACTCCAATTCCCAACATGCATATGTAAACTTATTTTCCTGAAAGAGCGTCTTTTCTACGTAAAGAGTTCTCCGCAAAATTCTCTATACCAGTGGCAGTCCCGCAAGGTTCCTTTCTTAGTAAGATTTTGCTTAGCCAGTTCATCAGCGATATTCCAACACCTAGTTACTTACTAATAACCTTTTCGCAGACCATAGAGCTTTCGTATCGTCAAGTGCAAACCCAAATGACATAAAGACTAATTTAGAACATGGATTTAACACTCTTTGAGATTACATCACAAAGTGGAAGATCAAAATAAATGCCAGTAAGACAGAAGCCCTATTCTTTACACGTTGCTGGAAAATCGATATTTTCTGCAGCCACTAGTAATGAATGCCAGCACAATTGATTGAAACTCCAATCACATCAAATACGTGAGAATTTATTTAGACACGACGCTTACATTCAAAATTAATTTTGACTTCACTACGAAAAAGTGTAACTCGTTGGTTCAAATCCTCTACTCACTAGGCAATAAAAACTCCAAAGTTTCTGCAGCCAACAAGTTGCACGAATTACAAAACCTTTTTTCAACTAGTACTCCACTATGGAGCTACTGTTTGAGGAAACTATCTTCTTTTATTCTACCAGTTATGTGTCGCTAAATTGTCACTCATAGCAAATAAAATTAGCTCTTTTACTGTCTTAGTCACAGACGTTGGGGGGAAAATGGAGGAAGTATATCAAACTGACGCAGTCTACATTGATTTTAGTAAGGCATTTGGCAGAGTTGACCATTCTACTTCGGGAATTTGAACCCGCCGGATCTTTACTTAGCTGGTTCACTTTTACCTTCGCAATCGAGCACAGTTTGTAAAATTTTAAGGACTTTTATTAAAAATCATTTTAGTCAAAATATTTCCACCACCTCATCGTGGTCCACTTCTTTTTAATATTTTTGATTCCGACTTATCTGACATTCTGTTAAATATACCTCACCAACACTATGCGGGCGATCTGAAACTGATCTGACCCACACTGTACGGGCGATCTGAAACTGTACCACATCATTGAATCTAAATCTGACGCCATTTTTTTCCAATCTAAACTTGATTCACTTTATTACTGGTGCAATGAAAACAAATGCTTTCCTTGCGTTAATAAGGGCTTGGATATAAGTTTTAATAAGTGTTAGGCTATAATGCACGGTCACACACAGCATGTACATCCTCGGAAATAATTTGTTAGTTCGAGTTGATAACATTGATGACCTTGGTGTTATCTTGGATGAAAAACTCCGCCTCACATTTCATTATAGCAAAATCCTTCTCCTTGCAAATAAAAAACTAGACTACATAAAAAGACGATCCAAAGAATATCGTAACCTGTAGATCACAAGGTCCTTAAGCACTTCACTTGTGTGCCTCATTCTCTGTAATTCAGCTTTTAAAACCCACCGTGACAGACTCGAGCCCATACAAAAGCAATTTGTACTCTTCGCCTTGAGAGAACTATACAGCCCTTACGATTTTAATAACGTGGGCTAGTGGGTAGTTTCAGTGGGCTAGCAACTTTTATTCCCCAACGATTTTCAAATCATCCTTCAAATTCTTCATTTTCAAAGCCATTTGTTCCCCGTAATTACTAAGCATAATTTTTGTCAATGTGTTATTTATTTGCTGTTTATTTATTTAGTATTAATTTACTTGTTATTTATTTATTTGTTACTTATTTGATTTTTTTAACCTTTGTTTTTCAGTTTTGTTTGGTACTCTATATGCAATTGGTAGGTGAATGAATAAAATAAAGCAAAATAAGTTTATTCTTGTCTTCATCTAGCACTTTTATATAGTAGAAAAATAATGAAAATGCTCAGTGCTGGCAACTATCACAATTGACTCACTTCAAGATCCCCTCCCCCCTGTAAATTTCATTTTCATCCGATGACTGCGCTCAAAATTATAGGGGAAGAAAGATTTTTAGGATTGCCGCCCGCAAAATTTTTGGAAATTTTCGAAAGTGAAACGTTTGGTGTTAGCTCTCACTACAAGATGTACAAGAACATAACCATTTGAAATTTCAATGCTAGCATTTCTCAGCAAAGACAGCCAGACATTTTGCTGCATCAAAATGAAAAAATAGAACATTTATAACATCGATATTTAGAACAATGGCTAAAGGAGCACTTTTCTAATTTTTCGATCAAAATTTGACCAAACGAAGAAAACACTAAGATTCACCTACTATGCGAATTTAAATTCTGATGACTGCATCGAAAGTTGTAGGGTAAATAGCTTTTGTTTTTCCTAAGATTTTCTCATGATGGCGCCAGTGCCAGAGGGTTGCCTACAGTTTCAAATAACATCTAACTACCGTATGATCTGAACTTCTCTACATATGATCTTGCGAGCACAAATTTTGGGCGCCAAAAATTTAATGTATTTTAGCGAAGGGCTACCGTTCCTGTGCGGTGGGAAATTTTGAAAATTTGAATTTGTAGATAAAGCATCGAATATTAATCGTTGGTAGTTTTGCCTTAAAAGCAAAAAAATGCAGAAAGGCTGGTGGTTTGAAGGATTTCTTCTCACGTGCCTGCCATAGCTACAAGGTTGCCTGCATATTTATCAAAAACACACAAACGTATTTCTTATGCAAATCAACGTGACCTGTAAATTTCATAATAATTTGATAACTCTGTGGGAAGCTGTCACAATTCGTAATTTTAAGAATATTCCTTGCTTACTTTAAGGCCAATAATTTTCTAAATAAAACGAAGCCAAACACATTCACCATTTCCAATAGTTATTTTTCCCAAGTATTATATTTCCACAGATATTTACGAAAATAAATTTACTAAAATGTCTGCTGTTGCCAAAGAATTAAAGATATTTTCTTATTCATTAAAGCAGACTTACAACTCATATTCACTAATGTGTCCTGAAAATTTCCGCTTGATCGGATTATGCAATCCAAGAAAAAACCACTGAAATTTGTGTTGATATATACAGCTGCGAATATATATATATATATAGGAAACATTTGTAGCTTACTAAGAAAATGTCAATTTGTCAATGAATCCTTCCATGTAACTCATTCCCTTGAGATTCGTTTTTCCTTCCGTTTCAAGTGCAATTTAGATGCTACCACTAAAATTACGGCAGGACAATAAAGTACCGGAAAACTCAAGAATGAAAGTGTGCATATATTTTGAATCAAAAAAAAATATTTTTAGGATCATTAATTTAAGCAAATGTGTTAGCAAATAAAATCAATAAATTAAATAAAAATGTCAGTAACGAGTCGGAAAAACCTTCTTCTTCACAACCTTTCGTAGGCGGTCCGGTATTGTCGTTATAAGTCTCCCGCATCTCTCCATAGGTAAGGCTACCCATGTCTTTTCACCGCTTCGAACAACTGGTCCGTTGTGAAATTTCTTACTGCTATGGCTTGTTTTATGGCTTCCCACAAGTGATAAATTGGATTTAAGTCCGGACTTATTGATGGTCAGCCTAAGAAGGTAGCACTGATGTCCTCTGTGTCTCTCTGTATGCTTGAGGGCTTTGTCGTAGGCAAATTCTCCTCAGCCCATGGCAACATGATAGATTTAAGATGTCGACGTACTTTTCCTAAGTGAATATTTCTTCTATACTGTCTTCTATATTGGTCCAAGAGAAACATCCCCAAACATTGGTGCTAAGTGCTTAAAAACGATTGAAGTGTAGGGTCGAATTCCTTACTTCGTGGATGCCTAACAAACCTCCTGCCATCAAGACCAATCGGATTTATTTTTGTTTCCTCACTCCAAAGGATGAATTTCCACTCATTTTTTTAGATTAAATTTTCCAGTGCGAACTCCATTCTTTTCTTCCAATTAGCTGCCGTTACCAGGGGCTTCTTCCTGGCTATCCTGCTATGTAGTTCGGCTTTCATAAAACGTCTTCTGAATGTTCTTGCCAGTATATCGCTAATCTCGCCGAAAAGTCGGGGTTAATTTTGACAGTTGATCTTTTTGGGCTCCATTTCGATGTGCGGACTATTTGTCCATGTATACTGTGAGTAATCTTTGGGGCTCGTTTAGCCTGGGGAATATCTTGGATAGTCCTGTAGGTTTCAGTGTGTTTCAGTACTCCGTAAACCATTTTTTATGAAACACTCCAGGCGGCTGGCAATTTTTCGATATGACAAGCCAAAACTCTCTCAAATCTAAAATCTTTTGTCTAACTAGAGGAGAACAACCCTTCAGATTAAACCTTTCCCATTGTCATTGAAATTAAACACACTATGCTTAAATTTTGAAAATCACCTTTAAAATGCAACGAATGCGACTGGCTTTTTCAAACGGATTATAACGAATATCCATGCCATCCTATTTAAAGCAAAATACAGTGGCCCGCTCGAAGTCCTTGGTTTTCCAAGACTTTATTATCCTGACATGATTTCAGAGGTAGTATTGCGCAACTCTTTACGCCCGTTAATTGCCCTTGAATTGGGGAGAAAATTAACCTCGAAGGAATGAGTTATATCGAAGGTTTTTCTTATGGTACGGACAAGACGGAGCGAAGAGAGCGTCGAGCAACGAAATCAGTCTGAATCGATCTCGTCGCTACTGTCACATTTCTGCTTTGGTCGCTGCTTTGACATGGAAATATATGAACCGTTTGACCGCGTTGCTCGACTCGATGCTCTCGCCGCTCCGCCTTGTCCGTACCCTTAGTAAGCAAGGTATGTACAAGTGCTCCAAGTGGTTCTAATTAGATGCAAATGCTGTAACTGTGTACAAGTGCTTCTAATTATATGTCCGCAACTGTATATTTATCTATAATATGAAATTTGCGCAATGTGATTGTAATACTAATTTTCTTCGAAAATCAGTAAGCAAGTAAAACAATTTTCGTTTAGGTCTTAAATATATGTATTTTGATAAAAGTGTGATCGAAATCAATGCAAAAGAAAGTCCAATTACGAATAATTTCAAACAATATCGGAATACCAAACCGTATTATAATCGAAAAAAAACAAGCGAATTGATTTGTTTTTAAGTTTCGGTCAATTTATTTGCAATTATATGTGAACTCTAATGTTTATGGTAGGTAAATCAATGGAAAACGGTTTTTTGATCACGGTCTAGAAAAAATGAGCTATATTAATTTGTTCTCAATTATGCCATAACACTATAAGATTCGATCATGAAAACAAGGACATTTTCCACATAAAACATACGCTGGGCACACTCAACCCTTAAACGCAAACTTATTTCAAACGACCTTTTGCATTTCATTCGATTATTTTATTCTGTATGTTCACGTAATTCATGAATACGTAATAACATCTATTGGGTCATGATGCGTGCACTTATCTACCAACATTCATATGAGTCGCGAGAACGTCAAAATACATATCATATATTCATATAAATTCGTGTCGTACGTACGTATGTAAGCAGATATCTTCAAAATTTTCTGAAATGGAATATCTTTTGTATTTGTTTCGGCGAACGTGTTATCGTTTTGTTTATAGCTTTTCGTGAATAACATTGTGAGGTACTCGTACGTAGAAAGTCGTCAAATTTTTACGTAGGTAATATTCTATTCCAGAAATATCTACATATTTGCATGAATATGCTAATAAGTAAAGGTATCTACTTGTAGTTGATGTAGAATAAAATATAGTGGAGGAAAAATAAAATTCTTGGATGGAAATGGATTTTAGTAAGCGTATGCACCTATATAAATCTGCTACGATATGGAGTCGACTTCGATCTTTAAACCCAAAAATGTAAATTAAGTTGTTGAAATTGTTATTTGAATAATTTAATAGTTCTTTCAAAATTACTAAATCAAATCTCGACCCAGCGTTTCCGTTAGCATTGCATTCCGCTCTCTAACAGACTTTTAGATTGGCTTGTAGAGCATGTTGTTCAGTGGTTTTATCAAAATATTTTTCAAAAAAAAAACGGTGTGTGAAAAAATAGCCAAGTGAAGATTTTTCAATGAAATTATGACAATTGTGGGATTAGAAACATTATGAAATGTGGACGCAAGAAAAATTATTGATGGTTAAATATCATGGAAATCAAATCTCGAGCTCACTAGAGCTACAACTGCTGATTTTTAGTTTTTTCGATGTGGCATTTTTATGGGACAGGATGAAGGTGCATTGACTTCGTTAATTTGAGGTATTGGTACTAGAGATGAGGCGTAAATACTGGAACAGGTACATGGAACAGGTTTTTTTTGGAACAGCCAGTACCTAGTACGAAATTCAAAAATACTAGGTACGAGTATTTTTGTGGACTATAAATGTAATCAAGAATTTACACAATAAATTTCGTCCATTTAATTCATTTCAATCAAACAGTGACGTAATAGTATCCTAATATTAATATAAACTCGTATTTCATACTTGCAAGTGCTTTCATTCTCACGAGTATCTCGTACGCGAGACGAAAATACTTGCAAGTACGAAAATACTCGATACGAGTATATACTCGTATAGTTCCAAAATATTCGAATACGAATATGCTCATATCGTTCCAAAATATTCGAATACGAATATACTCGTATCGTTCCAAAATATTCGATACGAGTATACTCGTATCGTTTCAAAATACTTGCAAGTATTTTAAATATATATAAACAAGTATTTTAAGACTTTAGGTTTAGGTTTTTAGGGCAAAAGTAGCTGAAATCAGACAAAATCGGCCAAGTTTGGGTTAGAGTTATTTGGGGCGTAACGGACCAAGACCTATTGCTGTGACAAAAATTTAGGTTTTGTAAGGGAGAAAGGGGTTTTTTGGCCATAGTTTGTCAAAAACTGCCTTTACATCGCTTTCGATGATTGAAAGTGGTCGGGGAGTATATTAGTGATATTTTAAGGGCGAAAAAATGTTGATAGGAGAAATTGGGCAAGTATTTTATTCAATTATTCAAAAAGGTTTTAGGGCAAAAGTAGCTGAAATCGAACAAAATCGGCCAAGTTTGGGTTAGAGTTATTTGGGGCGTAACGGGCCAAGACCTATTGCTGTGATACAAAAATGTAGGTTTTCTAAGGGAGAAAGGGGTTTTTTGGCCATAGTTTGTCGAAAACTGCCTTTACAGCGCTTTCGATGATTGAAAGTGGTCGGGGAATATAATAGTGATATTTTCAGGGCGAAAAAATTTGATAGGGGAAATTGGGAAAAAACGTTTGTATTTTACAAAAAATTTTTTTGGTCTAGCATGAATTCGGGGACCTTTCTCAGTTGTTTTGGGCGAAATTTCCATACAAATCTGGGGAAAAAGCGGCCTAGTTTCTAAGATACGGCAAAATGAAATCCGCCGGAAAAACTGAAAGTAGCACTAAAAATGTTGAGATCCTTTTTGGTTCGCCAGTTTGCTTCTCAGGCTGTGCTGAAGCCCTCCTCGTGACAGCACTCCAACCCTACCGGGTTTGTGACTCATGTTCAGCCTTATCGAAGAGGTTGGCCCCCAGTGGGTGCATGTTTAATAAACGTAACATTTTTTTTTATAATATCTTAATAAAATTTTCGACAAACTTCATGCTTCAGTGAGGCGAAGTGGAAAACCGACTGTTTTATATTAGCCTCGAAAAGTTTGGTATCAGAGATCGGTCGATGAAAAGTTATATAGATGGCAACAGGATTAGTTGGTCCTATCTTAGTAAATTTTTCGACATTGGTAATTTGAACGAATACATGAGGTGTTTTATGCATATATTAAAATGAAAATCAAATTAAATTGATTGAATTTGATTGTTTTCCCTTAGATGGCTCCTAGATTGGAGAAAGACTTGCCAAATAAATTACCGACCATTGGAAAGTTACGGACAAGCTGCACGGACTAATGACTCAGTATCCTTTCACGGTCATCTGCACCATCACCATTTTAGCCTCGGAACTTTGTGTCTGGTGGGTGGGGGAGGGCATATCATACCGTTTCATTACATCACTGTAAATCGCATGTACAAAAAATACTAGCTAGTATTTTTGGATCAGGTATTTTTTTGTACTCGAACTAGGAATACCTAGTATGTGAAAATGCGAGTACGACCCAACTCTAATTGGTACATTGTTGAGACATATTTGAGGACAAGTTCGTTTTAAAAAATGTGAAAGTAGTGTAGACAAATTTAGATTTGTTGATTTTGATTTTATACACGCTAAAAAATCATTGTTCTACCCTTAATATATTTTAGCTAATATATATATTATTTAAGCTAATATATTTATATTCATAACATTTCTTAACATTATTATATTGACCTAGCAATAACATTATCAACGACACGTGGTGCTCCCAAGCGGTCCCCCATCTAAGTACTATCCGCGGCCAACACTACTTAACGTCGGTGATCAGACGAGAACCGGTTATTTCAGTATGGTATTGCCGTATTTAATATTAACATCCTAACATACAATACTAGCATTGTACTTTGTTATTTCACCACCCTTGGTTAAGGCAGTATTCTGGTCTAGAAGTTCGATTTTGAGGCAATTTTACGGACGCAATAAAAACAAAACCATAAACATTTTTGTTATATGTTTTTTACCAGTCTTTTATTAACATTTTGAAAGCACAAAAATGTGTTCAACAAATAAAAAAATAAAAATTGATGTAGATACAGGCCGGCGAAGTGAAGGCTCAAAAAAAAACTTGTCCCATGGTTGACATGATTCCAACCTTCCTGGTGGTCTGAAACATAAATTTTTGGTGAATTCTGTAAAAAGAGGAATGCAAAATTTGTCTGACGTAGGCGATTTGAAAAAACTTTTTTTTTTACAAAATGGCGTCCATGTAAAAAAAAAGTCGTTTTTTGCCTCATTTTTTCAATTTTGGGGATTTTTAATAAATAGTAGAAATAAAAATTTGAAAAATCCCTACGTCAGACGATAACTAATAGTGTTAAAAGGGTTTGTGCAAAACTTCACGTAAATCGGTTTATTATAACTAGAGATATCATGTCAACCGTATCGAGAAAAGTAGTTCCGCGAAAAACGCGTTTACCACTTGGAGTCTCGTTTCGGGCAGTTAGTTGGCGTGTCACAAAAAAGCTGTAATTCCAAAAATAATTCGAATTTCCGAAAATCCTTTTAAAAGCTTATTCTTAAAGGTCTAAACTTTGAAAATATGCAAACAAACAAAAAATCGATTTGATCAAATTTCTAGACCAGAATACTGCCTTAATACATTTATATTGGCATAGTAATATATTTATGCTAAGATCTTAAAACATTTTTTCAAAAAATGTTTACAGATGTTCTTAACATAAAAAGTTAACATCCTTAATATATAAAGTTAAACTATATATATAATATTGTAACTTCCTGACATAAAATATTGAGCTATTAAAATTATGCATAAGTGACAATGCTGTTACTATAACAATATTAAGATGTTAATATATTTACCATATTTAGGTCATTTCTCAGCGTGTACTTTTTTATACCATTGCTCTCATAAGCCATTCTTTAGTTTATGAGATGTGCCCTTACAAGATTCGGGATGCCATGTCTGGATCTGAGTTGGTGCAAAGGATAGCAATATCGTCCGCTAAAATTGCTGTTGTTACATTACTGCAAGTTACTGTAAGATCAGAAGTAAATACTGTATAAAGCACAGGTCCCGAAACACTCTCTTGTAAGACACCAGCATGCACATGATGATTTGCAGTTGTGAAGTTGTTGGATCAGCAATGCGCGGTCGATTAGGTAAGATGAAAAAATCTCATGAAAACATTTTGGAAACATAGACTTGATATTGGAGGCCAATTTTTAGTGCCGGGCTTTGTCAAAAGCTCGACTTACATTTAGAAAAACTACTGTATATAACGTAATTTCGAATGCTATTTAAATTACTTACCAAATTCCATGTTTTTGCTGAATAGTATGATATTAGGTGCGTTTTTTTGCTCCGATACAGAACAGAATAGAACGATGCCGCAAAAACAACGATCTAGTACAAAACAGCAGTGCATTCGCTAAGACTGACATAGGTTGCTGTATTCGCTGTAGTAGCACCAAACAGCTGAAAATAAAGAGAGAAAATAACGAGTATAAACTACCACAATCGATAGAAAATAGAAAAAGAACTTACAGAAAGTTACTTCTTTTAACTTTCTACATATTATGAGGGCTTTTTTTAATTTCCTTACTACCAAAACATTCAACATAACCTTGAAAAAAAAACCAAAGCCACCTCACAGCAAAAAAGACAACTTCTCATGAGCTTTTCTTTTTCTATCAGCACATTCTATAGTTCATCACGTGAACTACATATAAAGAATAGAATTTCTGTGCTAGTGAATTCACTAGTACAGGAGTGTTGTGGTTTCCAATGCGTATACTCTGTACTCTGCTGGATAGAGGAGCGAAAAAACGCGCCTATTGTATTCGAAATCCGAACTGGTGCACAGTGATCTGGCACCCGTTTTCGAGTATTGAGAGCATTTTTTAAATAAAACTTTCTCGGGTCTTTTAGAAACGTTAGATAGCAAACGAAAGGGTCTTAACGATTTTAGTAGAGACGAGTCTTTGCCGATCAACAGTCAGCTTTTCGACTAGTCTGGAAAATATTTGATTCTGAAGACAGCAATGAAAAATTACGAAAGCAAAATGTGCCTTATTGATGGCCAAAGCTTTGATGAGATCTGTGTTATGATTATTGAATTCAGAAGGTAAATGAATTCTGTATTATTGTATTGAGAGGTGTGAAGACATTGGTAGTTATCAGTAGAGCTCTCAGTAGACTTTTTTGACTACCCTCCTCTGCGATTTGTCAGTATTTTTAGTGTGGAAGTGGGATTCTCCAAGGCTGACTCAAGCTTTAACTCATTGTGTTCTAGTGCCAACATAACCACCGCTCGAAGGTTTGTTATGTTTAGCCTATGTTTGAGGCGATCGGTACAGCTTGCATTATTTGCGAGGGTGTCTGATTTCAAACTTTGCGAAAATTCCCGGAAAGAATTGATATAGTATGGACCTTGATATTGTCGTTCTGAACAAGATGTCTAAAAGTCCTTTTCGACCCGAGTGTCACTAAACATTTGACATGGGATTTAAGGCTACCAAAAGTATTTTTTTTAAATATCTCGGTAATGGTGCACTTTACAGAAAAACTATACCAAATTTGTAGCTTAGCGACATTCCCAGAAAAGAAGATGAGGCGACTTTTTAACCGTTTTTGAAAAATTTTGGCTCAACAACTTGTTACCTTTATACTTCTTATGAAACGTACATTCCTCTCCGCATCACCTTCGACGTAGAGTAAAAGGTGCTTCTTTTTCATGTAGTTCATCCAGTAGGCCTTAAAATGTTTTTTTTGTCTGCAATGTGTTTTGTAGAAAATTATTATTAATTTCATTCAATTGCTATAATTTTAATAATTATTTCTGTGTATACATTCTCTTCATCATCTTGTTCTTCTGTTGTCTCCTGTATTTTTATGGTTTCGGACAGGAAACACGATGAATCTAAATCATCAGTAGGGCCCCAATTATCGATGGAATTCATATCGGTCGATATATTTAAGCAAGACTGACCTTGTGATTTTATTGTTATCAATGGAAATTGATTCATTTAAAGTAAGTAAACCTACTATTTTTCACATGAGTGTACTCCTCACTCTCCACCAAAACACTAATTAAATAACAAACCTGTGCGTTTCATAAAATTATCTATACTATTGTAGAGGCAACAGGTAGAAGAAAGATAAATAGCCTGCGATAGAGTACATGAGTATCTTATCATGATGGCTTGCACCTTGACTTGATTCGTTCGCAATACTACTTTTCCAGCTATTGGTGAATCCATCTATCAGGAAATAATAAAGTAGACCTTGACAATCATCACAAACTGGTGAACAATATAACCAATTCCTGTAGCCGCAATTTAACCTGTAACCGTTGGTGCAATTAGAAAAAATTGTATTCAGTAAAATTTCTGTAGCAGGTGGAAGCAGAGTTTAAATTGGCTCCAAAATGGTATCTTCAAAAATGAGCTCGTTGTAAATATCATCAAGCAGCAAGAGATTTTCGCAGAAGGATAGATATTTGAACAGGCTTGTTGAGCTCTGTAACAGATTTTTTCTTAACAGACTTATCTTAACTCGCTTCTTCACCTCAAAAAATACAAAGTTCTTTGAAAGTTAAGGCTGATTCAATCAAATGCTATCTTACAATTAAGTGAAGTCGTACATGTACTGGCTTCTTCAGCTTTTCTTTTTGATGCCAGTATGGTAGACTTTCGATTATATGCTTTATGGCTACTTTTTGTCACAAAATTAACATTTCGTAGATGTCAATGTTTCTCATCCATTCTTTCAACACTTGACTCTCTCATAGAATCAATTCTACGCTCTACAACAGCAGATTTAGCTACCAACAAATACTAACCGCAAAAAACAAGCTTCCGTCATTTTTAGATAAATTATCAAATTCGCCCAACAAAAATAAATAAAAATTAAAAATAACGGTGTTCTTCATGGAAATAATATTAAATTGGAACCTTAAATCGTTGGAAATGGGCGTTGTTTGTTCATGGTATTATCCTGTGTTTGACGTCACAGGGCCATGGCACGTCACGATATCAATCCTTATCTGCAATGACGTGATCTTGTTTTGTTCGCTCACGGAATGTACTCTAGATGGCTCAGGCAGGCAGTTTAGCTCCGACCAGAGAGCAGCGAGCATATGTACCTCAAAGTTTTAAGCGAGAGGAAATTTTCCGAGCAAACTCCTCCATCTGTATGAAAGTATAGGATATATGTAAAAGCAAAGTAATCCCACGACATCCTTTTTGTCAGGTCTAGGGGTTGAAACTGGTAACAGAGCTAAGTGAACTCAAAACTTGGTGCGCAGTTTCTCGTCCGAACCTGGATTCGAACCAGGGACCCCATACACAAAAGGCCAGTGCTTTACCCACTAGATTACTCACACCTCTATAGTATTTATGTATGCTCGTTGATATTTGGTTTTTGTAGGCTCTAAAACATAAACAAACAAATTCACAAATATTTCAACTGGAAATTAAAGTGGGATAAGATAAACGCCGTTGTGAAAGAGCATACTGTTTATCAGAACTTTTTAGATCAAAATATCTCAAAAACAGTTACCGTTACAAGAAAAAATTATACAACTTATTTTGCAGAAAATTGACTAAGCTACAAGTTTGTCATGCATGGTTTTCTTGTATTTATGGAAAAAAAAACACTTTCGGTGACGTTTGACGTCGTGAAAAATGTTTAGAGGGACTTTTGACATTTTGTTTAGAACGACAATATAAAGGTCCATGCCAAAATCCACATTTCTGAGAATTTTTCCAAAGCAAAAATTCTAATTAACTTAAACTAGAATTTGAGTCGACGCAGAGTAAGAAAGTAACCTTCTGCAATGAAAACTGTGCTTTGGCTTTCGGTGCTGCGTTGGCAATTGAAAGGAAACCTTTATCTAATTAAAATTCAATTAAGGTAGCTTTGATTTCCTTTAAGTTGTTTTTCCGAACGCTCTGATTAAATGTAAAATGACTGTCGTTTTTGGCAGTTTAAATCCTTTCCTTAAATTTTGTTAGATTTTTTTCTACATTGTAATTATCCAATATTATCTCTGCTACAATTAAATTTAGTTCTACACCCATTTTTTGAATTGTTCATTTTCGCAAGGCGAGAAATAATCTCCAAATGCACTTAGCTTAAGGGGTTAGTCCACTGTTAAACTGCTCAAAATGATTTTTTTTTTGAACAGCTACCAAAAAAAAAACTATTCAAGACATCGATTTAACATTTTCATTAGAAAACAAAATGGCGACCGCCCCAATAGATCGCCGCAGCACCGCCGAAAAAAAAGCAAATTGCGCGTCGTAAATTCCTGGGCAAAATAAGCATCTGTGAACAAATTACCAAAAACATTTCATTAGTTTTGAGTATAAAAGACTGCACGTGCCTAAATTTAGAACAAAAAAAAATTTATTGACGATTGGCGAAACATTTTTTTGATTGAAAAAACGCGAAAATCTGGATAACCAATGTTCAAAAGTATACCAAATTTTTTTTAATCGCTATAGGGCACTAAATTTAGGCTCGTGCAGTCTTTTATACTCAAAACTAATGAAATGTTTTTGGTAATTTGTTCACAGATGCTTATTTTGGCCAGGAATGTACGGGGCGCAATTTGCTTTTTTTTCGGCGGTCCTGCGGTGATCTATTGGGGCGGTCGCCATTTTGTTTTCTAATAATTATTTCCGATGAAAATGTTAACTTTTACCCTCAATAAAAATGTACGTAAAATTTCAAATCGATATCTTGAATAGTTTTTTTTTTGGTAGCTGTCTAAAAAAAAACTTCATTTTGAGCAGTTTAACAGTGGACTAACCCCTTAACGCAAAGTTAGCACACAAACAAATTAATTTACCTGAAATATAAATTTAATTCAATAGCAAATATATAAATTAAACATAGCATTTGGGAAGTATCTAAAAAAGAAAAAGAACCAATTTTGAGTTAGGAGTATATTTATTTATTTTTAGATTTGTTGCCTTGTCGACAACTAACTCCAACTAAATTTATAAAAATCTTACTTCCTAATTACACTTTTCTTAGCCTACTTTAATTTTTAAATTATGTAAGAGTAAAGCTGTTTTGGACTGTGGAAGTTCGTTCTGTGGATGTTAAGTGTGTGTTCCCACAACATGTTACTTGCAAAATCATTTATAACTTGTATTATTCTCTCATCCATTATTTTCTCATTCATTATTCTCTACCGATAACATCACGTTTAACGTTGAATTCATGAGTTTTGAAACTATGTACTTTGAATTGTATTTTCAAAATATGTTATTCAATTTTATAAATCTTTTTCTTGTTTGTATTTCAGGTGTTACCTCAATTCTTCGATCAAACTGCGGAGCCTAACTCATAAACGTAAGTGAAAAATTCTGTACTACATTAACAGTAAAAATAAAACTGAATAAAAAATCATATCATCAATATCGATATTTCTATAAAACTAATTTGATCAAGCGAACCATTTTATAGCTTGAATTTTTCCTTTGTTCAGGATCCATCAAACAGCCTGCTCTGTTCTAGCTTATTTAATATTCAAATGATTTTTCAATAATTCTTAAATTCAGTTAGCAACCTCTATTCTTCGATTAATCTAAATTTCATTACTGCGTCTTATTGAAATTTTTGCATTACTGCGTATCATTGAAAACCACAGCTGTAAATAAAGTAATTTTCAGTTTGAATACTTTCCGCATTTCATTTAATTGTACGTGAAAACTCGATTTAACACACAATTCCATTTAGAAAAGCGAACACGATTCTATGAATTTTTTATATGTAACACATGCAAGTTTCTCCAATAGGCATTTTTATTTAATATATTCACTCTATTCACATTATTCACGTATGATCGATAATACTATCTCGACATCTACTAACATTGGTAAAATGAATTTTAAGTACATGAATATGGTGGCAGTGCATGTAACTATTAATTTATGCACGAACATACTCCGAGTCGAAATAATGGCCGCAGTGTTGATAATTAAAATTATTTTTTCGACAAATATTTTGTGGTACCAATGCCGCATAAATTTGAAAACAATATGTTATTAAATTTGTGCTGGTTCAAAAATTAAATAAAACCCTTTCTGAGAGCATTTTTCTTGGATTTTCAGGAGTAAAAAAAAATCAATGAAAAAATCCATAACAAGTGAACGAATTATTTTTGATCTAGTTGTGAGCTTCTTAGTTAAGTAATAACATGATTAAAAATACAAACAATTCACTTTCGGTTTCATCATGTCATTCATTTAATTAGTACTGAAAAACTAGATAAAATAAAAATTGGACTCTAAATTTGTTTCTCCGTCCCTGTTACTTGATTTGAATAATCTTTTACCCTTGGACATGGTTCGAAATTCATGTTAATTGATAAAAACTCAAAATTGTGTCTAAACTAAGAAGTAAACGGTAAGCATTATGTCAAATTCAACAGCAGTCTAGGTCAGCCTGTGGCGCAGGTGCTTAATCTAGTCGCCCTGAAAATTTCGGATGATATAGATGTATATAAGCAGAAAAATTTGATGAATTAAGAGGAAGAAATATTAAGATATTCTTAACCCATTGCCGACAGCGGGCATTTTAGTGAAAAATCAGGTACCTCTATATACTTAACGAAAAAATAATTTTGGAAAAAATATTAGCTAGATAAATAAACATAATAAATAAGTTTTAGCTAAAATATTAGCTTGATTATGATAATGCTTTACAAATTGTTAACCCTATGTGGGCGCAGGGTGCCTAAAGGTACACAAAGATTTTTCGAAATTCGATTTGTGACAACTTCTAACAGAAACATTAAGTCATTACAAAATTCACACGACGTTTTAATGTTTATTAGAAATAGGTAAGTTGCGAGCAATCCTATAGCTACAGGATGTCATAAAACAAATCCTTCTTCTTCTTCCAGTCTTCTGAAAATCCTTGGCTTGTCAAAAAAGTGACAAACGATTTATAAAATTATTTGTACCACCTACACTGAGAAAACACATGGCGCCAGACGCCATAATTTATAGACTTCTGGTGCCATGTACATAGTCGATTTAGGGATTGTGATAAAATATAGCGCCACACGCCATAATACATGGCGAAAAGTACATAGGCCTACACGCCATGTACTATAGTCCTCCACGCCATGTACATGGCGTGGCGGACTATATTACATGGCGTGGAGGACTATAGCATATGGCGTGGAGAACTATAGTGCATGGCGTGGAGGACTATACTGCATGGCGTGGAGGACTATAGTACATGGCGTAGAGGGCTATAAGCATAGCGTCTGCTCCTATGTACTATGGCGTGTGGCGCTATATTTTATCACAAATCGACCATGTACATGGCGCCAGAAGTCTGTAAATTATGGCGTCTGGCGCTATGTGTTTTTTCAGTGCATCTGATATGAAAAATACATATTTGCCGAGCCCAGGCGAATGCTGGCGAGCCCGATAGTGGGGATTGTCCCGCCGGCGCTCGTGCGACTTCCGATCGGAGTGGGTTTTGAGCACGAGTCAACGCGATTTCGTGACGAGCTGTCAAATGCCGTCCACATGTTGGTGGTCTCGTCTGACTTCGGCTCGCTGGGCCTCGGCCAATATGTATTTTCTACATGAAGTTGATCCAGCCAACAAAAGGCCACGAGCCTTCTAACTTCTGGACATCTGAAGATAGAGCAGTAGATGATAGGTGATGGAATTCACCTATCATCAACTGCATCAAAGACCATATCATATCCTCTTCCATACTCAAGAAGCTTGCTGATATTTATACATCTCCTCACACAGCATGGCTGCGAGTTATAATTGTAGTGCCATGAGCCATATTACATGGCTCATGGCACTATGTAACATGGCGTGTGGGGCCATAATTTCTGTGCCATGTAATTATGGCGCTGGGAGCCATACTGCATAGCTCAGGGCACTATGTACATAGCGTGTGGCACCATAAATGCTGCGCCATGTAACATGGGACCACGCGCTATGTAGATTCTGACATTATGGCGCTGGGAGCCATATTGCATGGCTCAGAGTACTATGTACATGGCGTATGGGGCCATAAATAATGCGCTATGTTTAATGGCTCTGGGCGCTATGTGGATTTTTTTCAGTGTATAAGTTTGATATTTCAAATATCCTTCATCCCACTATGAGGGTAACACTTCACTAAATTATCTACTTGTTGAGCACGCGAAACTTTTTTCACGAGATATCACAGTAGTATTATCAAATCAATATGCGATTGTGTATTGGTAGATTGTATTGGTTTTGAGTGGAAGCAGCTCTGGTAGCGGATGTAATGTTGGGTCGCCTCCTCGTGGTACACCCCGGGTAACACCAAATGGCTCAAAAACAACCGGTCTGGCTTTTTGATTTGACTTAAATTTAAAATTTGTGGCAATGGTAAGAACGATATTAATGTAATAACCTGGATTAGCTTAATAGTTTAAGGTATGACCGACGATGAGGAAAAATGCATATAAGCTAGCGGTTATGGCATTCTGGGTATAGTCGCTTAATGCGCGATATTAGCTGGAGTGAAATCCAAGCGCATACTTCAAGCGAATAGTATGCCGTCTCCGTCCCATTAAAATCTTCCAGGTCTCAAAGTACGTTCGAAGCTCGCAACGTTAAGTTGGTTGTATAGATCCAGTTAACATTTTCCCTGATTTGCGCTCATCTGGCTCTGAGCACCAGCAATGCAGGGAGGCCAACCCTTTCGTTGGCCTCCCTGCATTGTAAAGAAAACCACGGGGCTATCAAGCCAACTGCACACCCGGGCAGAGACAACGGCTCTAAGATGGACCCAAAAACACTGTTGCCACAAACAACTTCAAAAGCAGCAGACAAGACAGATGAACAAAAAAAAGACCACGGAGATTTCACCTGCAGCACAGGGCGAAGTAAGCATCTCCATCGACAGCTTCGCTTTTGCGAGGAGGTCAAGAGTCCAGAGGACCCTTGAATTCCTCGCACCACAACAATTTCCACTAACACGTGTCTCCCTTAGGAGGAAGTATATTAAACGTGAGCGAGTGGTTGAGGAGAATATGTTGAGGAAGAGTGAACTTATCCTTCGAAGAATCCTCCAAGTCGCCGACGTGCAGAAGAATATTTCGCAATACGCTAAGGACGATATGCTGAAGTTGGAGGAGACCATTGAAGCCATCTTCGCCTGCCGGTTGAACTGACAGAAGGCGAAGATGGAGTATCAACGAGTGTTGGAGGAACAGTACCTTGAGGTGACCAGTCCTGCAGGGATCTCGGGAGTAGATCAGCCACGGCTGCATAAGCGCGTGACTGAATCCAGTGCTAAAGACATTCAGGAAGTCCGGACTAGCCTCTGAACTTATGATGTGTGTGATGGTCACCCACAAAAAGAAGAAAGGAAGCGTCGCCAAACCACCAGTGGTACCCGCTGGGTCGGAAAAGGCTCAGAAGGGATGCGTTCCACCGGGCGAAAATAAAGAAATGATGAGAAAGAAAAAAAAGAAGAAAGAAAAGAACAGATGAAGACAGTGGGAGAAAAAAAAGAATGCTGCCATCGTGAAACCAAGCATCGGGTGGAGATTTTGGGGGCCAACCGCAAAAGTGATTTCCCTGAATGAAACTGGTACGCAAATATGGAGTATCAGAAAAGCCACAGTAAGAGGGAATTTTTTTGAAAACTGCGGGCTGCAATGACTGAATGAATTTGCAGAACTACATTCGGGCGGCCATAGATGGCCATTTATAAGCCCGTTTTGTTGTTTAACGTCCGCGCCTACTGCTAAGTTTAATCGGACGGCCCACCATTAGGGCAGGGACTGAATGTCAGTCACCATCGACTCATGAATCAAGGAAACAAGATTACGACAATGGGCGGTCGCTGTTCAGCGCTGCATTTTATTTCGTCACGTACCGGAGACCGGCGAGCTATGGAAAAATAATCGAGTGTATGAATTGTATTGCTTTTTTCTTTTCATTGTATAAATAGTAGACATACAGCGCTGCCTAAATGATTATTTGTCATAAAGGATCATTTAAGTGCTGTCTATCATATGGTAGTTCTAACTAAACATCGTTAAGAGACAAAATTAAAATTCATTTAAAAATCGCTTAATGATACTTTAACTTTAGTCGTTTATCCTTGAATGAGCTCACAATCAAAATATGCCAACTTATAATAATTTCATTGTAAAAAGTCATATATTTAAAGAATTTAAACGTCGATCTTGCGTCTTTTGTACTCTAACTTAATTAATTAGAGAATATTTCAAATCAGCAATTTAATTGCCCGTCTGCCTAGGCTTGTAACATCCAATAAACTCATTAACATTCTCATTAACAGATAGATTTGGACACAACCAAAAACAGTACTTTCATTCACCTAAAAACCGGCTAATTTTGAATATTTTGTAGGCGTGTTTGCATCCTATTTCGGTACGAATAGTTGTGGTCATGCTCATGTCGTAACCTTTAGTACTTGATCCATGCCACCGACTAAGCAAACAAGGCAAGCCTTGCTACTCGTGTCTGCCAGTGTGTGCTGGGGGACGGTCCCAGTCACTATACTGGTTAATACAAGGTCTACCCACACCTCTGATATACTCCAAGGTATAACGCCCGGCCATATACGCGGCTCCACGTCGCCTCCGGAGATAAATCTCCGGCAGAATAACCAAGCGCCGGTTTGGATACTACTTAAATGTTGTGTAGCATCCTCCCCGGATTAGGCTCTAAAATCACAGCCCCCGCGTTGCTCCCACAAGGGGGCCTTTCCCAGCGGTAGGGCTGGACCGAAGTCCAGGAGCCCCTACCACCCGCGGTCTCGTGTATTTTACAACCCCGGTAAACTGGTTGGTTATCCCCTCTGTGGCTACCATCAGGCACAGAGAGGAACTTGACACTTCTTGTTACAGCACAGTGCGGACACTCACTGGCTAGCCTCTATAGACCTCCGTCTTTATTTAGAGCTTCATAAAGTCCATTCTTTGGTCCGACTTTATTACTTATTACCTTGACACTTCTTGTTACAGCATAGTGGGGACACTCACTGGCTAGCCTCTATAGACCTCCGTCTTTATTTAGAGCTTCTTAAAGTCCATTCTTTGGTCCGACTTTATTACTTATTATAGTTATTTCTATTCTTATTCTATTTTAGTCTAGACATTTACTTATTCTACCCAAACTTACAACTAGGACGATAACCAAGGTGATGGGTAACTCTTCTAACACACGCCTTCTTGTGCCTTCTTATGTACCCATCGTTTATTGTAATTCAAAATTACTACGATTTAACCGTACGTCATGGAGAAATGCAGGGATTCGCACTCCCTGAAGCCAGTCCCGCAAGCGGGACTGACCCTCCATACACCTGCCGAGGACGTGTGGGATGCAACCCCATTTGGACCCGTTGCGATTCCCGAGAGAAAAGCAGGGGTCCTCCTCGCACGAATCTCCCAGTGAGAGTGTACCTGAAGAACATATATAGTTCAACTGGCGTTGTTTTCCCCCACTGGGGCCCATAGATGGCTAGAGGGACGTAAAGCTTTTGACTTTTAGAGCCAAGATCGAGCTTCTGGACCTCGATTGTCTCACAGTCAGCGAGGAGGTGACGTCCGCCATCAAACGCGAAGCTGAAGAGGAAGGAGCCGGTGAAATCAAAACCACACTCTTTTTCCCTAGCACCAGTATATATAATTCTTAAGTCCGCTTGGGTCCGAGTAAGAATGATACGCACCCGATTGCCGAGGTGGGCTGAAGTGGTACGCTGCTACCGGTGCCTAGGCTACGACCAAGCAAGACATCACAACCCTGTATCTGTGGTGCTATTTTCGACTCCTATTTCTTCGAATGCAGTCATCAGATTAACAGGATATTTCTACCGTAGGTTGATCTAAATGGAAATCAAGTTTGGCTGATCTTTGGTCGCAAAACAGAGTTGCCGGCTATGATGATTTTAGTCATTTTTTCATGAATAAATGCTAGCAATAAACCTTCAAGCTTTAAACACACCGCATTGAACGTAAGTGAAATATGATAAAATTTTGAATTTTCGCCCGGTTGAAGTTGTAGACGTGAAAAATCTTTTCACACCTATAGTTTCGAATGTAGTCATCAGATTAAAATGAAATTTACAGGGTGAGTAGATTAGTTTACAGATGAAGCAAGTTAGATAAATTTTTGGTTGTGGAATTGACAAAGAGTTGCCAGCAGGAGTTTTTGTTTATCATTTTTGTATCTAGAGGTACTACAAAAATGTTTGCATCTAATATGTACTTTACGATTGAAACAAGCTGCAAAGGTGATGTATATTTTTAGAGCTAACTAAAAATAGAAGTATGTGTTTACCACCCGACATTTTTATTGGTTGTTCCGATTAGAATTCACAGCATGTATTCGCCTTAAGTAGGACCAGATCTGATCGATATGATTTAGAAATGTGGGCAACTCTGTGACTGTGGTGCCATATTCAAAACTCGCTAAGAAAAATAATTTGTTTCCCCCCATAACATCCGATGCAGTCACCAGATGTTAGCAAAATTCACACAGTAGGTGCAGCTTTGTGTAAGCCAAATTTGGTCAAAAAATTAGCATAAAGCTGCCAGCTAAGGTAATTTATTTGATATTCTTTTCCTAAGAGATGCTAGCATTAAATTTTCAATTGATAGTGATTTTCTATGTAATGTAATGATATTGTGAAAATTAACGCCCATGTTTCAATTTAAAAAATTTTAAGGTTTCACGAACGGTAACCCTAAAATGCTTTCTACTCGTATAGCTTCAATCTTAGTCATCGGAACAAAATGAAATTTTTTGGGTTGCTAATCTTCGATGTGAAGCAAATTTGGTATTACTTTGACTGTTGTGTTAGCAAAGAGTTGCCAGCACCATGCATTTTTTGTACTTGCAGATGCTGCCAATGAATTTTCATGTGAAAAGCATCCTATGATGGAAAAAAAGTAACAAATTGTTTATTTTCCTACATTTTGAAACCCTTACAAGGTGTAACCCAAGAAACCTTTCAACCTTATAGCTTCCGATGCAGTCATTGGGTCAAAGTCGCACCTGACCTTCAATAAAGGGAGTACAATTCGTAGTGTGATAGGGAGTACAATTCGTAGAACATTTATTCAAAGCCTACACAATTCTTTTGCTGTTCTTTGAAAATTAGTGTTCCTGTGGTTTTTATGCGCTAGAGATTTTTATTGTTGTTTGACACCATGTGCAGGGCTTCAAGTTGTGCTGGGAAATGAACTAGTAAACTATGCAGCCAAAATGTGTCAAAGCAAAAATTTAAAATAAATAAGCATACTATTTTTCACCTGAGTGTACGTACTCCTTACTCTCCACCAAACCACTAATTAAATACCCTTCATAAAATTATCTATACTATTTTAGAGGCAACAGGTAGAAGGAAAAGACAAATTGCCTACAATACACTTCATGAGTATCTTATCATGATGGCTTGCACTCAAGGCAGCCGGTTGTCAGTTACCAGATACCTTGCTGCCTACGAATGCCACCTTACTAGATTCGTTCGCGATACTACTTTCCCAGCTATCGGTGAATCGGGAACTATCAGTAAATAATAAAGTAGTAGCGTTTGCAGTTGCTCTAGTTCGCTGATTCGTTATTGTGATAGTCGTTCAAGCGTTAATGGATAGCTATATCTATAGTACGGTATTGTTCAGCCAATGAATAAGATAAATAAATGTTCGGACGTAATAGAAAGATACAACTAGATTCCATCAGTGGCAATTGAAATTGTTGTGATTTGCTTCAAATCCAGTCGCGGTGATTTACTATGTATGATGACTTTGTTCTCAGGATATCGTATGATGACTATTGTCGTCTAAATGAAAGCAAATGTAATTGAATATGGAGATTATTGACGATAGTAAGCTAGGTCAATGATGGAAAAGAAAAAGTGTGGGGAGACTGTGTAATGGGTGAATAGGTTAATTGCTGAAAGTAGTGTCACCAATTATGCTAATGGACACTACGTTGGTGATAGGTGGGTGTAAATATGCTATTAATTATCCCAGGATACATGTGTGTAATTATTGTTAAATGTATTTAAGTGCCTAGCTGTAAATAGTGTTATTTTTTGGATGTTTAAGGAAATGCTCTGGAATATGTGTACATTGTTTGCTACAAAGATTACGCGAAAGCTTTTTGTTTGACATAAATATAGAATTTACTGTCAAATAGATATTAATATGCACTTAATAAAATTAATCTTGAATAAAATATGTGCGTTAGGATCATTTATACAGGGTGTTTGGTACTCGGTGAACACTTTGGTAAGGAAGTATTCCTTGATATATTTTGAGCAAAAAATCGTTCTACAGGGTGGTCCGGTTTTCAAAATCTACGGAGCTACAGGGTGGCCAATAAAAGTGTTTCGGACCTGTACCCTGACTCATTTAAATCGTTATATCTTGAAAACTAATAATCAAAATGAAAAGTTTTATAGCTTGTTTTTTATGGAATCAAATTACCTTTAATTTGATGTAACGTCCTAAATTGTAACTGTTACTGATTTTGAGATATTTACCTCAAAACACAAAATTTTGGCACTTCTACCCCGAAAATTCTGTGTTCAATGTCGTTTTTCTCAGAAAACCTCATAAAAAGATGCCATTTTAATTTTATATTTTTATAGGCCATATTGTTGGCTACAAAAGTTGCATACATACTTACGACTTAGATTTTACCATTTCGCTTAAAAACTGAATATGCCGTTAAGTTGCCCTCGTTGAAAAGAAAAGTTTAAATTGTTATTTGTACTTAAGTATTTTTACTGCGCATTAATTACTTTTCAAACTTTTAATAAAATAAACTAAATTAAAATTAGTTTCAACATAATTGAAGGACCTACCTGGATGTTAAAGGTAAAATTGAGTACAGTTCTTCGCCTTTATTAATGGAATACGTAAAAAAATTAAGACCCTATAAAAACAGAACCACTTTCAAATTTTTGTCAGTTTCGGTACATTAGCTACATTACTCGAACTAGATGATATCACTAAAATTTCAAACATAAATTCAAAATGTCTCACTACACTAATGACGAATATGCAGATATTATGTACGTATATGGAGAGTGCCGGGGAAGTTCACAAGCGGCGCAATCTTTGTATCAACAGAGATATCCCCATCGACGGATTCCTGGACGGAGAGTGTTTCAACAACTATACACAAGGATTCGGGAAACTGGCAGCGTTAGGACGAGCCGAGTAAACGCAAATCCTGCGCCTGCAATCTCTGTACGGATCGATGAAGAAATACTGCATGCAGTGGAAACTGACCCATCAATCTGTATTCGACGATTGGCGTTGCAGTTTAACGTGTCTACGTGGAAAGTTTTGAGCATTTTAAAAGCCGCCCGTTTACATCCCTACCATCACACACCAGTGCAGGAGATGCTACCGATCGATTTGGCCAAAAGGATGGAATTCTGCAATTGGCTCCTTGAGAAACAATTAGACAACCAAAATTTTTTGAACACCATTCTCTGGACGGATGAGTCCTTATTTACCAGGGACGGTATCACAAAGTTTCATAATTTACATACGTGGGCTGAGAGCAATCCACACACGAGAAGGACTTCATCATTTCAGCATAGATTCAGCGTAAATTTATGGGTAGCAGTGATTGGTAACGATTTAATTGGACCTATTAGGCTCCCGCCTACTTTAAATAGTACCAATTACTTACATTTTTTAAGACATGATCTGCAGGACTTATTGGAGGATGTTCGGCTGCAACGATTGGCTTCCATGTTTTACCAACACGATGGTGCTCCAGCTCACTATGGCCGACCAGTCAGAGATTGGTTGAATTCCAATTATACCAATCGCTGGATCAATACAAATGGACCAATACACTGGCCTGCGAGATCTCCTGATCTAATAGTTATGGATTTTATTGTATGGGTACGAATGAAGGCCCTTGTCTACACAACGGAAGTATCAACATTGGAAGACATAAATACCAGGATCAATGCGGCTGCAACAGAAGTGAGGCAGTAGCTGAGAAGTATGAATATGAAAAAAACGCTTGCGAAACGAGCTTTAGCGTGTATTCAAAATGAAGATGGCCATTTTGAACATTTACTGTAGCTCAAAAATTTTGAAACAAAGCATAAAAACCTTTAATAAATTCTTTCAGTGCAAGTAAAGAGTGTAGATCGACAACGAGGGCCACTTTATGGCATATTCAGTTTTTAAGCGATATGTATTTTCGCTTACTACTTGCGAAATGGTAAAGTCAAATGTATGCAACTTTATAATATGGCCTATAAAAATAATATGGCCTATAAAAATATAAAATTCAAATGGCATATTTAATGAGATATTCTGAGAAAAACGACATTGAACACAGCATATTCGGGGTAGAAGTGCCAAATTTTTGTGTTTTGAAGTAAATATCTCAAAATCAGTAACAGTTACAATTTAGGACGTTACATCAAATTAAAGGTAATTTGATTCCATAAAAAACAAGCCATAAAACTTTTCATTTTGATTATTAGTTTTCAAGATATAACGATTTAAGTGAGTCAGGGTACAGGTCCGAAACACTTTTCTTGACCACCCTGTAACTCCGCAGAATTTGAAAACCGGATCACTCTGTAGAACGATTTTTTGCTCAAAATATATCAAGGAATGCCTCCTTACAAAAGTGTCCACCGAGTACCAAACACCCTGTATTATTAATCTTGATTTATCCAGCCAAATAAATGTAAGTTGCTTAAATAAGTAATTGATAGGAGATAAATTGACTGATATGGTATTTTCTATTTGACCCAATATTTGACCTGACCTCTAAAATGACTATTTGTGTAATGTAACAAAATATAGGTGTTATGACACTACATTAATAATGCCATTAATAATCCGAGTAGAGAGAGACAATGAATAAACATGGATATGTGCACTTTGTATGAGCGAATAGGCCTCACTAGCCAATAATGTTAAACTGTCAAATATTAATGCCATAATTAATGTGGTGTGCTATAATAATGCGGCCGGCTTCGCATTATTCAGCTGCTAGCAGCTGAAATTTTGACAAGTCGGAAATTGAATGTGTCATATTAGAATATTTGACACATTTTAGCCTTGATATTAGTCTATTGAATTGTTTTGGAAATGGATAACAATATGCAATTAACTTGCATTGCGAATATACAATTGCTGAGTGCGGCAATTGTACTAAAAAAGAGAAAGTTAATCGTCACTGTCAAAACGAACAGTTGTTTTGACTGCACTCACCTACTTGTCTCTTTCACACTAAATATTTCGATCTCTTTTCTTTTCGGATTAATAATGAGATGATTAATGCGCAAAATAATGTAGTGTCATAACACCTTATGTAAATCACACTCATCCCAAAATATCTAATTCGAATCAGCACTTCATAGTGGCATACTTTCAACTCCGAAAAATATTCTGGTTGTCTTCCTTCACATCATCTAATACTCTCCATGAAATCCATTTAGTATACACGACTGCACATACAACCGTAACAAAACCGATAAGTAATTGAGCTGGCATTTATCCAATAATCCGTGTGATTAGTTGGAAACCTTCTAGGCTCCTGAGATTCTAGACTATATACATATACTTACATATATAGACCTGATTTCAATGTCGATTCGAAAGTGGCCTAGCTGAATAGTGTCAGTGCTAAACAGAACATCCTTTCCGACGACGTCTGGATAGTCCTGCAAGCAAAACAATAAAAATGTTTCAGTGATGCAGAAGTTACGGAGCCACAAATCGAATATGTCTAGCCCGTTCGGTGCTCGGAGTGCAAGCGAACTACAACTGAAATTGGGTTGAAACTATTCAAAAAAGGTCAAAAGATGATACACCGTATTCGTACTCATAGTACATCGCCGTTAAATCGTTGCACTATTGCAGTGCAATCGATTGTACTTTTTTTTTTGGATACAGTTGAAAATGTGTACAGTGCCAATTGTGGTGACAGCCCCGGGGAAAATGAATCTCCGGAATGAACTACAATTTTTCCTCAAACAAGATTTATTGAATTGAGTTAATCGAAAAGAAAATTCGAAATTGAGTGGTTGTAAGCTGGAAGAGGATAGGAAGGTATCGTTCCATTCATTGCAAAAATAGTGTGAGGTATTGAATGAGATAGCTAATAGGATTTAGTTCAAATATGACCTGCCAAATCAAAGACTATGAAATGAATAGAACAATGTGGGAATGAGGTCAAAGAAACGTCGTTTGATAGTTTGTTTTGAAGCTATGCAAACACTTTGATCTGGGCAACCATAAAATATATTGACATTTTAGAACGGGGTTTTGTTGAATAGAATCTGGGATACTAACAAAACAAGCAAGCTACATTCACACGTTTAATACAATAGTTTAATACAATTGTGATAGTAGAAATTATTTGGTGTTACATCTTCTTTTCATGCAAAATGATCATACCCTTTACTGCACAGCAGATAAGCTATGCAAAAGCCAGATGAAAAAATCTCGTAGCAAAGCTAAGACAATTGACAAGATTCCAATGTCTTAAGACTCAAAAATACAAATGACTATTACATTATTGACGTAGGAGTCGTAATTTTTGAAAGGTAATAGTGCTAAAAACTTGAAAATGCCATCCACTTGTTTACGATATAAATAAGCCTGATGAAGATTGGTCTTAAGTCCGGCTAGGTCTGCTGCAGAAGAGAAACTCAGACGTCCTGGTTTTGATTTATGAATATGTCAATATCCTTAGCTTGCCAATGGCATCTTAATGTAAGGCATCTTTTTGTGGAAGATCTCTTTCCTATAACCCTCCCTCAATAGACTTTCCGAACTATATCTTACTTGCGCATAAAAATTAAGTGTCCAGTTAACTGCAGCTTATTAAGCTTGACTTTATTAGTAACGTCACATTGTGACCTCATATATTTTATTGCTATGCATGTGGAAGAATCGACGTGCATCGTTTTTCTGAAGACGTGACCGTTACTGACATATTTAGGAAATGTAACTTTTGGTGACCTTTGACCCCGTATAAAAAGTAACGCAGCACTCGGATCGATGGGGACTTTTGACATTTTGTTTAACACGCCAGTACCAAGATTCACACCAAAATTCAGCTTTCCCCTAATTTTTCTGAAGCACCATGTTAAATTTCCCCGGACTATAAGAATAAAAACATAGACTTGTATACAAAAAGCTTGGACTTCTTGAAAATATTTGAGCCAAGTGACGTATTTTTTTGCCCTAAAGATTTTCGTGACTAAACTTTGACCCCAGATAGGTGAATTTATTAAGATCACATCCTCGAACCTGAATTCTATTTTTTGAAAGAATGTTTTTCTGTGCCTTATTTTTCGCTGTAGAAGATTGCGGGCCGTTTATTGTTTTTGGTGCCGGCGCTGCCACAATATACCTCGTTTTTCCTTCATAGTATAGCTACGTTTTTCGCTACCTGTTCAACTGGTACATTATGTCCGTCAACGTCGGGAGTAGTAATGAGAGTAGTACTTTTAATTTTCAATCCAGCATTTCGAATTATTTTTTCTAGCGCCAGGTTGAAGGAGTCACAAAAAACAATTGTTAAAGTTTACATCACTTCCAAATGCCCAACTGGTCAGAAATCAGATTTCGCTCTTTATCCTTACAAGCTAAGCAGCGAGCTGTACATTGCCTTGCCCTGGTAACTCGTTGGTAAAATTGGTATGGTTGGACATGTAATGCTAAAGCTCACGAACGATTTTTCCTTCTCAAGTTTTCTATTTAATTGTTTGAATTATTTTCAACTCGTGATCCTCTATAGAACAATGGATAAAATATGCTGCTGATACATCCATATTTTTTATGAGTGTATAAGTGAGAAAAGCATTCCCAGTTCATTTGAAAATAGAACCGCTATAACTGGTTTACGAAAGAACACAATTGGCTGCCAACTATATTTACAGAAATTTGTTGAAAAATGGACGCCGGTATCGCATAGCTCGGGCGCACACATGCATAAACAAGGGCGAGACGCTTATGGCACCAAAGCAGCGGTTATCGAGTTGAACTTCTGTGAATGCTACTAAAAAGTTATTTGAGTTTACTTGTATTCGAAATGTATGCAATACAGAATTTATGACATCATTCAGGCAGAAAGGGTGCTAAAGGTCAAGGATAACCAAAATAATCCACGACAATCCATTACGGGTCTTGGAGTTGGTGATTTTTTGGTGAGTGTGCAGTGATTAGTTTCATACCTCACTTCCCGATTTGATTCAGTTACCCATTCAAAGTTAGATTAACTCAAAACTCGGTGCGTTGTCCCCACTCTGAATCTAGATTCGAACCAAAGACCTCACCCGCTCGAAACCATTGCGTATAAATTTTGAAAGCGAGAAAACAGCTAGGTTAGGTTAGTGAACAGGGTTGCCGGGAACGCGCCCAGCATTAGGCCACCAGTTTGGGTCCATTTGCCACCCTCCGCTGGCTTGTTAAAGCTGCCAAGTGACCGCTCCGCCAAACTGAATCAGCTGACGGTACTGTTACCTGTTGAAAGTGGTAAGAACCAAAATGACGGCACTGCTAACTCTTGAAAGTGGTAAGAACCAAAAATCTTAAGGCGTTTATTATTTGGGGCCGGATAATCACAGAGAGTGTGCTCGATTGTGTCCTCTTCCATCTCGCACCTCTTGCATCAATTGCTGGATGTCAGTCCCATTCAGTTCGCATGAGATGCGGTAAGGCAGTGCCCTGTAAGCAAGCCGACCGTGGCTCTCAAGCAGTTTCTGCTGAGCTTGAGCAGTTTCCTGCTTTTGCTTAGATCCGGTGATGGCCATAATGTCCTGGCCACCCTGCAGTCCATCCTGTTTTCCCAATCGGACTTTAGTTTGGCCCATATGGCGGCTTCAAGTTTGCTTATGGCGTCAGCGATTGACTGTGGGTCAGTGATGCAGAAGCTATTAGTAGCTCCTGAATCTTTCCTCGCCAATTCATCGGCTTTTTCGTTGCCTATGACCCCACTATGCCCTGGTACCCCCATAATCCGGTTTGGAATATGCCTTGCCTTTCATTAAGAGCCATTCTGCAAGCGTTAACAGTTTTTGAAGAACATCTGTGAGACGCAAGAGCGAGAATGACTGCCCTACTGTCGACGCAAATCGTCATTGATCTGGTTGCTATTCCGCTAATGGACTCAACTGTCATGCGTTTAGCATGTAATTCAGACTGAAAGACGGTAGCATGGTCCAACAGTCTACACCACAGGTTAATTCAAAAAATATTACCTGCTAAAATTATCCCCTGCTCTTTGCAAAATTATCCAAAACTCTACTCTATATATATACTCTACTAATATATTTCAGGATTACAAGGACATAAAAATTAGCTATCATACCCAAAGGTCACTATTAGTATCCACTAAAATAATCTTAACACTCTTTGACATTCACATTAATGTAACGTCTTCGAGCAACAGAACTCACAGTGTTTCTATAAATATTACACCCTTGGCGCTAGTAGTCTTTTACTACTGTCCATTATTATTATTATCTTGACCTGTTAGTGCTTGCCATGCCTAATCATTGTCCATATGGCTTCTAGTTAGCTTTTTCGTGTGTTTTGGTGTGAGCGTTAACGTATTCGGTAAATAGAGTTGTAAATGAAGGCCCATTTGCTCATAATGTCATATTACCAAATCCATGGTGTGGACATGTAATTAATGTGGGGCTGATTAAATCACATATGATTTGATTCACGAAAATATAGTGTAGGACTTCATGAAAGTTAGAGAGAGTGGTAGAATTGATGGCTGTGTTTAGTTGTAAACATGTTGTTTGATAGAATGTAAGATTTAATTTTGAGAATTTTGGAAAATGATTTTTTTTTCCGTCTTATTTAAAACAAATTTAGCATTATTTTTGAATTTATCTTAAAGATCTCTTGCAACTTATGTAGCTAGATACAATCGTATGCAAATTTTTTGACAGATATTCACATTTTTCATTATTTTTCATGTGTCTTTGTAAGTATCAATTAACTTCACACTAAAAAAGTGTATGCTTATACACTGCTTGTGCTAGAATAAAAAAAGTAAAGAGGGTAATATTATCCGGTCACTTGAAGAAAATAGTACGCACTAGCAAAAGTGTTTACCGAAATTCCGTCACAAGTCTAGAACGCTGCTACTAAGCTAAATGATGAAAAAATGCAATAACTTGAAGGCTTTTCATGCCCTTCAATATTTCATCTAATAAACTGAAAGACTATTTTGGATATTCTGTTATAATTACATACGTGTCTGTCAGATAGATAGTCAACGGTTTTCTGTTACCTTGGTCTGACTGAAAAATTGTTTGAAACGTTACCTTACTATTTTCATTTTTTTTTGTTCCCACTAGAAAACCTTTATGTCGCATCGGCCCTTGTTGATCACCTAAGTGAGGTAGTTAGTAGTTCCTAGTGGAATGTCCTAGCTAGCTTTCTATCAGTGTGTTCGATATCCACATTCAGATATACTTCTCAATTTACGTTACTGCTACCTCTGGTGTACTACATGGCCCACTTTTTTAAAAGATATTTAATTTCGACCTTTTTGACGTCCTAGCAGATATACCGCATTTACTCTATGCAGACGATCTCAAACTTTATCAGACCATTAAATCGAAATCGGATGCCCTCTTTCTGCAATCCATTTGATTCACTTGATCATTGGTGCAATATAAACAAGCTCTCTCTCAACATTGACAAATGCCAGGCTATTCGTTTTTCCAGAAAATGGACAGTCACACAATACTACGTACTTCCTCGGCAATAATATGCTAACACGAGTTGCTAAGATTGCTGACCTTGGTCTTATCTTAGATGAAAAACTCCGCTTCACCTTACACTATGATAAAATACTTTCTCGTGCAAACAAACAGCTAGGCTTCATCAAAAAACGTGCCAAAGAATTTCGTAACCTGTGGGCCACAAGATCCTTATATACTTCACTTATACGTCCTATTCTCGAATACGGTTGCATTAGCTGGAATCCCGCTTTTGAAAACCACAGGGACAGACTCAAGTCAATACAAAAGCAATTTTTACTTTTCGCCTTGAGAGAACTGTACAACCCTTATGATTTTAATAGCCTACCCCCTTATGAGTTTCGACTGGGTCATTTAAACTTATCGACACCAGCCTCCAGAAGAATGGTGATATCGGGCTGCTTCACATTCGACGTCATTAGAGGCGCCATTAATGTAGAATTCCTGAATAGTAAAATTTTGATAAATATCCCTGTGAGAAACACCAGGTCCAATCGTTTCCTAAAAGAATATTCATATTCGACCGCATACGCAGCTAATGAGCCAATAAATAGATGCTGCAGAATATTCAACAGCATAAGCAATTTATATTCCTCTACGATTTCCAAATCATCCTTCAAATCCTCTCTTTTGCATGCCATCCGTACCCCTTCACCTTAAGCTATAACTTATATATCAATGTTTTTTTTATTGATTGTTATTTATTAATTTATTTATTACTTATTTAATTTGTTTGTTACTTATTCAACTTGTTTGTTTTTACTTTTTACTTTACTTTACTTTTCTATTATTTTTTTTTATTTGATATTTTTTATATGTTTTGATTTGTGATAAATATAAATAAATACACTCTGGTGTAGCCTCAGTTGAGTTTCCTCCTTAATATGTGCTTGTGAAGGTTGCGGTTTCTAACCTAACCGTTTATGGGTCCTTCGGATACTGGCGAAGGAGAACTCATGAACGGGGCTGGACATATTTTTAAGCCAATGTTGAGCTTCTTGTTGAAATTGAACTTCAGACCAGGTGTTGGAGTTGGCATACTCCAAAAAAGCGAAGATATATCTCACAATTTACGAGTAATGGTTTCCTACAAAAGCTAATCGTGGTCCAAGAACCAATTCCTATTCTAAAGGTAAACCCTCCCCTTAAACTTTATAGTAAGCAAGAAAGTGAAACCCGGGAAATAAATAACCTAGTACGTCTCACCTAGAGTTGGCCAAATCTTCAGAGAAGTTGAGCATGAATTTGAAGTAGTGCCATCATTCAACTACCTTGAGTCAATTGTAGCAGCCACGGAAGAAGAAATACGCGGGCGGCTGCTCAAAGCCAACAAAGTCTACTACAGTCTGTCAAGGCTCTTCAAATCCCGAAATCTCACTCGAACATCAAAGCTCCTACTGTACAAGACCATTGTCCTGCCAGTACTTACGTACGGATCCGAGACTTGGGTGCTCAGCAAAAGGCACTCTGACCTCTTAGCCGCGTTCGAGAGGAAAGTCTTGCGGAGAATCGTTGTCCCCATAGGTGAAAAAGGGCGATTCCGGATACGCTACAACCATGAGTTGGAGGCTATCTACCTGGAAGCAGATATAATTGCGAAGATAAAGCTCGGTAGACTCCGGTGGGCAGGACGCCTAGCTCGAATGAGCGAAGAGGATCCGGCTCGGAAAACCCTTTCCGGCAGATTTTACGGCAGAAGACAGCGTGGGAGACCTTTCCTGCGCTGGAGGGATTGCTTTGACCAGGACGCTCGGAGTTCAGGGGTGCAAAATTGGATGACATCGGCTCGCGATCAAGTCCGATGGAAGAAACTGTTGACTGAGGCGAAGACCGGACCACGGTTGTAGCGCCGATGATGATGACGTCTCTTTGGCGTTTCTTTGAAAGTTTGAAAAAGTATGCTCGTATCCGATTTTCGTATCCGTATCCGCTTCCTAGAAGCTTTTCTGTTTCTTTAAATTTAAAGAATAAAGAGCATATGAACTTTCGTTGTGCACACTCGATAGCCTCAAAAAGGTGTTGGAAGCTGGGAGATCACACTTGACAAACATATTCGAGTGCATGACCAACTAACATTAACATTAACCACATGTACGTATATCAACGAACTTTGACTCAAGAGGCTTTAGGAGTGACTTCCGCAACATGAGCTTTAATTTGGAATCGAAATTCACACCCAAGTCTCCGAATTGATTAACGGGCGACAGACTGATGTTGGAAAACGAAAAAGAGGATGAAGCAGGAGAGGATTTGAGAGAAAATATCATTGGTTTACATTCGGCTATCAAGGACAAGGTAATAGCGGTTACACCAATGTAGAAGAATACACAGATTACTTTGAAGAAAATTACAGTCGTTTGCTGACCTAATGAATCGGAATAGTCTTACTTAAATAGTCATCATACAGTAAACAATAGGAATTAATAACAGAACGGAGGCCATTGATCAAGTATAGTAAAGTACCAAGAAAAGACCCTTATGGAGCACCAAAAAAATAATTTTTTTTTATGATAATACCGAAGCTCAGGATATTACTCTGTTTAAGCGAGTGCTTCGCCAAGTCAATAGTCAGGTGCATGCGAGATATTATCTATTCCATTCGTTCCAACTAGGTACTACATAATGGAGCGCTAATATTATGCCCAGTCGCCAGTTTTTAAGACAACACAATGCGGACGAATACGGACATGAGCATACCGCGAGGTTCGAACCCACGGCGGTAGATCGCTACTTCGAACTGGCGCCTCAGTGAGCAGGGCTATAACTTCAATCGGATTTGTGCTGAAACGGAGAAAAGGAAAGGTTTTTTAATAACCAGCGTCCCAAATTCGGAATTCAAAATTGGTTACGAATAATCCGAAAGTGAGCGAAAGTGATAGAAATATAAAAAGCTCTTGAAATAAATAAAACTATTACTGTTGTTTATTTTATGAGAAACATTTGAATATTTTTTAAGAATCTCTTCTGAAGTTTAGAAGAAAAAAATTTAAAACCAATCGGAATTCGTTGCGAATATTTCACTGAGTTCGAACAAATTCCAAACAAAGTGCAAATGAATCTGTGATAGGGAAATTGTTGAGAGTTTGTTGTGCAATACGTTGGAATTTACAACAAATTCCGAACCTAATGCCGTAAATGTTTCGTTTAGTAAAATATGTATTAAAACAGTACTTTAGTCGTATAACAGTTTTCAATGCATAAGTGCAAGTGCCTATAAAGTGTTTTGAAATTGTGTTGTTTGAGGTGTTAACAGTATCTATTTTAAAGGTCCGAAATGCAACTCAAATTTTTTTGTCTCTAGTAACTTCTCCCTTTTGTATGCAGAAGTTGTCGTGCGAAGATTTCCTTCAAGAGGACGGGACGAGCTCGAAGGTTTTTTAAAAAGAGTTTTTTTTTATAGTAGCAAAGACGAAAAAATTTGTTATTTAAAATAAATAAAATGAAATGAAACAACAAATAAAAACAATTAGTATTGGAATTAAAACTAGTAAGTATTTTATTGAATATATGTTATTAGAATATGTTCAAAAAGTATTGGAAGTATTCTCAAAGAACTATTCAAAAACTGCAAAAAATTCTTCAAAAAATTCACCAAGAATTCGCAAAGAATCCTGAAAAAAAATGAACCATTGTACAAAAGCTTTTCAAGAGCTAAAGAGGGGAAGTTTGAGTTCTTTCGGCGTTTTTGTAACGTTTTCCATATACCGGTCTTAAAGAAATCGTAACGAATAAGTTTGAGAATCCGAAAGTTTTTTTCTGAATTCGTCAAATTTTCTGAAAGAATTATCAGCGTAATGCCGAATTTGGCACACTGGGTAACTTCGCGCACACACACCCACACACGCGATTACTGCGGTAGGACGAAAATCAAGAAAGGAGTAAGCCGAAACAACCAAACTATCTAACTTAACACAGCAATAATAGGCGTGTTTTTTTTTGCTCCATTACAGAACAGAATATAACTACGCCGCAAAAACAACGATCTAGTATAAAACAGTAGTGCATTCGCTAAGACTGACATAGGTTGCTGTATTTGCTGTGGTAGCACACAGCAGTTGAAAATAAAGGGAGAAAATAACAAATATACACTACCACAAATAGAAAAAGAACTAACAGAAAATTACTTCTTTTAACTTTCTACACATAATTAGGGCTTTTTCTAATTTCCTAACTACCAAAACATTCAACATAACCATGAAAATCCCAAAGCCACCTCACAGCAAAAAAGACAACTTCTCATGAGCTTTTATTTTTTCTATCAGCACATTCTATAGTTCAGCACGTGAACTACAAATGAGGATTATAATTCCTGTACTAGTGAATTCACTGGTACAGGAGTGTTGTTGTTCCCAATGCGTAAACTCTATTCTCTGCTGGATAGAGGAGCAAAAAAACACACCTAATGTGTGATCGACAATTTCAAAAGCTTTTAAAAATTTTGTTCCTGACAATCTAATGCAAAGGCAACTGCGTATGACAAGGGATAAAGCTAGCCAAATTAGACTTACGCTACAATCTCATGCTGTTCCGGAGAGAGGATAGGATGAATCATGGGATACATTCTAAGAAGGACAATTTTTTCAAAAAGCTTTCTGAAGAAAGGAGAAGGAAAATAGGACGATGACCTGGAAACGAAAGAAAGGCAGTGATGGCCACGTGCTTGAGTAAGCTCTCAACTTCACATGAAACACTAGTTTCAAATATTTTAGCTTCTCCACCTTGGGCGCGGATGATTGATCATGAACAAGGGATACGATGAAGATTTTCGACCAAATCGATTAAATTCAAAATGTTCGATATCGTTCAACTCCACTAAATGAAGTCACGATGCGGTTGGATCGATCAATGATTCATTGGAACGAACAATAAATGGATCGAAAACAAGTCGAGATAGTAGTCTAAATCAATGATCGTTATATCATGGAAAAGCTTACGTCATTATTGCATCAAACAAATCAAATTGCAATCAATTGAAGTCCACTATTTATTCAGTCAATTAAGTACATATTCAACTGATACGATCAGTATTTTTATAGAATATAAATCAACCCTTATGCATGAATAACTGCCTTAAATTCTGCTGAAAATAAGAAACGAACTGTTACCAGACATATGGTGGCCAAAAATAATGAAAGAAGACATTTTTTAATCAAACTTTCGTAGAACTGAAAAAAATTGAAATGAACAGAGAAATTGAATTAAACTTAATTATTTTAATTTAAACCAATTTTTCCTTTTGAAGCTGGATTTATTTAATTAAAATAACTCTAGCTTCAAAAGGAAAAACTTGGTTTAAATTAAAATATTTTTATAAGCTAGGAAAAAAATTGGTACACAATAAAAAGAATTTAAACTTAATTATTATTCAATATCACAAATTCCACTAGACTTTCATTCAAAATATTTAATGTGATGGAATCCATTCAAATTGTGTTAGAAAATTCATCAATTATCTCTCCTAATCAGAAAATTAATTTACACAACACAATTACCACGTCAAGGATCGTCTCAACATTCTTGGTGCAAAAAATCATTCTCAAATTAACTTCGGCAAACGAAACGAAATAGCGCGAATTTCGAAAACTCTGAATTCTGAAATATAGAGCCAACGGCATAAAATTGATTTTCGTCTGAGAACAACGTCGTCCTCTTTGTAAATTTTTCAACTGGATTATAAATAGCACTGGAAATTTGACGGCAAAACGAACATACTCTAATTCATTTCATTATCCTGCGGGCTATGACTCAAGTTACAAGCAGGCATTTTGACTTGACGGTGTAGCGTAATACTTCTACAAAGTATCTTTTCCTTCTACTTTCGGGGTCTACTGAGTAGCGAACGTATCTATTTCTTCGTGTAGAAGACGCATCCAAGCGGGTTCTCAAGCACTGTCTACGGCAAAATTAATTTGTATCCGCGTGCCTTTCAAAACTCTTGAACCGAAAAATCTTCATTATTACTAATGTTCGAAGAACATTAGTATTAAAATCGATTCGGCCAAAAATTCATATTTCTATATATATATATATATATATGTACAAAAAATTTCAGTGAGATAATCTCGGGAACGCGCCATTCGATTGAGCTGAAACTTTCAGGATACATTGGTGTATATGCAGAATAGGTCCAGGTCTCTTTAAATGTCAGTTATTGTAAACCTTTTCGCGCCGGCGGGCATTTAAGTGATATTTTTAATATACCTATTATTTCGTGCACAAATGATTTTCGCAAAAATAAAGTTAATAAAATAAATTTCTAACGTGTTTTACATATGAATCGGATAATGCTTTGGAATTTTTTAACCCTATGTGTGCGCTGGGTGCCTAAAAAGAGAACGGGAAAATTTGAAAATTTTTAAATTTCGATAACTTTTGACAGAGCTATTCAATCATTACCAAATTTTCAGGACATATTGATATTATTTAGTTGTAGATTTGTGTGGCTTTTAATGAGCGTGCTGGCAACCCTGTAGCTAGGGCAGGCACTGAAAGTGAAAACCTCCAAATCATCGTCTCTCTTGAAAAAATGCCGTTTCTCCAAAAATAAGCCTTTCATATGTAAATCTTGTGCTTTGTTTACATAACCAAAAAAAAAAAAAAAGATATGGTATAACGGGCACGCCTGGCAACCCTTGCCCAATTGACCTATATTTTTAGCATCAAAAACTTCTGTTCACGGAAACTCACGATCCGATGGGCAGAATTATTTGAAATTCACAGCATGTATTGACCTTAAATAGGACCAGGTCTGATAGAAGTGATTTTGAAATGCGGGCGATTCTGTGCCAGTGGTGCCATCTTGAAAAACCACTAAAAAAGATAACTATTTTTAGCCCTATAAGTTCTGATTGAATCGTTCGATTTTGACGAAACTTACACAATTGCTGGACCTTACTTTAAGCCACGTTTGGTAGAAATTTGGTCGAAAAATTCGGTTGGAGCTGCCAGCTATGATAATTTTGGTGTCTTCATTTTGAAAAAAAAAATTTGGAAGTGAAAACATTCAAACCATCGAATATTCAAAAAAATGTCCGTTTCTTACAATAAAACCAATCTGTATATAAATCTTATGTTTTATCTACACGTTCAAAATAAAACTTTGGAAATTTCATGTCGGACAAGAACGGTAACCCTCTCCCAGTTAACCTATATTTTTAGCATCAAAAACTTCTGTTCACGGAAACTCACGAACCAATAATCAGATACAGCTAAAATTTACAGAATGCATTGGACTTAAGTAAGACCAGATTTGATAGAAGCGATTTTGAATTGTGGGCAACTCTGTGCCAGTGGTGCCATCTTGAAAAATTACAAAGAAAAAAAACTGCTTTTTGCCCTATGAAATGTGAATTAGTTACCAGATTTTCATGAAATTGACACAGAAGCTAAACCTAACTCTAATCTCTGTTTGGTGGAAATTTGGTTGAAAAATTTGATTGGTGCTGCCAGCTATGGTAATTTTTGTGTCTTTGGTTTTGAAAATTCGCTCAGGAAAATAAAACTTTTTGCACTATTACTTCCAGTGCAGTCATGAAATCAATACGAATTTCATACAATTAATGAAACCTGTCATAAACATTATTCAGGCCAAATTTGGTTGAAAAGACACGATAGGGTTGCCAGCTATTGTTGGTTTTGTGTTTAATTGCAATATCTTTATTAAGCGGTTTTATCGTAGAATTTTCAAATGGTAATGATATTGTAGTGACAATAAACAGCAAATATTAAGCTTTCGATCATTTGAAAAAACTCGCTGCAGGTAACCCTAAATTTCTTTATACTCCTATTACTTCGAATGTAATTAAACAACGTGAAGCAGATTTGATATATTCTTGGATTTGATACTGGCGAAAGGTTGCCAGCACGAGTCGGTTGTGCTACTTTTGTATCAATAAATGCTTACAGTTAGTATACATACCGGAAACATTTACAATGAAAATAAATAACCGATGTTACAATTCGCAAAGTTCTGCAAATTTTTCGGATCGCAGCCCCAAACACCAACTTCAGTTACAGTGCTGCAGGCACTGAGCATTTTCTTCATTGATGTTATATGAGATGCTGCTTTCAAAATTATGTGAAATAAGCAACTGATAACGAATATAATTAACCCGTGTTTTGCTCTCATAAACGTTGAAATTCATGCCAGTGGTAATATCTGAAACCTTGCACCATATGAGTTATAATGCATTCTTAAGACGAAAGTAAAACGTGGCATTTGAAACAGTTTGGCCGTAATAAGCAGCACATGTGGTGGAATATGCACTCAAAACCTGCACGATTCTTCTACTGTTCTTCGAACATTAGTGTTTCTAGCGGTTCAGGTGCGCTAGAGTTTTTTTTTCAATTTTAGGGTTGACTTTCCATCCTGGTCAATTGTGCATATGAACGAATGAAACTCTGACGTCTTGCAATTAGTCGACAATTGTAAGTTTCAGAACAGGAAGACGAAGGGTACAGTTGTTGTGACTTGTTGTCGTAAATTATTAGTTTAAGATTTTTTCAGAAGATTATGAATACCGTCGTTGAAAAGTTGAAATAGTTCAACAGATTATTTCGTTTTGAGTGACAGGTCCTAGTTCATGTTGCTGCAAGTGGTCTATAAGGTTGAGAATAAATTAGATTTCATCATATCGATTTGAGCTTAAAAATTCAAAACGATGGCAGGATATTTTCAAAAAAGTACGAGTCCGCTTAGCATTTAAGTGAATAAAAGTTAATTAATCCCACGACAGGTCTTAAGGTTGAAGCTGGTAAAGAACTTCATTCGCAAATTTACAGTCAATGTATAATTAATTATACACGTGTGTATAATTAATAAAATTCACTTTATCCCTGATTTAACTCAGCACCTTATTCAGAGCACGGTGAACTCAAAGCTCGGCAAATATCTATGCATTCTTCTGCATGATCACATCACATTTTGTACTTATGAATGGAATTTCACTAACATTTTGTCAGTACGTTCAAAATTAATGCAGTCATTTCCAAGATAATCGCGCACTCTCATTAGGCCATCAATATTTGCTATATCAAATCTATTTCTTATTTAATTTTTTGTTATATTTATAATTTATTTATTTATTTGCCAAACAAAGCATGATACAATATATATATATATATATATATATATATATATATATATATATATATATATATATATATATATATATATATAATACAAGAAATAAAATAGAATATAAAAGTATTTTAATTTGATATTTATTTGTATTTAGGCGAATTAGAATGGGAAATAAATAAGTTAAGAAGTTAATAGGGCCTTTGTCAAGTTATTTTTGAAAATAGATTTTGGAAAATAGATACTTGAAGAGTAGTAAGGACCTGTTGTTGGTTCATTATACCCATAAACTGTAAAGTGCTGGTATTCCTTCAAGACGGTTGTATGCCTAGTCCGTCTTATTTCATTGTTAAATGTAATTTTGTTAGAGAGAGAGCTGCTATACTAACTGTTCCTTTAATGATGTCATAGGCTAGGCATGAGCTAATTAAGGTTATTCTTGATCAAAGAGTCGTTAGGTTTAAAAGACCAAGTCTGTATTCGTAAGAGGGAAGATTACTAAAGTCGTATGGATTATAGAGGTGCCTCAAGGCGAAAAGTAAAAATTTTTTCTTAACCGATTCGAGCTGGGCACCAGACTATGCAGGCGTATTCCAGTAGAGGCCGCACTAATGATGTATATAGAGACTTAGAAACCCAAATGGTTTTTAACTCTTTAGCGCGCCTCTTAATGAAACCTAATTGATTGCTCGCTTTCGACAAGGCTTTGTCGATCTGCAAGTTAAAGCGCATTTTGGTATCTAGGGTTACATCTAGGTCTAAGAATGCAATCTCAATAAACAAACTCAAAGCTTAATTCGATATGCACAATCTGTTCATTAAGTTCCGGGACTACTGTGACCCGACATGCAACCGACACCTAACCAAAATGGAAATTGGTTAGATCTCATATTTACTAACAGCTACGACGATGTAGTGGCTAACTCAACTGTTGAGGCAGAACATTTTTTTGGCAACACTCTTCACCACTCTGCGTTCACAGTTGAGTTGTTATCTACATCTGATATGTTCACTTCCTATCTTACAATAACTCTATTGTATATGCTTTCGCAATGCTGATTATAAGAGCATTACGGATTGTCTTCTCAGAATTGACTGGGCTAGTAAATTTTCAACGCTAGCATTGGATGATGCTGTATCATTATTCTATGAATTGGTTTTTGACGCCGTTGAAAAGTTCACCCCAAAGATTAAGAGAAAAGACAAAATATCTGAACCATGGCTTGATAGCAGTTTAAGGTATTTGCGGAATCAAAGAAATAAACTTAACAAAGTAATTACAACCAGCACTGATTTCAGAAAGGATAAATATAATGAATTAGCTCAAGAATTCCTGACGAAATCCCGTAAAGTGAGCGGTATAAGCGGTATCCTAAAAAGTTTTCTGATTTCGTGAACACCAAACGGAAAACTTCAGGCTGCCCTACCTCAATGTACAAAAAGAACTTTTATTCGTCAAGCCCTCACGAAGTCTGTGACCTGTTCGCTGACCATTTCCAGGAAGTATTTTGTTCATGTACAAGCATCTCTAACATTATTCTCCCTCAAACATTCTCACCAAATATCTTCTATGAAATGAATTTAACTAGAGAGGAGATTGCAAAGGCCATCAAAGATCTTAATGTCAACAAGGGTCCTGGTCCTGACTTGCTACCTCCTAGTTTCATACTCGAATGCATGAAGTCGCTTATTTTACCCGTGTATTTAATTTTCAATAAATCACTTTCTTGTGAGGTTTTCCCCTCCTTCTGGAAATCATCCCATCTGACCCCGATTTTTAAAAGTGGTGATAAAAATAATTATTATTAGTAATTATCAGTTGATAATTACAGAGGTATTGCAATACTGTCAGCGTTGTCTAAACTATTTTTAAAAATTGTCTGTGATAAGCTCACTACTCTAATAGAACCTCTTCTGAACGAACAACAACATGGTTTTAGGAAAGGCAGGTCAACTTCAACCAACCTCGTGATTCTCGTTTCAGATGTTCTCTGTGGCATGGAAAAAGGGCATCAAATTGATACCATCTACACAGACTTCAACAAGGCCTTTGATCGTGTTGATCATGATATTCTTCGAATCAAACTACAGAAATTTGGTATCTCGAGTCTCTTATTAAACTGGTTTTAGACTCTTATCTTTTAAATAGGACGCAGTACGTTAAGTTTCAGGGTATCCTATCGAAAAATCGAAGTTTTATCAGGTGTTTTCAATATTTTAGTATCGGATCTTTCTGAAGTTTTATCAGACATCCCTCACCTTTTTTATGTAGATGATCTGAAAATGTACCACACAGCTAACAGCAAACAGCAACTAAAAATGAACAGCAACCTCATCCGTCATGATTGCTTGGAAACACTTTTTTGCAAAAGAATGAACGTCTGGTCCAGCGATAGTAGCAAAAAAATCTCTCTGTTTAATTTTTAAAAATGAATTGAAAACCACATACCCTAAACGCTGGAAGACAAATGCTATGTCCACTACACAACACGAGCTTTCTATTTTATAGGTAGCGTTATTTATAATGTGATCAGCTTCACCAGGCATTATAAAAATGCCTTCAGTTTAAGGCAATATTTTGTAAATATTTTGAAAATATTTTGAAAAAAACCACAAACAACACAGTTTATAAACTTTGCAGGCACGAGTTCATGCACGAATGATAATGACAACGACTAAATGACGAATGACAACGATAAAAGTACCGTTTTAATACATAATTTACTAAACTAAACGCTGATCGCGTTAAGTTCGGAATTTGTTATGAATTCTAACTTATTTCTCAACAAACTCTTAACGATTTCCCTATCTTAGATTTGTTCGCACTTTGTTCGGAATTCGGTCGAACTCAGTGAAATATTCGCAACGAATATTTCACTGAAAATTTGTTTCTTGCAGACTTCAGAAGAGATTCTTAACAAATATTCATATTGTTGCATGCACGCCAAACGAACAGTATAACGCTGTGGCGGTGCCCGAAAATGCTAGAAACGGCGAGGAAATACTCGACAAAAATCTCATACATGTATTTCATACATGTATTCAAACAACGAAAACAATCCATAGATAAAACGTAGAATAATCCTCTAGAACGTAAAAAGGTAGCATTCCAGAACACAAACCACGAGTCATATTTTACATGTTGACGGAATTTCCCATTAGTCATTTCGAAGACGGATCCAGAACCCAAGACACAATTCTAGAAAGGCCTAGATGTAGGCAATAATAATTTATCTCACCAGACCGGATATAAATATCGCCGGGAGAAGTGTTTCGGAATCAGTTGATAGTGAGTTTTGGTACAATGCGATAGATTGTACAGAGTTAAAAGCGAAAGTTTGTACACGCGAGTTAGAAGTGAGAATTTGGTACAACGAGTTAATGGATAGCGAAGACAGCGAAAAGGCTGTTACTGTGAAAAGCGAATCAGTGAATTAAATATCCGGGCGCGATTAATTAAAAGCGAAAAAGTGTTCAATTGTAACGCGAAATTATAGTAGTGCGATCGTAAAGTGTAAACGTAATAGTGTTTATAATTATTTGTGTGTTAATAAAAGAATAATTAGTGTTGGTAAAAGAAACTGTTTTATTTCACGAATGTGAAGAATATCGAATCCACGAAAGGTGTTTAACGGTAAAAACACAACAATATGTTTCTCATAAAATAATGAACAATCTTACCCCAGTCAATAGTTTTACTTGTTTCAAGAGCTTTTTATATTTCTATCTCTTTCGCTCACTTTCGGAATGGTTGTAACCAATTCTGTATTCCGAATTTGGCACGCTGAGTATCCATTCTTCTTTTATAGCACGCCACTCAAATCATATTTTTTTATTCATATATGATTTGAGTAAAACAAAAATACATTTAGATGCTAGTATGCTGCGCTCCTAAGTGAAGAAAAGTGAAAAACTTTCAAGAACAATTATAATTTGATTTTTATTTATGCAATTAATTATATTTTGTTATATTATATGCGATTAATTACATTATGTTTCGAAAAATATTGTTGTGTTTTGCCGTTAAAACACCTTCCGTGGATTCGATATTCTTCACATTCGTGAAATAAAACAGTTTCCTTTATCAACACTAATTACACTTTTATTCACACAATTATTTATAAAACTAAATTCCGTACACTTTACAGATCGCACTATTATAATTTCGCGTTACAATTTAATTATCGCACTATAATTACTCGCACTTTATCGCTTTTAATTAATCGCGCCCGGATACACTAAACTGCTGTATCGCTTTTCACAGTAACAGCCTTTTCGCTGTCTTCGCCATCTACTGAGTGATTGCTAGTACCTCTCGCGGTGGTATTTATAGTCATGCCAAATGTGTCTCGGATTCTCGAATGTTCTGCTTTTGCTTTCTAGAGGGCTCTATGGACTATTTAAAGATCTTGACTGTGTGGAAGATGACTCATGGGAATTTCCGTTGCCATGCGAGATCTGACTCATGGGTTTGGGGCTCTGGAATGTTCCCTTTTTATTTTCTAGAGGGTTATTCTACGTTTTATCTATGGATTGTATTCGTTGTTGAATACATGTATGAAATACATGTAGGAAATACATGTACGAAATACATGTATGAGATGTATGTCGAGTATTTCCTCGCCGTTTCTAGCTTTTTCTGGTGCCGCCACAACGAAACACGGCTCGTTTGGCGTGCATGCAACAATATTTTCAATTGTTGAACCATTGTTCGTGTCGGTTCAATAAAATCTTGTAGTAAAATTTCACGTGAAACCGAAGCCAGTACTAAACTTAATGTGATATTGAATTTAAAAATTTCAAAAATCAACATTTGTTGCAATGATTTTCCCCCAAAAAATTCCCCCCAAATCCCCCAGAGCTTAAATTTTCCTCCAAATTTGGGGGAAAATACCCCAATCTGGCAACCCTGGAAACCAGTGCTCTATCTACTAAACTACACGACTATCTATACCAGAAAAGGGTTATCTTAAAAGTGAAAAACTTTAAAGCGATCAGTTTATATTCTATGTGATATGTTAAAGTACCAAATCGGTTTTCAATGGTTTCAGTTACTTTTTAAAATTTTAGTTACTTTTGTGACCTGAATAAATAGCTATTGCCATGAACGCTAGCGTATCGATACTAAAATTTCTTCATTGCATATTTAAGAACCAAAACGAATTAATATTTCAAAAGTATGTCCTTGATCCTTGAGTCATCGTCAGCTTGCTATTTGTGTAAAGTTTTCAACTTCCAACGGTAAACGACATTATCCTTTAAAGTCATTTTAATGTTTTTTTGTGAAGTTTTTGTTCAACTTTCCACTTTTCCGTATTGCGTTATATAGTCTAAGGTTAAAGTCATTAGGCTGAATATAATCATGAAAGTGTGTCGTCCTTGCTGATGATATGTTCCAAGTACTTGCATTATATATACATATGTGGTTTAAAAAACACATACGTTGACGTTGGAAGCAACAAACGTTAGTATTACAGTAATGCCTCCAGTGTGAGTTTGTTGAAACACGACTACTGCAACGATAAGAGTCGATTTCGCGGAAGTCGTCTTTCTGAAAGAACTGTCATCGTTCGAAAGCAAGGATCATGAGCTTGAAATTATTAACAAGACATACAGCATCAGGTGTTTGTTTAATATTTGATGAAGGTTTTTATCGATTGAATAAGAAATGTTTCATGGTTAAATGATGAGTTTTTGATCGACATGTTGTTGTTTTTGCAAGTTGTTTGTTTGAATATTGAATTTAATGGCATTCGAAATGTGAAAAATAGGCATAGAACATGAAAAAATTGACGAAGTTAAATTAAATCCAAGCTGTGTCTATACCTACCTGTAGGCATGAAGATAACTCGAATTATTTATTTTCTATTTTTTGAATGAGTATGAATACTTATGAGCTTGGAATTGTTTTTGCGGGATGATTAAAATTGAAAAACAAATTTTTTTTACTTTTTTTATATTTACATTGAAAATTTTATTTTGACAAAGTGGTTTCGAAAGTACGCACTGATTCTCATCAGACACCAGCACACAGTGCATACTTGGCTGATGTGACCACTTGCAGTTGGAAATCTTTAATTTTTATTTACGCTGGTTGTGACAAATTTTAACATCTCCGACTTATATCCATCGAAATAATTTACTCATTAAGTATGAAGGGAACCATGGTCACAAATCAATCACCTTAATGACTTATGAGCTGTTCTAAAGATTTCTTGAACTCGCTTCACAATATATTTTGTGGATGTGGTGTCTTTGAAATTGAAATTAGTAGGGATGCGTCCATATCTATTTTTTTTATTTTGAATTAATATCAAAACTTATAACTCCTCCAATGAAGCCTGATCATTCTGAAAATCACAAAATAGGCGAGTGCATAAACCTTCCTTTTTTTTACTGAAAACTCAGTTTTACTAAAAACTGAAAATTTCCCCTCTTTCAGTAAATTTCAGTAGGATCTGCGCTACTGAAAAATACTGAAAACTGTCAAACGGTTTTTGGCGTAATGTTATTATGAAGGACGAATATTTTTGTGGCGAAAATTTATCACCGCTTAGGATGACTTTATAATCACTATTGTTCTTCCAAAAATCGAAAACTGACACTTTTGTTTGTAAATTTTCAGGAAATTCAATGAGAGCGTTTTCGTACTTTTCATGAATTTCCCCCACCACATGATTCAGGAAAATTCAGTAAAATTCAGTGACTGAAAGTGCGCGAACAGACCTAACGTGAGTTGGGCAACTCCGAGAGAGATACGCACGCAGTGAACAGTCTCTTGACAACCAGCAAGCGCGACAATTGTAATACGACTGTGAATTAAAGTAAATAAAGTAATTGAATTTGTATATGTCTGAGTTTAAAACTTATTGATATTTTCTTGAAACGTCTTAAAAATTTAGAGTCCAATTGGAGTCTGAACCGTTACGTTAGTGCTGCATCTCCCCCATTCGATTATCCACGTGTTGAAATAGCCACGCGTAGCAATCAGGGCCATTTTAAGGCATGGGCACACTGGGCCCCTTATTTCCAGATCATCAACCGATAAATATATTTATTTTGTGAAAATTCTACAATAATTACCTGACTATACTTAATAATTATCTATCTGCTTTTATAGTAATCTCATGAACCAGGAGCCTAACACTGGCAACTTTATTTGCTTACAAGTATCTTTTAAGCTTTTATATATGTATATATTTATATATGTCTTTTATATATGTAACGAGTATATTATCAATCTTACGTGCTTTTACTTTAGTTTTAATACAAAGGCACATTTTGGGTTGTGTGAGTTTGGGCATCACTGAAATAAACATAAACAAATCAATCTATGTACCCCTGCGATTTGTGAGGGCATTTTAATATCTGCTGTTCTTATTTGAAAAGCACGGTCGAGACGGCATTTCTGTTTGGGACTAAAAATCAAATCATTTCACTTAAGATTGAACTTGTAAACGGTGTATTTTATTTATTTTCAGTGCAATAAAATTGAATAATAAGTATTAAATGCTATATATATATTGAATACTATATCTAGTGGCTCAGACAAAAGGAAAAAAACTGCACATCAGAAAGAACTAATTGATAAATTACCAAAATTACCATCATATTTTACACCCGGAGCTTTTGTGAGTAGTAACCAAATAATAACCCATCCACATAATGAATCATATCAAAAACAGATTGCGGAAACTCAGAGAACTTCATAATCTACTTGTTCTTCGCTAAGTCCTACTACTTCACAAAAAGATATTGAATCATATTGTACAGAAGGAGTCCATCCCTATGTGAAAAATGCAATAACTTTACCAACCACCAGTGCTGCCATTTTAGCATTTTAAATGCTAGATCTAGCATTATTTTTTCCAAAACGGCATTCGAAATTCGGAGTTAGCATCTAGCTTTATTTTTAGCATTTAAATTTAGATTTCGGAATAATCTGGCAGTTATCTATTTACAATCTCGCCCATCAAATTTTAATTTCAAAGTCTAAAATATAAAGATTATAAAGTCATCTATATTGCTTTAAATATGGTAACGTTCAATTAAATCGTGATGATGCTAAAAATCAGTGATGTGGTCCCATCCACTTCAGAGTCCCAGGAGCCTCGGGCATCTACAAGCTCAAGTTGACCAAAGTATGTGCATTCTAGTTAGATATTTTTTGCTGAATAATGTGAATTAATTGTTTTATTAGGGCTTCAAATGCAAGCAATCGCACGGATAACGCGGGAGAAAAATCTTCGTTATCCGACACTTATACTTTTTCTTCACTTAAAAATAAATAATTGTTGCTGTTTTGATTGAGAGATTCCAAACGATGTTCTGAAAAATATTGGTAGAAATGAGCTTTACACAAGAGGAAAAGATTTAGATACAACAGATATGTCTGTAGTAGATATAAAATCATTTTGAAATGTAAATTTTAAACTTCTAATATGTTTTTGTTATCCATACGAGGGTTGATCAATAAGTAATGATAATGAATATAAACCAAGGTGATTAAAATTAAAAGAAGTATTTATTTTTCAACATAGTCTTCTAACAAGTTGATACATTTAGTCCATCTTTTTTCCAAACCCAGGATACCCTTAGAAAAAAATTATTTATCTGGACTCTCCCAAAATGCCTCAACAGCGGCTATCACTTCCTTATCATCTTCAAATTTCTTACTCCGAAGGTGTTGTTTGAGTCGAGGAAAGAAGTAGAAGCCACTGGGAGCTAGATCTGGCAAATAGGGTGGGTGTTCAAGCAGTTCGAATCCTGTTTCTTTAATTGTATCCATCGCAACTGCAGCCTTGTGAGCCGGTGCGTTATTTTGAAGAAACAGAACTCCGGCTCGCAGTTTACCGTGTGTTTTGTCCTTCATTGCCTCTCGCAATCTTCTTATTTGGTCAGCTTAGTAAGAGCCTGATATAGTGGCTCTCTTTTTCAAATATTCCACCATAATAATTTCTTCAGCGTCCCAAAAAACGGATGCTTTGAATTTCTTCGGCGTCGATGAAGAGGGTCGCTTCCAGGTCATCGATGGCATTTTGGTTTCTGGATCAAAATTGTGGATCCAGGTTTCGTCCATGGTCCCGAAATGTGACAAAAAATTATCCTGATCTGCCTGGAACTTTTGGAGATTCAACCATGAAATGTCGACTCGTTTCTTCTTATGCTCGTCCGTTAACATTCTCGGTACCCAACGCGCAGAGACCTTCTTCATAAGTTATTTGTTGGCAAACATTTTTCGAACAATACCATATGAGATTCCTGTGACCTCAGCTACATGCCTGAGGGTACTCTTTGATCTGCCAACACGGCATCTTCGACTTTTTTTACGTTGTCTTCAGTGTGGGATGTAGATGGACGTCCTTCGCGGTGTTCATCTTCAGTGGATGTTCTTCCCAACTTAAACTCCTTGGCCTAGCGTGCAACGGTAGAATATGGAGGAACAGAGTCCGCTAATGTTTCCACCATGTCGCCTTGTAAGCCTCTGGTAGACAGTTTTTCAAACAGAGCAGCTTTAATTTCGTTTTTCCCCATTTTGATGTTCTCTCTTCGAATGTTCGTATTCGAATGAATGTAGCTCCTCTTAGAACTGTGTTAATTTGGAGCTTGTGCTTTCGGCACTTTGAATCCCTGGAATCGTGGCCTATTTATAAGTTTTTTCATGCTGACTTAGTGAGTATATGTAATAGTAAAAAATTTTTTTTTTTAATTTTATGCAAACTGGAAATAACCGATTATCATTACTTATTGATCAACCCTCATATAAATATACATATTGTTTTCATATTGAACCATGTTTATTTCAATTAAATAAGAAAGCATTATTTAGCATTATAATTTTACAAGATCTAGCATTATTTAGCATTAAATAAAATTGAATCTAGCATTATTCCAAAAAAATAAATGGCAGCACTGCCAACCACTGTTTTAATGGAGCAACAACAGTCATCCAACCGAGAAAATATTTCATATGACCTTGCCAATTATTTAAACGAAATTTTTTTGGAAATAAGCCGCGAAATTTGGATTCGTAAAGGGTCCACATATTTTCAAAATACAGATTGTAACTTTTCCGAAGTGTCCAGGACCTACAAAGACAAAAACTATGGCAAATCATTAATACGTTTTTCAATAAAGCATTATGTAATGGTAAATTAAAGAACAATGAAAGCGTTGAAAGAAAATGTTCGCTGAATTCACCTTCGAGAAAATCTGTATTTTGTTTTTCATCCTGCTTATTTAACCCTTCTATTGTAAACCTATGCTCTCCGGTTGGATGAATTGATCGGAAACACATTAGTTACATAATTTTACATCACGAAAATAGTCCTGCACATGGGCAGTCTATGATGACTTATCTGCCACGAAGTAAAGTAGTTGGTAGAGTAGATACAGACTTATCAAAAAGAAGTAGATTGCTGGAAAAGTTCAGCTTAAATGGATTGTCGCAGGGATGTGTGGAGCTATTAAGTGAATTTAACTAAACTACTTACAGGTCACCTAAAAAAAAATTGGGAATCCTTATCTGTGAATTTTTGTAATGAGTTTATTAGTGTAATGGGAAAACAGGTTCTAAAAAAATTATAAACGAAGTTAAATTAGCTAAATATCTTTCAGTTAGCATTGATAGCAAGCCCAATCTGTCCCATACTGACCAGTTAATCTTTGATTTATTGTATTTATCTCTATCCCTAATAGCAGAATAATTATTAAAACATCGGAAAAATGCAAAAACCAAAAAAAAAATTGTGAGGAAAACTCTTTTTCTCACACATTTTGTATGAAAAGATCCGTAAATCCATATACAACGCCATTGCGCTAGCTGTGCAGACGTGCGCCGCGATTTTTTAGTGTTATTTACAATTCTGCGAATGTCTTTCAAGAGCGCCTCGTTAGTACCCAACGAGAAAAGTAATTCGTAAACATACTCTCCGTAAGTATCCCGTATAATGAATGGAAGCATTAAAGATACTCAGTTCATTTCGTTTTAACATTGGATGTCCTAGGCTGGCAAGTATATACAAGGGAAACTTTGAACTTTCAGCTTTATAGCTGAGAACTTTTTCCAAAGCCCGACAATGTATTCTTGCATTTTCGTCATCTATGGGGAATGCGTATTGAAGCTTTGCCCGGCGGCCGATCATATCTCTGCATGACCCGAGATGTGTAGATAATGCGTGCTGAGTGATTGCGATTTTCATTGGAAATTCCAACAGCGTATTCTTGCATTACACGTTACAAGGGGGTATTTGTGCTGCTGCTTGAACCGGTGGCCCCTGCATGACTTCTAATGAATAGTATCCTATACATTTTTCTAACCTGCGATGGTTTCAAATGCTCTAAAATTTTCATCGTTTCGTTTTATGTAACAAACAATACCGAAGCTAATGTATACTCGAAAGTTCTTTTCTCCTTAATTTTACGAGTAATGTTCATATGTAAATTGGACTTTTTGGATAATGGCTTTCAAGCGTTACATCTCCATTGCTGAGAATATTTGCTTTATGCATGCTGCGAGGCAGTGTTGCCAGAAAATTTTCGTTCATGGAGCCCAATTTAACTTTTAAAATAGCCCAAAAGAGCCCAACACTTGCCACACAATAGGTCGAGGCCAAAATTATGCCAAAAGTTTTTCTTATCAGATGCAAAAAAAAAAATTGTATCCACTTCACATGGGCTATTATTTTTTGTTTATCTATATACTCTTATATAGTCGAAAACTTTATTAATAATTTCATTTTCTGATATAGCGAACGTGTAAATTGAAGAATCCAGTATTTGTATCATATCTGGTGGTATTTTATAGTCGTTGCAGCATATTTTGTTGATATTCAAGAGAACTAGAATTTGTATCAAAGATGCCAAAAAATTTATTTGCACTTTATTTCAAATTTTAGTCTTTATGTTATTTATCATAGTAAAACATAGGTATATCGACTATTTTATTAGATGCAGGAAGATATAATAATAAAAAATCGAGCTCACATATTTCTTTGAAAATTTGTTATCCAGCAAAAGATTTTACTTCATTGGCTTTTGCCCAAATTGTTTCCGTGCTCAGTGTATTTTGATAATTTGCTCATAATTATGAGTTTTACAAGCACAGATTCAAATTTCAATCTTCTTGCTGACTTCTTTAGGCAGACGGTCAAATAATAGACTAAAAATAAAGTTAGGTTCAACCATAATTCAAAACATGAAGTGAACAGATTTCCGTTCAAGATTGAGGAAATCAGTTGCGAATTCAACTTTATATATTTTTAGCAGTTGAAACCTGGGCTGGTCAGTGGAGCCCAAAAAGTCGCCAGTAGCTCAAAATTAAATTTCGTCGCCAAATGCAACGGAAAGATAGCCCAATTGGCGCGAAATCGCCCAATCTGGCAACAGTGCTGCGAGAATGCTTTGCAGCGATTTTCTTGGGTATGGCCACAAATACTCTAGCAAAGAGAGACAGTTGTACGACTAACGGCTCAGCTGGCAATGGAAAACTGTTGAGCTTGTCGTATTTTCATCGCACAAGAATAAATACTTTTTTATACCACAAGGTGCTGCAATGAAGGTAATCGGCCCAATTGGAGTTCATACAGCAGATAGTTTAACAGAAATAGTGCAATAATGTTGCGCAAATCATTTTGATTCGCTTCAATAAAGCAAATACCTTGCTGCCACGTGAATTACATTCATTTCAATGTAATTTAAATACTTTTCATTTTGATTTTTGTACATTTATTGAATTTCCTTCATTTTGATCTTCATAAAAAACTGAATTTAATTCAGCTAATAAGTTAAAACAACATTTGTTGATTCTGAGGCGGTACGAAGTTCCCCGAGTCAACTAGTAGATAAATATACATATCTGGAATTTCGCTAACCTGCTCCTGTTCTTTTCTATTGCCTGTTAATAATAATCCTCTGTCTTAGGGGCCACATATATCTTAAAGTGCCCAGGGCCCCAAATTGATCTAAGGCGGCTCTAGTAGCAATAGCAGACTTTACCTGAGCATCCGACACAAGTCCGTTAAGCGAAATTTTGAACCTGTCGACAAATTCGCAGGGATATGCGTAACAGATATAGAAAGGCACTCCGTTTACTTTTTCTCTGACGAGTCCTCCGCATCGGTCGTTCCAGTCCTGGAGCGGTGGTGATCAAGGTGCTCAAATAGCGAATTTTTCAGCTTTTTTACAGGACCAGGTGCTGTTCACTTGGTTTTATATTCACATATGAAGGTAGGTTCGACACCTTTCACTATCACCACGTATGTGAGCATATCGTAAGCTACATAACCGTGATTTCGATTTATTGAGATAATTTTCATCTTCCAGTCCAATTGCTGAGCGTTCAAGATTTGCTCAGGTGAGTGATCTGAGGTTGCCCCCATTTATCTGACAGGCTGCCTCCATTAGCAATTTCCCATGGCATAACATTTGAAATTGCCAGTGGAGGCAGCCTATGGTAGGCAATATGGTATGCCATTTGCTTGGCCATCTGCCTGGCAATATTTTGACAGTTCTTGATTTCAAAATGGCGCTAAACCGTGGGCATGCTTTATTTCTTATAAAAAAATGTAGGGATTCTGAATTCAAAGGGATTTTTAAATCTCGTTGATCAATGAAAATAGTCTACAGAATATGAAATGGTGGGAAATTGCGAAAAAGTCGAATTTTGATGCGGAATAGTGAAATTATATACTTATTTATTTTTATATATACTCATTTATATTATACAGCAAATCATATAATAGCTACATTTTCGTCTGAAATTTCATCCGCTTATCCAAAAAGTAATTTATCCTACACGTGAAGTTTTCATAAGTAGTAGAATTTCTTCACTCTGCACTTCAAATAACTTTTTAAGAGCATTTAACGTTCAGATACAGCGCATGTCCTTCCCGCTCAGAGGCATTTTCGAAATGATATTGCATGCCATGAAACTGCCCACGCATCATATGGCAGGGTAAATTGCCAGTCGAGTCCCGGTGTGAAAGAGATTTCTTTAGACCGCAAATTACAATTTTTGTTACTGATATAATTAATTTTCGTGTGATTAGTCCGAATTCTATTGCGTTATCTCCGCTTGCATGTGTATTTGCCTTAAGACCATACCCTATCTTTGAAAAAAGTATCAACCACACAAGATCCTATGGAAACATGTTTTAAGAGCCAAAGCAGCATTTATCAGGAAAGCTCTTTTACATCTCAAACTAAACCTACACCACCCACAAACCGATGAAAAAATAATACATTTCTGATAATTTTTATGTTTTATTTTTAACTTGATTAAACTTTAAACGAAAATAATATGTATGGTCTTAATTTCAAATTCAGTATCAGTCCAAACAATTAAAAATCTTATCCTAATTTAATTTCTCTCTCTTCTATCATTTCAGCTAATCTCAATGAAATTTCGACCGTGAAATGCTCAACTGTGAATTCTCGATGAAACCACGAAAACAACCCCACTGCTATAAACAACATTGGTGAACAGTGCCATGTTGGAACGTCGACCACTGTTCGTTTTCCTCATCGTACTAACAGTATGCGTATCAATATGGAGAATATCGTTGCAAGAATCATCAATGATGGCGACGGAAGTCAGCTACTCGAATTCGTTACAAGCTCAACAAGGCAACTACTATCATTATCGCAATTACCCTCAACGGGCATATCAAGAACAGCAACAACTACAAGCACAACCCCCGGAAGCAATTCGAAAACAGCAACTGAAATATTCACATCGTTCAACACAACCCCGACCGCCGCAAACTTTAACATCGTCGGTGTGGACACTTGCGATACCAACGCTCTCACCCCCGCGACAGTATACAGTCGGCGCCGAAAACGGCGGTGGCACACAGTGGCGGGCACGCCGTATACGAAATGGCGACATAAAAAGGCCCAGCAACATATCGCCTCCTTCCTGGAGCGGTTCTAGTAATAACAAGCATAATAGTAGTGTTAATAGTGTTGCAACTCATAATTCCTCTCTCATCAATTACGACTTAAGTTCAGCTGGCGTACCGTCGTCGGTTCTAAGTTATGAAGCGTTGCCAAAGGGTGACATAAATAGTTTAATAGACTTGCACGATTTCGAGTTTATAATGAATCGCATATCGTGCGCTAGTGTTCAGGATGCACCGAGAAGCGGTGCAAGGTCTCAGTCGAAGCACTCGAACGACGACAGTGTGGTGGAACTCAAATCGACCAATCCCTTCCTCCTCATCTTGGTCCATTCGGCGCCGACCAACTTCCAGAAACGACTGCTGATCCGAGAGACCTGGGGTTCACTCGAAGATCCTTCAACGCGCCTGATATTCCTCCTGGGTGCTGTAAACTCAACTGACCTGCAACAGTCGCTGGAGTTGGAGAACGACATGTTCTCGGACATGGTGCAAGGGAACTTTATAGACGCCTATCGAAACATGACCTACAAACATGTGATGGCCTTAAAATGGTTCTCGTACTACTGCCCCGAAGTCAAGTACATCCTGAAAATCGATGACGACGTGTTCGTCAACACCCCCTATCTATTGCAGTACTTACAAACATCAGCGTCCCGGCAGGACCTTCTCTTCTGCCAAAAAATCGACTCGTCTCGCGTCAAGCGAAGCTACCGTTCAAAATGGCGCGTGAGCACCCGCGAATATCCTGGTCGCTACTATCCGCCGTACTGTCCCGGCTATTCGATAATCTATTCTCCTGACGTTGCATACCGACTGTATGTCGAAGCCCAGAAAACACCGTACTTCTGGATTGATGATGTCCACGTAACGGGCACTCTGTCGCAACATGCCAACATTTCAATCACTACGTTCGCACCGTTTATACTTAAGAGGCCTGACTGTGAAGATATTCTGGCTGGAAAGACTGATATCAATAATTTCGTTTTCTTATTTTCTTGGCCTGATATCAAAGAGAACCAAACTAGAAGCCTATGGAACTTAATCCGAGATATTAGATAGCTGTTTATAGTAGCTATAATTTCAACTAGCCAGTTAGTGTACTGTAGTTATTATAATATTTGGTAGTTGGTCAAAACTATATACAAACATAATAAATGTAGTAATTTCTTTTTGAATTATACAATATGTTGTATCTGTATCCACATCGTAAAAGAGGTCAGATTTCGGAATCCAGTTGCAGATAAGATACATCGCAACAATGTACATTGAAATTAACTTGAGATGTATCTGTTTGTAATATCTCTTATCTGATGCGGATCAGTGTACGATCAGCCCCATAACAAATGTAATTAAATTTCATTCGAGAACGGTAAAAATGTGCAAGTGTCTTCAATAGAGGACTCTATTCGAATTAGCATTAACAGAAAATGTGTATAAGATGAAAGATGTTTACAATTAACTTAAGAATTATTAGTGCAAAATTCAAATATGTATTTAGCGATAAGCGTTACCAAATTAAAATACATTTGCAGTCATATGTAACTATTGATAGCGTTAAATGGAATATCAAAAACAACAAAACACAATATGAAACTAAAGAAAATCTGACTGTGAAGTTTTGTTTGAAATATGTATTAGTAAATTTTCGGAAAATTTTCAGTAAATTATAACATTGGACTATGATTGAAAGAAATTATATAAGAAAAAAGTGCAAATATGATCAAATAGAATAATGTATTAAAACAGATAAGAATGCCACTTGTTATAAATATCTTTTATAATTTCGAAATGTCAATATATGTTTTCGAATTCAATTTGTTCTGATATTTTTTTCGACGAAGCTCGTTCGCTAGAAGCGGGCTCTAAAAAAACACAAAATAGCACATATAATAAAATGTGGGAAAAAAATGCTGCATTCAAGAAGTGGACCTAAGCAGAGGCAGATAGTATCAAGCTCTGATGTAGGGGCCTAAAATGCCCTATGACTCGGGCCTAAGGGTACGGACAAGACGGAGCGTCGAATCAAGCAACGCGTCGAAATCGGTCATATACTTTCTAATGGAAGTGGCCATGTCGAAGCAGCGACCAAAGAGTGGAAATTTGATAGTAGCGACGACATCGATTCGAACCGATTTCGTTGCTCGACTGCTCGGAGCGGTAATGTATGTTGTTGTTGCAAAATGTGTTTCGATGACATACAGTAAGTAGACGAATTGTGTTAATGTAAGTAATTCGAAAATTTGGGTACATTTTTTATGATTGAACGGTACAGAATTGCACACAGTAAATTCGATTTTTACCAGTGATCAGAAAAATCTATTGATTTATACTTATCAGTAGTCTATTGATTTCAATTTGGTGTATTGTGGTGAGAAAAACTTCATCCGGCACTGATGAACTCATTATTTCGACTGCCATTTTAAAAGTTCGTTTACAATTTTGCGTCTCGTCGCGTCTAAATGAACGCAATTCAATGAGCTGTTCCGTCGCTCCGTCTTGTCCATATCCTTAGAAAAAACATTCTGGCTGAAAGTTAATTATTAGATTAAAAATAAAACATTCAAAGACCACTCAGACCATAGAGATATAACTCAGACCGATCGATTTCTGAAAAAAAAACTTACGGGGGCCGTAAGACAACTAGGCCTAGAGTTTAATTCTACATATTCATTATTAAAATATTGAAACCTCCAGAGCAAATAGGTATTATATAAACCCTTCATCTGTAGGTAGCTTTCGACACCGCCGGCATTGGGCTTTAACGGCCAATTTCCCCTCAAATGAAAATTATAAACATGTAAACAACTAGAATTCTTTGCACATGACACAGTTGAATCTCGAAATGTGACTGTAATGTAAGGCCAACTAAATCCACGGACACAATCGTGAATATGAATCAGAATCGAAACCTTATTTCCACACAATCCCAAATATAAACACCGACCGTGCCCTCTTCAGTCAACTAATTTTCAAGTACCAAACAATTAACAATCTATTCCAAAAAATTACAGTGTGGGACAGGGAATGATAATTTATTCAGTTGTTACACCCGTCAACGTCACGATCGAAAAACCAAAACCCCACCAGGACGCATTTGGCACACTCACACTCAAAAATTATGCAAACGAATTCCTTTTGCTTGCACAAAACCATTATCGTGACTAAATACTGTTTAAATTCAAAGATTTATTCAGGCACTTCCTGATTTACTGCATTCTTTTCGTCAAGAAAACAACCCACTATTGATATCGTACAATATATTTGATGATCAACCAATTTTAGTCAAGACACCCAGACAAAGCTCACAAATAACAAGCAAAAAATTCGTTTGGGGCTGGAAAGTCGAAGTTAATGAATCACCACGAAACGTGCTTACATCGTAGTTCTAACGAATATTGCTCAAAAAAGACAAGTTCATTATAACTGCCACAGGCTCCCCGACTTCGCTATCCGACAAGATGTTGCTACGTGTGCCCTAACTGAAATCATTTTGAGTCCCGATGCCTAATCGATGCGGCTAGGGCGATAAGATTCCGATTGAGCCTCGCCCAACAGCGTACACATCCGCAGTCTACTTCCCTGGAACCGAACGTTCGAAAACAAATGATACAATCAAGCTAATCCCTTCGACCACTCAAGCAAAAACCACCAGTATCGTTATTAGCAAGCTAAAAGACCTGCTTCAGCACACTATTTGCTTCTATCGCGAATTCGTTTTATTGTCTTCTTTTATTTTTTCTTTATTTTTTTAACTGGCCTATCGCTAGTCTTTGCATTCGTCCCCAATCCATCTCGCAATCCTCCTTATTGGTGCGTTCATAATCTCACCTAGTGCCTTTCCTTCTTTATATATTTTCGGAACTCAACTTCAACTCCCCTCCTAATTTTAGGTGACTTTAACATGCCCACTGTGGAGTGGGACACCAATAGCCTCAGTCTACTATCCAACAACCACCTCTCTGTTGCGACTTCTTCCTTTCTTTCACTTTGTTCTTGTTCCCAAATCAACCACCTCCGTAACACTAATAACAGAATCCTCGACTTAGTCCTTATTAGCGTTCCTTTAGATTCCCTTTCTTTCCTACTCCTTTTGCATATGTGCAACCCGATCCTCATCACCCTCCTCTCCTGCTTGATGTTGACCTCAACTTCCAGGTAAAGAATAAATTTACTTCTTTTAAGCGTTACAATTTCTTTTAAGATGACTTTCAAAAAATGTCCTCTGATATCAATCTTATCAATTGGTTTTCATTTTTCAAAGGATTGAATGTTGATTGTGCATTGTCCAAGTTCTACTCTTTCTTTTCTAACCTTATCTTTCGTTTTACTCCCATTAAACGTCCTCTCAAACCTACTGATGTCCCTTGATTCACATTGAAAGTCTCTGATGCTCTTAAAGCTAAGGAAAAAGCTCGTGAAAAGCTGAAGAAGACGGGTTCACCCACTGACCTTCAGAAATTCCGTAGTTTGCGTTCTGATGATAAAAAAGTGCTCAAGCAGGTAATGCGTGATTACTTTTCGAACATTGAGGCTTCAATCTGTTCTAATCAATCTAAATCCTTTTGGTCCTACATCCGTTCCCTCAAATCCAATTCTTCAGTCCTAATTCGATGTCTCTTGATGATGTTACTGCTTCCACTCCTCAGGCTATTTATGATTTGTCCGCTGCCTTTTTTTTATCCTGCTTTAAAAAAACCCACTGAATACCTCGATAGCTCCCACTGTTTCCCGTACCTGTCCTGAATTATCTATGTTTAGTACCAATCCTTTGGAAGTTGAACTCCTTTTGCATACCTTAAATTCTAATGCCAGTTCCGGTTCTGATGGTATTCCTAATATCCTTGTCAAATTCCTCTCATCCTCGCTCTAAGCTATCCTTTTCAACATTAGCCTTACATCTGGTGTATTCCCTTCTTTATGGAAATCCGCCAATATTTTCCCAATCTTCAAATGTGGTGATCCTTCCGTTGTTTCCAACTAACGTCCTATATCCCTCCTCTGCTGTTTCAGTAAAATTCTTGAACGTCTTGTCTATAATAGAAATTATCCTTCTCTACAGCCCTTACTTGCTCCTGAGCAGCACGGTTTCATCAAGGATCGCTCTACATCGACCAACCTTATGGAGTTCACTAATTTTATAGCCTTCGTCTTCGATTATCAACGTCAAGTTGATGTAATTTACACAGACTTTTCGAAGTCTTTTGATTCTGTGAACCATAACCTGCTGCTCCTTAAACTTAATGGTTTCGGTGTTTTTGGTCCCTTCCCCTCCTGGTTTTCCTCTTATCTTCATAGTCGTCCCTGCAGAGTTACTTTTAATGGTTCCATTTCTTTTCCTATATTTCCCACATCCGGAGTTCCTCAACGTTCTATTCTTGGCCCCCTACTTTTTATCTTGTTTGTCAATGAATTTCCTTCTGTTATCAATTCTCCTTGTCTTTTATATGCGGATGACTTAAAATTATACAGTGCAATCAAGTCTGCGAACGATTTTCACCAGTTGCAAGCTGACTTGTTTGCTCTTAATCTCTGATGTCAAGACAACTTCTTTCCATTGAACATTTCGAAGTGCCACCAGATGTCTTTCGCATATAAAACTACTCCACATGTGTTCTTTTATTCTATGTCTGGTATTTCGCTGTCAGTTCTCCAGCATTTTAGAGACCTGGGTGTGGTGTTTGATTCAAAATTAAGATTTGATGCTAATGTTATGAATATGACGTCCAGGGCCTCTAGGATTGCTGGATTTGTCTTTCGTTCTTCGTATATGTTTACCAACATTTCCTCCTGTATTCATGTATATGTCTCCTCAGCACGCAGTATTCTAGAATACGCGTGCCAAATCTGGTCTCCGCGCTTTCAGTATTTATCTGACGCCGTTGAATCTGTTCAGCGCAGGTTCACCCGCTCACTTCTTATTCAATTCAATATCCCCTATTGTCCCTACACCTCTCGTCTTTCCCTCCTTCGTATCTCCTCGTTGCAATCACGGAGGTTGTTCCTCGATGAGTGCTTCCTCTTCAAACTTGGCCAAGGCATTTTCTTGACAGATCTCGGTTCACTGATAACCAGACGTGTATCTAGTCGTCCAAGTCGTTCTTCTGAGGTTTTCTCTTTTCCTTTTGCACGTATGGAAGTCTATTTCCATTCGCCTTTGCTGCGTCTACCCAGAACGCACAATACCCTCAAGCTTGGTCCTCTCCCGCAATCTTTTTTACAATTCAAGCATGTATTGAAAATGTTACCTTGCATTGCTATTTACCTTAGTCCTAATTTTAGTTTTCAAATTATTCAATTACTTTTGATATTTCTTTTCCTTTTTTATGTTTCATTCTTTTTTTTTTTTGCTTTCTTGACGCTGTAATTGGAATTATATCTGTAGCGCAAGGGATTAATAAATATATAATAAATAAACAACCCTTGGCAATGCTGGGTTCGGTACTCTCAGTTTATTGAAATTGTAAAATATGTTTGTACAACTGGTGAATTTGACTTGCCAAAAGTATATCAAGTTTAACGGTAACTCGTTTTGTTTGACAGTAAATCTAAGCCCTGTCCTAACGCAAAGCTAATATACAATCCGATTTATAATAGTTCATCGGAGAAGAGGAGTAGGTAAGTAGCAGTAAAAAAGAACAGACCACCTTAAGGCAGTTAAACTAGAGTAGTTGTCAAAAAAGGAGAGTAAGTAAGATCAATTAAGAGCACTAAATCTTAGAGAACAATTTACAGACAGCAAGTTTCAAAGTTGAATGCTTGTCAGAAGCTCAACCTGTGTTCAATGTTTAAGATACTTCGCTTCAGCCAAAATTTTATTTTTACTGTCGGTTCTGCGACAATTGACAAACAGCTCTAGCAAAATTGCTAGAGCAGAAAATCATGCTCTAAATTGCTCTACTTCAACTAAGAGCAGGCTCATGAAACACAAATCAGAGCAAGTTCGGGCAAGTTAGATCAACCGCATTGCTCATGCAATACATTTCTTTAAGATATCCCAACATAGAACAGCTCATTAAACAAAATTAATATATTGAATTAATCGTACTAATTACTGGAATGACATTTGTTTTTGAAATATATATTTTAATCGAATATTTTATGTCTATAAACATAACACAACACAAAAGTCTAGGAAGTGAAAAAAATGTCATTTATAATATATTTGGTGCTTGAGTATAATCTGTTTGATATATTTTGTAATTTGCAGTTTTCTTTAATTCATACTTAATGATGGCATAAAGACAATTCAAAAGCGCATCGCTGTATGCTTTGATAGAACAATTCATTTGATATTTTTCAATCACTGTACGATTTTTTTTCCGCCGAGTTATTCACGTACAACTAGAGAAAAAATAGGGTGATGAGTCCAAATAAAAGCATGAATGAAAGAGCGATTCATTGAATATCCCAACCGATTCGGCTGTTGTTTGTGAAGAAGAATGAGCTAAAAATAAATCGGTAAAATACTGTCTGATGATCATTTTCTTTCTCCGAAATAGTGAATTATATTAAGAGGCAAAACTATTTTAGGTACAAAATAAATTTTCGTGATTATACTTTTCGACGTATCCAAATTAAATGCATCATAGTACAACTTTAGAACCATTTTAAACAATTTCTTCAAAAATTCTTCAATCCCTTAGAGTTTTTTTTAGTGTTATCAGTACTGGAATTACTGAACACAAACGCAGTATTCTATTATTATCAAAATTGGCGATTCGAAAAATAATGAAAAATCACAAAAATGATTTCTAAGATAACGGTACTTTCGACAATTGTCTATCAAAACCAACTTAGCAAAACTTAAAAAAACATTACGAAACCGGAAAATATAATAAAAGTCTATTCCTTTAAGAAGAAAAGTAGATAACAATTATCACAATGTATTGTAATTTAATTCAAAATTAAGCTACAAAATCGAATTACATGTATTTTGAATGATTGATGTGAAATGAACTTTAAAAGATCGCAAAATTATGTGGAGTGTTATGAAAGTCGCAGCATAGCGCCTAGTATTTACAATTTATAATAATTATACTTGGGATATAAATACATGTATATTTTTATTTAGTAGTACATAGTTATTTACCATAATCAGATTGTTTAGCTAAAATATTGTATATTTCTACACACACAAAATATATAAACGTTTATGGAAAACATAAGTAATAAATACAATGTGAAAATAATGGATGTATTTTGATTTGTGCATGTATGCGACAGGCCGGATCTTCACGTAAAAATTGATATAAATGTTTACACAGGTATCGTCATAGACATCGTATCGTTAGACGTCAGATTAGGATTAGTAATACAGTGATATATAGTGGGTAAAAAAAGTTAAGGCACGAATACTTAGTAAGCCCAAAAAACCTATTTTTAATGCGATTTTAATAATAAATGACTGTGTTTTTGCATTTAATTAAAAGTGCTGCATGTTTACTTTAAGAACAATATAAAAAAAACCGGTAACGAAGCAAATTTCACAACATTAACGTAACATTTTTCACTGAAGTACCAAAATAGCGCAAAAAAAGTTAAGGCACAGCGCAGTTTTATCTGAAATTCCTGGGAAAAAAATACCGTTAAATGTATTTAAAATCATGAAAATATGATATTTCTATTCAGTCAAGCTTGAAAAGTGCTTTTGAAAAAGTAATTAAAATTGAGTGTGAAAAGGAAATCGATAGGTGCAGAAATCCGTGAATGTTTTGCGACGTTGGAAAACATGAATGGCGTATTCTGAGATTGGAATACTAATGGGAAAATCAAGCTATACAGTGAGAAATGTAATAACAAAATATAAATCAACCAAATCGTTTGAAACAAAGCATCGGTCAGAAAGGACTAAAATCTTATCTGAGCGTAAAAAAAGTGGATTACCAGAAAAATCAAGAAAAACCCTAAACTAAGTGTCCCAGTTTTACAAATTAACGTGAAAGAACGAGTTGAAACGAAAGTCGCTACTCAAACTATTCGAAATGTAATAAAGAAAGCGGATTTTAAGGGCAGAATGTGCCTAAGTAAACCTTATATTAGTACAAAAAGAAAAATTGTTAAATTACGTTTTGCTTAAGAGTTCGTAAAAAAGCCAAAATCATTCTGAAAGTCCATAATTTTTGTCGATGAAGTAAAAATTAATGTTTTTGGATCTGATGGGCGGCGATATGTTCGGCGAAAGACTAATACAGAGTTTAGGAGGAATCATACTACTCCCACTGTAAAACACAGCGGATAGAACATTATGCTATGGAACTGTATGGGGCCATCTGATCCTGAAAATATAAATTATGTGAACAGAATGATGGACCAAACCGATTGCCTGCATATTCTTAAAAGAAATATTAAACGAAATTGCTGAAAAATTAGGCATTTTATATAATTTTGGCCTGTAGCAGGACAACGATCCGAAGCACAATTCGGAGCAATGTCGGCTTTGGGCTATTTGTAACTGTCCAAATGCTATTAAAAACCCCCTCAGTCAACGAACTTAAACCCGATCGAGCATTTATGGCATCATCTCAAAACCAGAGTAGCATTGCGAAAGGTAAAATATAACAAAGGGCTCCAAGATGTCATTATTGATGAAGCGACCAAATTTTCACCCACTTTTGTAAAAAATTTGCGAAAAAGATGCCGAAACGACTGGGAGAAGTGATAAAAATGCGTGGAATAGCCACAAAGTATTAGCGCTATGTAAGTTAATTTTTTTGAAATTGATCACTTTAACACAATTGAAATAATTTCAGATAAAATTGCGCTGTGCCTTAACTTATTTTGCGCTATTTTGGTACTTCACTGAAAAATGTTACGCTAATGTTGGGGAATTTGCTGCGTTACCGGTTTTTTTGATATTGTTCTTAAAGTAAACATGCAACACTTTTAATTAAATGCAAAAACAAAATCATTTATTATTAAAATCGCATTAAAAATAGTTTTTTTGTGCTCACCAAGTGCTCGTGCCTTAACTTTTTTACCCACTGTAAGGTAGGTTAAATTCTTCTCAGACAACCTCTACCAAAATTCTCAAATCATTATCTTATCGATAAATTGTGGTACTACATGCACACTAATCTTCTCACCACGCAAAAATAAGAAGAAATCATTCCAATTTGTCTAAAAAAAATATCATTATTATTGGAAAAACGAACAGTCATTAAAACCCTATTTAAAAAAATATTTCCCTTTTTATTAATATGCTTAATTGTAACAATACAAGCTACACTGTTGTGATGAAATACGGTCAGTCGCAATTCAGACACGAGAGAGACAGCCACGATTTAGAGCACATACAATTTCGAAACGAGCCATCATCATTCGTCGCGTATTTGCTAACAAAGCACAAAATTGTCGGCATTGAATTGAATTGTAGGGTTGGTTTTGTTTGAATAAAAGTTTATATTATGAAAGGAGAGTTTGTTATGTGCCGGTAATTACATACACATTCAAAGGATATCAAGTATTTTTGAAATACATACGATACAATATGAGATCCTTACTTAACATTGTCCCTCGAAATTCAAATTACACTTGATTGAAAGCTGATTCTGGTATTCGATTATCTTTTTCCATCCTAAGGAATATTTCGAGAGCCCTTTTGAAATCCCAATTACCCTCCTCTAAACACCTGGAATCATTTTATCTATTAGCTAAACATTTTCTTTCAAAATAAATTCATTCTAATTTACGTACTTCGACACCCAAATCACTTTTAAACCAGTCATTTTTTGAAACATTGTCATGAAATTCTCTTTTTCTTCGCTCGAGAGGTTTTGTGATTTCTGCGACTTTTTCGGTTTGGCGAAACGAAATGCGTTTTGATATTGTTCGTCTGATGGTAATGTTATATTCATTATGTCGTTGATTATTTTATATTCGTTGGTGAATTTGAAAATACCCTGAAAATTCAAAATGGAGAGTAGATGTACTTTTTTTTTTCGAAAAATTGGACGAAATGACTTACTAGTTCGGTGGCATACTGTTTCAACAGAAAAGTTCGGCTGAAGGCCAGTCTTAAATCACTATCTGTTATGGTGGCAGGTTCTTGAAAAACTCCAGTTATTGTTAAACAAACTAAATTATCCTAGAAATAGTTTTCATTTTATTTTTTGTTATTTTTTAATTGTTATTTTTATTGTGCTATTGCGCTCTGATATAAATAATCCTCGGAAATGTTCAGAATTAAGATACGCACTCACCGTAAACACACTAACGTCGGTGGTAAAACTAAAAAGATCGTGCTCTGTTTCAGGATAGTATTGAAAGTAGTCAGCAATTCTATCCCTTTTATAATGTATATCAGGTATAGCATATGGTAAATCTGATATTACATTCCGACTTAGAAGTTCATATTTTTTCAGGCGGCCAGCAATAAAACTAGTAACTTTTTTAGGGTCGTAGAAGAAGCTGAGTGACGCCATTGCATTCTTATCGTACATTTCTGAAATGAAAAGAAAATTGTACGCCAATCTGTGAATATTATTTGAGTTTTCAAAACGTATGACACTGCTTACTAAATAATATTAAACATATTCAAAATTATGTCAATCTGATTCAATTTTTTATATTTTTCAAAAATAAATATTTTTATTGAAATTGGAATTGTTTTTGCGGGATGATTAAAATTGAAAAAAAATGTATTTATCTTGAAAATTTTATTTGACAAAGTGGTTTCGAAAGCATGCACTGATTCTCATCAGACACCAGCACACAGTGCATACTTGGCTGATGTGACCACTTGCAGTTGGAAATCATTAATTTTTATTTACGCTGGTTGTGACAAATTTTAACATCTCCGACTTATATCCATCGAAATAATTTACTCACAAAGGTTATTGATTTGTGATCACGGTTCCCTTCTTGTCTATAAATCAGCATAGACAACGTATACCGTCTCTAAAGCTTATCAAAGCAGAGGATAATTGATGCGGGAAACTCGATCGTTTTGTGGAATAAGCCTCCGAAAGCAGAATCAAATTGGAATTGTTTTTGCGGGATGATTAAAATTGAAGAAATTTTTATTCAAAAATAAATATTTTTATTTAACCCTTAACGATCCTACTTCTTGTTTCTAAAAGTCTCAGTCACCATTCTCTAGATGTTGTCCTGTTTCAATACCAAACCGGGGACCATAGCTAAGTACGGCCTCCACGTTATGGGGAACCGAGTGGCTTGTGAGGTTGATCACTGCTCCGGGCACAATAAGTAGCTTGCTATTGGCTAGTGATGGGGAATTTCGTTACTTTTGAGTAATGATAACGAATCATTACTTTCAATCGTAGTAATCATTACTTTTATATCGTTACTCATTACTATTACTACTATCTGCGAGGACAACTCAGAAAAATTTGTATCCTTACGACAACAACGGAAAATATGTACTCTTATGAGCATGTCATTCTTAAAAGATTTAGAAAAGATTCATTAGTAAGAAAACAATTTTATTTTTAAGAATATAAAAAAATCGCTCTTGACAAATACCAATAGAAAAGGAATTTTATACCAAGCTTAATGAAAATTTAAATATTTTTTTATTTGAATTTAAAATAAACCATCATCCGCAAATTTTTTGGTCTATCGATATTATCTGGCCTGTTTTTGGAAATATTCACTCACACAGAAGTTGCTGGTACTCCTGAATATTTTTCCGCGAGCTTTCCTAATCTTGGATAAATTTGCGGCCTTGTTTTCAACTATGTAAGAGGATTTTGATTCCTCCGATTGTTGGGCTCTTCACTGAATTGTCATATTTAAATGAGGGTCTCCCGGATGTTGGAGTTGATCTGGCACATGCAACTATTGTTTCGAATACAGACCATAATCCAATCTCCTCATCAGGTCTAGTTGTTGTGCTTGGGATTGAACTGGCTGTAGATTCTTCAGTCCCAAGATCATTACTTGAAGTTTGAATGACATCAACTGAAGCTTACATGTTGGTTTGTTCAGTTCCTTCCTTCAGTTCATCCTTCCCTTTCACTACAGTCAAAGCTGATTCATCGCCGAACTCATACTTTTTGAAACGCGGATTTAAGTACGTTGCTTTGGTAAAATTGGAGTGGCACTAAATCTTTCGGAATTTTCGCTCAAATTACCAATGTCGAAAAATTTGCTAAGATGGGACCAACTTACCCTGTTGTTATCTCTATGAATTTTCATCGATACCAAACTTTTCCTGACTAATCTTAAACAGTCGATTCTCCACTTCGGCTCACTGAAGCATGAAGTTTGTCGAAAATTTTATTAAGAAATGTTAAAAAAAAAGAATGTTTCGCTTATTAAACATGCACCCACTAGGGGGCCAACCTCCTCGGTAAGGCTGGACATGAGTCCAGGGGCATCTTACCTCCCGCGGTCTCGTAAATTTTACAACCCCGGTATGGTTGGAGATACCCTCGTGGCGACCTGCAGTCACGAGGAGGGCCTCAGCACAGCCGGAGAAGCCAACTGGCGAACCAAAAAGGATCTCAAACTTTTAATCTTTAGCACTTTAAGTGCTACTTTCAATTTTTGCGGACGGTTTTCCGGCGGATTTTATTTTGCCGTATCTTCGAAACTAGGCCGCTTTTTCCCAGACTTGTATGAATATTTCGCCCAAAACAACTCAGAAAGGTCCCCGAATTTGCCCAAAAAAAACTATTTTGGAAAAAAAGGACCTTTTACCCAATTTCCCCTACCAAAATTTTTTTCGCCCTTAAAATATTACTCTTGTACTCCCCGAACACTTTCAATCATCGAAAGCGCCGTAAAGTCATTTTTTGCCAAACTATGGCCAAAAAACCCCTTACTCCCCTACAAAACCGAAATTTTTGTATCACAGCAATAGGTCTTGGCCCGTTATGTCCCAAACCACTCTAACCCAAAATTGGCCGATTTCAGCTACTTTTGCCGTATCTTCGAAACGTGGCAGCTTTTTCCTAAACTTGCATGGAAATTTCGCCCGAAACAACTAAGAGAGGTCCCCGAATTCATGCTAGATAAAAAAAAAAATTTGGAAAACATCAACGTTTTTGCTCAATTTTCCCTATCAAAATTTTTTTCACCCTTAAAATATTACTATTGTACTCCCCGACTACTTTCAATCATCGAAAGCGCCGTAAAGGTAGTTTTTGCCAAACTTTGGCCAAAAAAACCCTTACTCCCCTACAAAATCGAAATTTTTGTATCACAGCAATAGGTCTTGGCCCGTTATGTCCCAAACCACTCTAACCCAAAATTGGCCGATTTTGTCCGATTTCAGCTACTTTTACCCTAACAACTTTTTGAATATATGAATAAAATACTTCCAAGTACGAAAATACTTGACAGTACGAAAATACTCGATACAAAGATACGCGATACGAAAATACTCGATACGAAAATACTCGATACGAAAACACTTGCAAGTGCGAAATACTCGTGATAACGAATTCAAAAGCCATCAAACATCCAGCAATCGAAATCGTTACTCATTTCATTCCTTACTTTGTGAATCGATCACGAATTCAAAAGTAACGAAATGGTCAGCAAATCGTTACTCATTTCATTCCTCAATGGAACGAAAAGTAACCATTACTTTGCACACGTAGAGAGTAGAGACCGGTCTCTACATCACCCCGAGCTTGGATATCATTGCTGCCCGTTGACTCGGTAACGAAATACATTTTGTGTGTCGTTTGGCCTTAGAACGACGAAGGAACGATTGTGGAAAAAGTAATGGTTACTTTCGTTTTCCGGTAATGATTACTTTTCATTACTTTGAGTAACCATTACTTTTAAGTCGTTCATTACTTTTTGAACACCACTACTATTGGCTTGGTTCTTAAGTAACTGTGAAAATGTTTGAGATTGTAGTTGTGTTTGCGATTGCGATTGCAATTGTGCTGACAGTTGAGAACGGTGGTAGTGCCATTGCTCTTCTTCGTCTTGTTGATCCTCATGGTGTGGGTGTTGTTGTTGTTGTTGAGGTTGTAAGAAACCTAATTCAAGATTTTTCTTAATTATATCTGTCAGATGGGAGACTCCATCCAAATGGATATATGCCTTGTATTTGTGTGGTGGTAGGTAAATTGGTGAGCCAGGTTCGGTTTTTGCTTTCCAATCTCGGATTTCCGCCGCGCTCTCGCAATTTGTTCACGTAAAATTGGATAGAAAATCTCATCCGTGCCAGAGATCAGTTCATCTGGTGTAGCTGCTGGCGTATAGTCCCTATTTCTGGCTAAGTGCACATAGTGTGGAAAAATATGACATTTTTTCACGATGCAAATTCCGCACTGGACTGAGAAAATTTTCGCAGTCCAGTGCGAAATTTTTGCATTACAGTGCGAAATTGCAGTGCGATATTTTCGCAAACTAAAGAGGTAAACTAAAGAGGTAAAGAAGCCTAAAGAAATATTTGAAGGAATGGCAACAATATATAGGGAGTCTGCGCCCTCTGAATATATGGTCCAATTTTGGAGCAAGCAGTTTAAATGGGGAAGAGAGTCCATAGAAGATGACCCTCGCAAGGGGAGGCCCGTCACGACAACAACTCCAGAAAAGTGTAAAAAAGTAGAAGAATTTATTTTGGCAGATCGGCGAGTAACAGTTTCCAGTTTAGCTAAAGAAAAGGACTTTTCGGCAGGCTCAGTTTGGAATATAATGCATGAACATTTACAATTGTCTAAAGTCAGCGCAAGATGGATCCCGCGGCTACTGACACCACTTCAAAAGGATGTCCGCCGCGAACGTTGCCAAGTGATCTTGGACCTGATTGGTGAGGACCCAGCAGGTTTTTTTTCAACGTTTGGTGACTGGAGACGAAACGTGGATATACATAGAGATCCCGAGTCTAAAATGGAGTTCATGCAGTGGAAGCACAGATCGTCACCCAGCCCTATAAAGCATAAAGTCGAAAAATCTACAGGCAAGGTTATAGTCACTGTATTTTGGGATGAAAACAGACTTTTACTGTTGGAGTTCATGCCACATAAGACTACAGTAAAGTGAGAGACCTACTCTAGTGCCATAAAGGCATTGCGATATTCTATGAAGCAGAAAAGACCCGGAAAGCTCACATCAAACGTTTTGCTCCTTCACGGCAATGCTCCGGTGCACATGTGTGCAACAGCACAGGTCGCCATTCGAGACTGCGGGTTCCAACAGCTCAACTATCTACCCTACAGCTCTGACCTAGCCTCGGCAGATTATTTTCTATTCCGAAACCTAAAAAAATTCCTTGGGGCAACGATTTTCTAGTGATGAGGCTGTCACGGAAGCTGTGGCCACTTGGTTTGACGAGCAACCAAAGGAAATTTGTTCTGAGGGTTTAAACTCATTGCAAGAGAAGTTGACCCAGTGTATTGAGCTTAGCGGAGATTACATTGAAGAATAAAAATAAATTATTTTTATTATAAATAAATTATTAAATTATTATAATAAATTATTATATAAATTATTATAATAAATTATTTTCAATGTCTTTTTCTTGTCTAGGTAAATTATCAAACGCTCCTCGGATATACCGATGGCTCCAAACTGAATGACACAGTGGGGTGTAATTTGTTTTCTACTGATTTAAATTTGAAGCTTTCCTATCCCCCTGCTTGAAAACTCTGCTTGAAAGACACAGTTACTTTCAAGCAGAGTTTTTGGCGATTCTCGAAACGGCCAACTGGCTCTTATGGTACCAGACATTCAGATTGAATATCCGTATTTACACTGCCAGCCAAGTGGCTGGAGTTTACACTTCCTCGAATCTAGTTCTCAAATACCGAACGTCTCTTAACGAACTGTCCAGACATTAAATGGTGCAGCTGTTTTAGGCGGTAGGCCATAGGGATATTAAAGGAAACTGCAAAGCAGATGTACTTGAAAAAGCAGGTACACTTTTATCGGAGGCGTTTTGCAGTCTCCTGATTAATACTCCATTGGCGTTTACCAAAATGACCATCAGGCAAAAACACTCAAAGAGCGCTATGAAGTTCCGGATGGAAGAACCTACCTATCCGATCGCAATACAATTGTGGAAAACTTTTAAAATTGGCTACATCTGAGAACTACTTGAACTTGAAAGGGAGTCCCTTCCTGTAGCAGTGGCTGTTTTAGATGGACATTGCCTGTTTGGCAGAAATGCACTACGGTTGGATGCGTCTTACATCGATTTCTGTCTTGAGTTGTAGATTCGAAGAGGGCGAAGAAACAGTTCCACATCTTTTGTGTGAATGCCCGGCTCTTGCTAGAAGAACGAAGCAGTAACTTGGATTATACAACTTCACAAGTTTAACCGAAGTAGCTTCGGTGGACCTAAAGAGGATTACCCAGTTGGCCAAAGACTTGGCGTGGTTGTCTGCTCAATAATGGTTTTTCGCAATGCGGTATCACAATTGTAACTTCTGCGCCTAAATGAGCCTTCTTCGGAGTCTGAATGGAAAGGCAGCTGTGGAACCTACTTACCTACTTAAGCAAAGCACAGTGACCGTTTTGCAAGATAAAACGCATTTTCTATAGACACGGGAGGGATCAGCTACTTATATACCAACTGTCTCATTAAATATTTCTCTGACCATTATAAGAAAATCAATTTGATTTCTGTTAAATTTATAAACCAAGTGATAGCGAAATTTTCTAACAATTTTGCTGTGTGCAATTTCCAGCGGTAAGCCGAATCGTTCGCAGTACCTTTCAATTACGATTAAATGCAGTTCCGCCTAGCTGCTCAGCAATCGAATTGTACCGGAGGAAGTCGATTCATTGCTTAATTTACATCTGAAAATACATCGGAAGATCCGCGAACCACAAGTTACTGAATACTTGGTCCACTTTGGTCATCCGGGCATGATGATCAGATTATTCATTGATCAGATTACTCAGATTGCTTTACAAAATTCTCAATATTTCTTTGAAAAGCGGATACTTTGCTGAAATCTAAGGTCAACAAACTTGCATCATCTTAGATTTCAGAAATAATAAGCAGAGCTTACAGTACTTTAAAGCCGCGGAAATCATAAACTATTCGTCACAATGACAAAAAAAGGGCTGTCTTGCTCAGAGTTTTTAAGATTACTCCTGTCCTTATATTCAGCGCATTTGACATCTTTCTGTAAGCAGATGGGCATGATGACAAAAACTAAGTCTATTGGCTATAAGAAATTAATTCGGCTAATTCTCACAAGAGCATCCCCATCCTGAATTACCTGTTCCAAATCTACCATGGTAGAAGTGGAGATATTCGAAGGGACTATTCTGCGCTTCTGCACTTGGTAGATTTTACTTCCCGGTAACTAAAAGGTGGCTAAGGAACTTTTTCCTATGTCAGAAGTAACAATTAAAGCCACTTATGGAATGGTTTGTCGAACTAACGACAAGATTTGGAGCGCTAAGAGGACATGAAAATGGAATAATTCAGCAAAGTGGACGCGTAGGTGGCTTTTATTCAAAAGGCGCGTACACATACAACCAACGAACGACCAACGAACGGAAAATGACAGTTTGATCGAATGTTGGTCGTTGGCCTTGGCGTTGGTCCTGCCGTCTACACAGGAACAAATTGGCACCAATCTCTTGGAGCCAAGGCATTGGATGCGGTTCGAACTGAGTGTCATTGTACACCTAGTGATTGACAATTGGGGTTGTAAAGTACAACGCATTTATGGTAGCAGAACGCATTTCGACACCGTACACTATATTTGATAACATGCAAAAAACCTAGTCTAGCTCAACACACTACTCGGTATTAACGACAGCCAACACGACTAACCGTCCACACTACAACGGAGTCCCAAGGCCAATACATCGCCAACGCTTTGAAGTTACCGCCAGCAGAGCGAACAGCAACCAAGGCCAAGGTTGGCTCTTCGCACACACTTAGCGAATCCGAGCCAACGATTGGCTGGGCCGTTGGTCTTGGCCCTATGTGTACGCGGCTAAAAGATATGCGTATTTATAGCGAGATATGTAAGAATATGTGAAATAATAAAAGATTCAACACGGAATCTTCACAACAAAAAATAAAAAAATAAAAATGTAAAAGTACTTCTGTAATCAAAATTCTGTTTTTTTTTCATATTAACAAATAATTATTTAAAATATGATTGAATCTTTTTCCTAATCACAGCGCAAATTTTAATGAAGATCAAGATTTTAATATAACTTACCAAGGAGTTCTACTCGCTGCCGTGAATCAAACACTGGGAAATAATGATTGACAAACTGATCCACAAACCCATAAGCGTCCATCGAACATAAATAGTTCTTTTCAAATGGTAGCAAAGATGATTGTTTCGTTACTGGAAACCCGTCCTTGAAAAAAAACAAAGCCTATTACACCCTCTGTAAGTATAAGAGCTCCACCAGTTACCAGCTTTATGATATCCGGAAACAATTTTTTAATTTGCCTCGTGTACTCCTTACCACTCGTGTAATTCTTACACAGTGGATTTCCATCAAGTGTAAGCTCTGTTATCGGAATTTTAATATTCGAGAAATCATTCAGATTTTCGATTAAATTATCCCGGAGATTTAAAATTTTCACACTTTTTGCATTGTTCAGGCTCTTCAAAGCTTTCACAGATGATATTCGATTCTTCCCCAACCGTATTTCTTCAAGATTGAGAAGAAATCGACGACAGCCCATTGTCAGGACAGTGGCTAAGATGTTAGAACTTGAAAGGTATATGATGACATTTTTCAATTCTACAAGAAATTAATTTACACGGGTGATCAATTAAATATATGATTATTACCTGGACATGCTTGAAAGCTTTCCAAGTTCAAACATTTATCCATCACGTTGAATCGCGTAGCCATAGCAGCGATGATAGCATCGTGGGGCTCAACATGTCCCTTCTTGAAGTCTGCTACGTTCATTTTCAGCGTCACTAAAATCTCATTACAGTTCGGTATACGCAAGGCCATGCCCATATCTAAGAAAGTTTCCAATTGTTCATATGCGTTTCGAACGAAAAATGTGTCTTCGAGGCGGGAAGCCTATGAGGAATATGCTATTGTGATGTTAAATTCAAAAACTTTATATTAGAAACCCACCTTATAATAACAAGGAAAAAATTCGCCATCGACTGCGTCAAAGATAGCTTTGAGTATATCACGTTTTTTGCACTGGCCTTTATGTTCGATCTGAAAATATTATGAGAAATTTCTTAAATATCCGTTGTAGAGTTCTAATCTTTCTCCGAAATCGAAATTATCATTGGAGTTTGGATGAAAAAAAAACGGCAATTTGTTTCTACTTACAACAACTTGAGACCACATATTACTATTCTTATACATTATAAAGTTCATACGATCCCTGGCATCTTGTATAATATCGCCAGGATACATCATTTCAACCGTATCCGACGAGATTTCCTTAATTATTTCCGTTTTGATGCCGTCCTATTCGCAAAAAAAAAAACAAAATGCAGGTATAAAAGTAATTAGGACCGAAACTAGTAAATGTCTACTTACTAATTTCTTTAAAGATGGTAATAATTTCTTGATTTCATCCAAATATTTTGCTTCTGTTGTACAAGGATTTCCCTGTACATATAGTTCATCGATATTCAGACATTTCAGCCCGTGAAATTGATTAGAAAGTTGAATCTGAAGGAAAATGTTGAATTAATGACGATAAAGCTTATTTATATTGCGGAGTTTATGCATAAAAATCAACTAAATAACAACTGGAAATCAATATTCTCAAAGCTCAAGTACATTGGGTGTTTTCTGACTTACGTTATTATGCCTTAAATCGATCATCTTAACGCTGGAATGTACGAATTCTTTGAGCGGCGACGGATCCTTGATGCCGTTCTTAGACAAGTTTAAGCCATTTATGGTATTGAGAATGTTATGATTTTGTGCAATAACTTTACAGAGTAACTGGAATGCTGGACTGCTTGATAAATTAATAACGATGTCAACCATTTCTGAAATATTTGCATGTGTTTCAAAAATTTTCTACTATCGAATGACGCTTTCACTATTTTTTAGACAGTTAAGATTGGTTATTGTTAAAAGAAATTATGTTGACCTGGATGAGACGAGATATTCTCCAAAACCAATACATTCGAAAAAATATCAGTTGTGACTAAATGCTGAAATTGTTTTTCAACGATTTTTTCCAGGACTTTTGTTGGAAAAATCTGACCAGCTGTAGCCTCGGCGGCATTCAATGAAACAGTCAATAAGACGTTATTCCTATCATTCATGGTCAAAACCAGTCCGGAGTAGAACAGTTTTTGTATCGCTGCTTTGCAGTTGCGAACCAGGAACGTGTCAGTTTCTTTGCCCGACTGAAAATAACAGCTAGTTGATTGGAGAAGGGAATGATTTATAAAGATAGAAAGTTGTTACTTTATATCCTACTGGATAGAACTCCTCGTTTCCTATAACGTTAAAGAGAGCCTCAATAATTTCATCTTTTCTGTAGGCGTTTCGATGATGCACATCAATCATATGCCAAGTAAATGAAATATTCAATAAATTCGCTTTGTAGTTGCTAGTCCGAAAGTAACTAGTTGCACCATTTAGGTTAAGTCTGATTGGTTTATCGCCGCATTTCATCCAAACGAATTCGGCATCTAAAAAAGTATGAAGTCAACAATATTCCCACTATGGCAAAACATGTATTTAACTAACCATTATCCTGATTACGACGTCTCGACATTTTTGATCAGCTGAAGACAGACTTTTCGCCAGTGGTTTACGCCGGGAAAGTCTTGAAAGGGAATGACAGTTGTTTTTGACACAGCCACAACAGCCTAGAAGAATACGGACTGGCGATGAAGTGGGCGATGATGACCAACCAACTTCTTCCTCTTTGCTCTTCTTAAGTGACAATCTGTCATAGCGGGAAATTGATCAGCTTGTCCAGCGGCTTGTAAGCGCAATTCGCTTTTATCGAAAGAACATAAATTCAAAGTGTGTTTTCAATGTGAAATTGAGTATTTTGGAAATTGCCGGGTAAACTTTGAAGGTCGTAAAAAGGAAGTGCCTGTGATAATAACAGTAACTGAAAACGAAGTTTGCAAAAAATGAAGTGCTCGGTGAAGAACTGTGAAAACAGAGTTATTACTCGAACAGTAGGTGTGTCTTTCCATAAGTAAGTATGTAGATTAGTGCTTTGTCTAGTCTTAAAAACAAATTGAAAATGTTTCGGTCCCAATGATTGGCAAGAAAGAGTTTAATATTTCACATATGTCATTGTGCACCATGCCGGCCATATTCCCGCGCGTAGTTCTGTCCATGAGTTTGAAAGGCTGTTCAATTTCGATTATTGTGAAAAAAATCGGAAAAGGGAAACATTGGCGTAGCTGATATAATATGACTGGGGGAGCTGGGGCTGTTGGGAACTATAAACCAAACGCCAAATATATATATGCGTGCATTTACAAATATATATATATATATATATATATATATATATATATATATATATATATATATATATATATATATATATATTTATATATATATATATATATATATATATATATATATATATATATATATAAAGTTATATATTTTCGCTACATATTTTATGAAAAAGTATGCATTATAATTCAAAATAATACTTTTATTGTGTTTACAGGTTTCCCAAGGACATGATGAGAAAAACTCTGTGGATGAAGTACATTGGTCTAGATGAAAAAAAATTACGCAAAAGAAGTATCATCTGCTCGGAACATTTTCTGGAAAAAGACATCATTCGCTTGCCGAAAAGTGCACATCTAAGTGATAATGCTCTACCAATTTTAAATGTCGCCAATCCAAAAACAATAACTGTAATTGTTTCTTATTTGATTGTAATTTCTGTTGACTTAGCAATATCATATTAACTTGTTGAATTTCACAGGTTGACAATGAGAGTTTCAAAAGCGGAGCAGCAACTACTACTATGACGCCATCATTCAAATTAGAATGTTTAAGTTCATCTGAAGAAACTGTGAGTAAAAACCACATCTATTTCGATTTATCATTTCGCATTTATACGATAAGCATTGTTTGAGCCTTCGGTAAAACATTCAAACAACATCAGTCAGCAAAAAAAGCTTCTTCAAGAAAAAATTAGGGTATTACATATATACGTTAACTGGCATAGAGTTGTGGAGTATTACATATATACATACGACCTGGCCTAAACATTTATAGCTTAACAGATAAGAGAAGCATCATTGGCTTGGAACACTTTCTGGAAAAGGACATCATTCGCCTGCCGAAAAGTGCGCATATCAGTGATAATGCCTTTCTAATTTTAAATGTCTCCAATCCAAAAATTATAACTGTAATTGTTTCTTATTTGATTGTAATTTCTATTGATTTTAGTAATTTCATGTTAACATGTTGAATTTCACAGGTTGACAATGAGAGTTTCATACGCGGAGAAGAAACTACTACTATGACGCCATCGTTCAAATTAAAATGTTTAAGTTCAACTGAAGAAACTGTGAGTAAAAACAACATCTATTTCGATTTATCATTTCGCATTTATACAATAAGCATTGCTTGAGCCTTTAGTGAAGCATTCAAATAACACCAGTCAGCAGAAAACAGCTCATTCGAGTAAAAATTAGAGTATTAAATATATACGTTAACTGGCATCGATCTGTGGAGTATTAAAAATATACGTAAATTAGCTCAAGAATTCCTGACGAAATCCCGTGAAGCGTATGAGCGCTATGTTAATATCATGGGCGAAAATATAATTCATAATCCTAAAAAGTTTTTTGATTTCATGAACACCAAACGGAAAACTCCAGGCTACCCTACTTCGATGTACAAAAAGAACTTTTGTTCGTCATGCCCTCACGAAGTTTGTGATCTGTTCGCTGAGCATTTCCAGGGAGTATTTTGTTCATGTACAAGCATGTCTAATATTCTTCTCCCTCAAACATTCCCACCAAATATCATCTGTGAAATGTATTTAACTAGAGAGGAGTTTGCAAAGGCCATCAAAGATCTTAATGTCAACAAGGATCCTGGTCCTGACTTGCTACCTCCTAGTTTCATACTCGAATGCATGGAGACGCTTATCTTACCCGTGTATTTAATTTTCAACAAATAACTTTCTTGTGGGGTTTTCCCCTCCTTCTGGAAATCATCCCGTCTGACCCCGATTTTTAAATGTGGTGATAAGCGGTCAATTGATAATTACAGAGGTATTGCAATACTATCAGCATTGCCTAAACTATTTGAAAAAATTTTCTGTGATAAGCTCACTACTCTAATATAACCTCTTCTAAATTAACAATAACATGGTTTTAGAAAAGGCATGTCAACTTCTACCAACCTCGTGATTCTCGTCTCAGATGTTCTTTGTGGCATGGTAAAAGGGCATCAAATTGATACCATCTACACAGACTTCAGCAAGGCCTTTGATCGTGTTGATCATTATATTCTTCGAATCAAACTACAGAAATTTGGTATCTCGGGTCTCTTATTAAACTGGTTAGACTCTTATCTTCGAAATAGGACGCAGTACGTTAAGTTTCAGGGTATCCTATCCAAAAAAATCGAAGTTTTATCAGGTGTACCACAAGGTAGTCACTTGGGACCTCTTTTATTCAATATTTTCGTATAGGATCTTTCTGAAGTTTTTGCAGACATCCCTCACCTTTTTTATGCAGATGATCTGAAAATGTACCACACAATTAAATCGAAATCAGACTCAGTTTTCCTTCAATCGAAACTGCTTTCTCTTGAGCAGTGGTGTAAACAAAATAATCTCGACATTAATGTCAGTAAATGTCAAGTCATTAGTTTTTCCCGCAAAACCAGTAATATAAATTTTGATTACCGCCTCAATAATGCTAATCAATAATGTTGACAATGTCATCGACCTCGGGGTTACTTTGGATAAAAAGCTGCGTTTTAATTCACACTATGACAAAGTCTTAAGCAAGGCTAATAAGCAGTTTTGATTCATCAAAAAACGTGCGAAGGAATTCAAAAACCTATGGGTCACGAAGACTTTATACATAGCTCTAGTTCGGCCATTGCTCGAATATGCATGTATTGTCTGGCACCCTACCTTTGATGTCCATAGCGATAGGCTCGAATCGGTGCAGAAGCAGTTCTTGCTATTTGCGTTGAGAGATCTGTATAATCCTTTCGAATTTGATAATCTACCTTCAAACAGATACAGGCTAAGTCTCTTAAATCTATCAAGTCTATCTTCGCGGAGGATAGTCATATGCTCCTGCTTTACTTTTGATGTTATTAGGGGCTTGATCAATGTTGTGTCCCTGTCCAATAAGATCACCTTCAACGAATCAGTAAGGCAGACGAGGCACACACGTTTACTGAATGAATACCGACACCACACAGTTTACGCCAACAATGAGCCAATCAATAGATGTTGCAAAATATTCAATAGCTTCTCAAAACACTATTCCCCAACCATTTTCCGACCTAGGTTTAAAACTGCTCTAAGGTGCTCACGTCATGAATGCCCTTTCCAATTCCCTACGAAAGATGGTTATATTTTTAAAATTCTTTCATTATTGTGTATTGTACAAATTTATATAAATTGTTAAATATTAATTGTAAGTATTTTTTTGTACGCCTTGTTTGGTTGAAATAAATAAAAAGTAATAATAACATTAATAGCTTAACCTGTAAAAGCAGCATCATTTGCTTAGAACACTTTCTGGAAAGAGACATAATTCGCCTGCCGAAAAGTGCACATCTTAGTGATAATGCTCTTCCAATTTTAAATGTATCCATTCCAAAAACAATAACTGTAATTGTTTCTTATTTAATTGTAATTTCTATTGGCTTTAGTAATTTCATACTAACATTTTGAATTTCACAGGTTGACAATAAGAATTTCATACGCGGAGCAGAAACTACTACTATGACGCCATCATTCAAATTAGAATGTTACAGTTCATCTGAAGAAACTGTAAGTAAAAACAAAATTTATTTCGATTAATCATTTCGCGTTTTTACAATATGCATTTAAACAACATCATTTAGCAGAAAAAAGTATATTAGAGTAAAAATTAGAGTATTATATATATACAGTGAAACCTGATTAAGTGAGCCCTGGATATGTGAGAAACCTCTATTATTGATAATTACAATGAGGTCCCGACACTTTTGCATTGAAAGACCTCTGTTACTGGGAGTTTTCAAACCTAGAATTTTTCCATGTTTACCCCTACAATTCGGACTTCGTAGCTCAATAACCCGTATAAGTGAGACAATTTATCATATTATGGCCGCTTGTAGTAAAAACGAAAATGACCAGCAGCCCACTATTTTTCCACCTCTTTATATGAGAAATGGTACATTTCGACCTCTCATAGTGGGACCCTCTATAAATAAGACAACTTTCATGTTAACCTGCCTGTTTGGGAAACTGGTTAAATGAAAATCCTCTATAAGTGATAAAATTTTTTAGGTTCCTTGAGATCCCAGTTAACCACGTTTCAATGTATACGTTAACTGCCATAGAGTTGTATTACATATATACATCCTGGCCTAAACATTTATAGCTTAACATATATAAGATTGCTTCAAAATCATTTGATATTTTTTTCTCGAATTACTATATAATTGAAAATTAAAAATAACGTGGTAGCATTTTCTATGTTTTTCGCTTGAGTATACAAATTGTAATATATTTGTGGTACCTAACCGTGTAATATGTAGTAAATTTATTCGAAAAGCCTCGAAACTTAATTTTTTTCCCAGTGCAAATATGTCCATAAATATTTATGAAGTTATATCTATTGCAGATATCTTCAGGTTCAATAGCGGCATTAAAATTCGTCTCGCTTGACCATGCGAAACCAATCGAAAAAATTATTCACGCTGATTTTGTAAGTGCATTCGCAGATTTAATTTTCAATACAATAAATTATTCAATTTAAACTCGTTAGGTTTCTAGTGAGAAAACGTTTGGTGGACCGACAACCTCAATGCCCGTGACATTTATCAAAGAAGATTCAAACTCGTCTGGAAGTGTGGTATATAAGCTTACCAATTATAGCTTATTGGAGATTAACTAAGCGGGTCCTGTAAAAAAATCCAATTTTTTAATCTTCAATCGAACTTTTTTTCAATCAATTAGTTTCTTTATTAATTTAATCATTCACTTTAGGAAAGTATGAAAACCAAGAAAATGCAAGCAGAAATAGATTCGCTGCGAAAGAGGTTGAAATACAAAAATAAGTTACTACGTCGGTTTCGTGATCAAAACAAGCGTTTAAAAAAACAAATTGCAGTATGCGTGGGTTAAGAAACCGAAGAAAAAAAAACTGCTGCTAAGTGGAGGTCCAAGAACTGTAGAAAGTATAAGTGATCCAAGCAAAGAAATGCTTGAAAGGTAACTGCTCAAAACAAAATCGATCGCATTATCAAAAGTACATCATGCTTAAATGAGAGCCTTTGAACTGAATTTAAACTTTTTACCACCAAGAGCCTATGGTTTGTTCAAAACTCTTTAAATAACTGGTTCTTATATGGTCGGACTTAGAGAAAATGGTATGAAGGAGTCGAATGCCATCCTGAGTCTACAGAAGAATCGTTCGATGGGATCAAAAGAATTGTGAAATAGAGGCAAAATAAAGACAAATAGTAGTTACCCTATCATATGATGAAATGCGCATAAAGCAAAATGGTGAATAGGCAGGAGAGCGTTCACGTGTATATGCGGATATTGGAGATGGTGGCTGCAGTGATACGAACGCAACTTAAATATTAATATTCATGGTAGTTTAATCAACAATTCCTGGAAGATTCCAGTGAGCCATTCTTTGATTGCGTGGCTTTGTGCACATTAGAAATTGAACATTGTTGCGAATTGCACCACTAACTTATTTTTACTGGTGTTCAGATATCCGGAATTACTTTTGGCGGGCTAGTAAAAAATTTGCCAGTGTTGAATTTTATATGGTTTCAGGTGAGCAGAATGATATTTCTAAAGAATGTAATATATAACAATGCAAAAATCAAGCCAAGATCATCCAATGGAATCGTTCGATTCTTCAATAAGACTGGGACGAAGATTTAATGACAGCCCATCGGAGAAAAACATTTGATTATGATCTTAAAACTGTCAAGGAGATGCTCGATATGGGGTCGAAAGGTGTAAAATGAACTTCCACTTCAGCATACACCAATGTTGAACATCAGCTTTTCATCTCCCATATAGCCAATACAAGAAAGCGCTGAATGACCTTTGTTTTTAGAAGAAACTACTATTGATTTACAAAGCTGTAACGTACAGTTTAGTACAGATGCAGCCAAGCCGATCTTGTGGTTTTCAGGTTGTATAAAATCCTCAAGTGGTTAAATCAATACAATAATGTATCAATAACAATCTTTTTCACAACCAATCAAAACACATACCAAGGACAATGTATTCTAGCCTGCTGAATAAACTCACTACTTAGAAGTATTGGCAGATACATCACTATTTTATAGTGCCAAAATTATTGGAGAAAGGCTCGGTTTGGAAAATTCTGAAGAAAACGATCCGCTTTAGGGGAGAGAAGCATATCCTTAGAACTGGGAACAACAATCAAAATGCAGTGAACCATTATCGACCAATCATAGGGCAACTAGAAAAGGTTAAATACATGACGTTAATTCTTACCAGTGCTTAAATTCCGCCGAAGTCGGTCCCAAGCCCGGTTAAAAAGGAAGAGGGAGGCATTTTTTTAAAATGGAGAATTTTACCATAGAATATTATTTTATTATAATATATCATTTTATTACATTTCGCAAATATAAAGAAAATGAAAATTTCCATTTTGAATTGAAAAACAGGTTCATATAATCTAAATGTAATTCGACTAGTCTACACAATTAAATACAAGTGAGAGCTATATTTATAGATATTTATATACATTATATAATGAAAATAAAAAAAATATACACGATTTCCAGAGAAAAACAGTTTAATATGAAATGTTATAACAAGAAACTCGATTCAATCAGGAGGTTTCAAGTACTCTATTGAATCAGGAGGTTTGGTGAAAAGTTCTACCAAGAAAACACAAGTCAGTGAACATACCTTTTTAGCCCCCACGTTCTGGAAACTCCTGTTAAGTTGCGTCGTATAAATCTTGACAAAAAAGTTTTTTATGTGTTCTCTATGCGATTGTTATAAGTGTGCTCTACAGAATAACTAGTTTTCAAATAATTTTGATGCATTAGTTTATAAACACTTAAGAAGTATAACGAAATTGGAAGGCATTGGTTAACTGTAAGAATTTATATTTTAAAATCTAGAGAATTATTAAAAGCACCCTTAAGCTAGATGTGCACTACCGCTTCTTGGAATATTTGGAAAGCATGCTTAACTTAAGACAACTGGCTGTCATTTGATTTTGATTTGTGACGTATTGGACAGATGAAAATCGGCGGCAAATAAATATTACACAACAGGGATTGCGAATGGGATTTTGGGTTAGTGTTTGCTGAAATAGAAGTTAATTGTTTGAGGTAAAATGTCGTCTGCGAAAAAAGGGCTGGAGCTGCTTAAATCCGTAGCTGAATTTGCAGCTAAATCAAATGGATTCGGAAGAGTTATGCAAAATGTAAGTAGTGCTCCTTGTAACTATTAATAATATAAAGCAGCCAGTGTAGTTTTGTTCAATGTTGTTGATTTTGATTGTAGTGTGATTATTAAATCTGATTCTGTGACATTTGCTAGAATTGTGATTTTCGAGATCAATATTCAAATCGAAATCCTCTAATCTAATGTTTCCACAAATTGGAAAAAAGTAATGCTTTGGCTATTATTAGAAGTGGGGGCAATATGATCATATCCCTTAAGATGTTAGTTCAGTCCTTATGCATAAAGTTGATAAATAAATCACGCAATCGTACAACGATTGCGTGATTTGATAATCATTGTGTGATACACAATTTAACATTGTGTGATACACCAAAATTGTGTGATACACAATTTTGGCGAGAGTTGAAAATAAATCCAAAGCAATTCTTTTTTTTAGAGCTAGTTGGCATACATATAATGAAATGACCGTAATAAATCAGCATGGTCCAAGGTCTACATCCATTCATTCCATTGTATACTGCACCGCTGGTGTTTTTTTGCATAGAAAATTTACTCTAAATGATATTTTGTTGTGAAACAGTTTTAAATGCAACCGGTTTAAGAAGCTATGACAAAAGATAAGTAGTTCTGATAAGTTCTTTATCGGATTGAAATTTTTTTGATCGTTCAATGTCAAAATGATCCACACTCGAGACAAGAAATTAATAAAAAACATAAGAGATAGGTTGGAACAGAAAAAATGCTGGGAAATAATTTGTACAGTTAAAAGGACGTAGATAATTTTAATAAAAAAAGCCATTGAACATAGCGACTTTGAAAAGAAAAGTGATCATGCATTAACTCCCTAACACATCAGAAAAATTATAAAAAAATATTTGAAAAATGATCATGGAAAAGGAAAAGTGGTATTATCGCGAACAAGTCTTGTAATAAAAACAGGATAGAAAATCAGAAACATCGAAATGAGACAGCAACAGCACAAATATTATTCACAGGTTTCTCGAAAAAGCTTTCAAGGGCCATAAACCGATTAAAGACCCAACATTAAATTATATAAATATTCCTTTCTCATCATTCACTCCACACTTTGCCTCGTTTAATTCAATATGCCCCGTCCCCATAGTTAGTCCTTGTACTCGCCAGACTATTGTCATTTATAGCAGTTTCTCCATTGGATCATTAAAAAAAACACATTTATCGACGTCCAACATCTTCCGACAGAAAAATTTACAAAAAACTGTATTTGGCTACGTCCATATCAACGTGCAACTTTAAGCTCTGCTTAATATTTGCTTCATTTGTTGAATTTTTGATTATTCTGGTACGGTTCATTGTGTACTTTTGATGTATAACTTGATAAACTTGCTGTGAAAGATAAATTTTTGAAAATTATTAAATTCACTGAAGTTCTGACCGATATCCCTGAGGTAACATTTAAATGTATTGTATGTTGCACAGGATCTGTTTTCAGTTGCTCAATTCAGGGTGGAGTTATTGCTAACTTAGCGGCATTTCTTTTTGATATGTTTGTTTCGGTTCGGGAAATATCTGGTCATGGTTTTGCAGAATTTTGTAAACAAGCATACCACGTTCAAAGAAAATAATTTTCTGGATGTTAATAACTGCTGATTTTGCACACACGAATGATGTTGAACTTAGTGTCGGTATCTTACAGAAAGTGTTTATAACTTTCGTTATTAGTCGTCCACTTAGCTCAATATTTTGCTTCGATGTTTGGTTCCGTAATAATCTCTCGACAGACAATTAAAATTAGAAAGACAATTAAAAGTATAATATACAAGCGTTTCAAACTATCATCCTAGTGTTTTGGGGAAAAAATTCAAATCTTCTCAGCGTTCCTATCATAGAGGCCACTTTGTACCTAATGTTATTTATGTGCTCTTGCTAGGACACCATCGTCTAATTTATTGTCCCTTTGTTTTTCTGTAGAAATATAATATAATAGGGGAACTAATAAGTTACAAGTTATTTCAATGGCAATCAAACAGACTAATTTATTTTATATTTAGTTCTATAATTTGTCTATAATACAATTTCAGTCGTTATCCAGGATATTTTGCCATCTTGCTGACAGAGTTTCAACTCTGTTTGTTGATGATGATAAATATGATTCAAGTTGAGCTGGCAAATCATCGATATTTCTAAAAAGAGAGGATGCGATAAAACATCCCAGTCCAGCTGCCAAATCTTGCAGATAGTGCCTGGCAATATCATGTTTGCAATATCATTCCTTTTCTGTTGATGAGTGAGAACTGGTTGTTTTACCAACAATTCGCTATCTAATCTGTATAGTTTCAATTCATTTGTAACTTTTTCTCCCGGTTTTACCAGCTCAACAGGGATTATGCCACAGCAGTCCCGCCTGACGAACAAAAACACCTTTTGTACACTGAGATATGGTTAAGGGGGTGGGTACGGCCCGATTATTTTGAGAAAACTATTAACAAGTGTGATTATTTTTGTCCTACAAGGCAACAATAATCAGAACTGTTATAATAAAGCTGTACGATGCTGCCAAGGTTTCCTAAAACAAGAAGATATTTAATATAGCTTCCTTTAGATCAATAGAGCTATATGGCAAAATATACTAAAATTTATGACTTAATTGATTGCACTGGTGCCCTGAGCAATTCGGTTCCCGTCATTCTCCCTTTATAGAATCCCGTAAAAGAGAACTCATGTACAGAAAGATCCAATCGAATGGTTTCTATTGACTGACTTGTAAACTTTTCCAAAAACTATTGCCCAAGCATTTGTGCATGTAAAAGTCGTAAAAACACCAGTAAAAATTCTCTTGTTAAAAAATATAATAGATGCTAATTGTACTCCGTTGTTCTTTATTCATCTCCGACAATTGATGTGTTGTTACAATCGTTAAATTAAAACCAGATCAAATATACAATAGCATGCAATAACGTAAATATTCTCCTGATCGTTGAATATAGATTGTGAACTGCGTAATGCAAAAATTTGTGCCCCAAACAGCGATCGTGTTTGTAAACTTTGCTGTTGCAATGCAAGTGAATTTTATATGCGAATAGGACTGCTTTGAAACAGAAAAGGCATGTAACGATCTAAAAGAGCAAAGTTCGCATTCCAATTAAATAGAATGAACTCTGAATATTTGTGTATTTCGATATTATTATTATTATTATTATTATTATTATGAACTACAATGCCTCACAGATAAAGTCGGTAAAATGTGGTGATCTCGATATCTCCCAAAATAAAACAGTTACCCAAATTCTTTCTCTTACAATATTGTTCTTTATTATCTATACTATTATAATCAACAATAAAAACAAAAATTCTTTAGCCATAAAAAGCAGTTATTGAAATTTTGCATGAAATTGCCAATTTTTGCCCTCACACTTAAAGTCGGAACAGTTAAGCGGCTCTTACAAAGTACCATTTTCTTTCGCTCTGAAGCTGTGAAATGAATTTATTTATCATTCTTAGCTCAACTTGTCTGAAAACACATAAAATACGAAAAGTAAAACAAGCCACAGTTTGTGAAAGAAAAATTATATTTGACCTTTTTGTGAAGGAAAAACAGCGAGTGATATCGTGAAAATTGTGAAAAAAAAGTTATTCCACTGTTATTAACCGTTATAAAATAAGAGGGCAAATTGAAAATAAGACCAGAAATCAACGACCCGACAAAAAATTAAACGGTTTTGACGAAAAATTATATTGAGAGAAATTAAGAAAGATCCGCATATGTCGGCTACAAAGCATGTGTCCGTACTAAAGGATCGAAACGGTGTTTTCGTTCACCCTGAAACCGCAAGGAGAGTTTTGCGGAAGTTTGGATTAAATGGTAGAGTTGCTATTAAAAAGTCCTTAACAGATAGACTAACTTTGCAAAAGAATATATAAAGAAAAATGCATCATTCTGGGATAACGTAACATTGATAATTTGTTTAAAAAAGTTTGTTTAAAGAGAGTGAATTCCATTTATTTGGCTCCGATGGACAGCGATATGTGTGGCAGGAGCCCAACACCCAACTTAAACAAAATAATTTAAAGCCAACTGTGAAGCATGGCGGCGGATCAGTAATGGTCTGGGGCTGTATGTCGGCTTCCGGTGCTGAAAACTTTCACTTTACAGATAGAATAATGGACAGAAAAATGTATGTCGACATACTGAAGACAAATATGAAGCAAAGCGCTGAGAAACTGGATATTTTGGACCGATTCTTCTTTTATCAGGACAATGACCCGAAACATTCCGCGCTCATAGTCAAAGAATGGCTCCTCTATAACTGTCCAAAGGTGATTGAAACACCAGCTCAATCTCCAGACATCAATTTTATTGAACACTTGTGGCATAGATTAAAAGTTAAAGTAGCGGCAAGGTTTTATTCCAACATCAAAGAAATGAAACAAATCCTGTTAGAAGAATGTGATAAAATTAAGCCGGAATTTTGTCGAAAGTTGATAAACTCAATCCCAAATCGTTCAAAAGATACAATTGAACAACGTGGATTACCAATAAAATATTAACTTCTTTTGTAAAATTAAAATTTTTAATTTTTACATTGTATTCCGAATTTAAGTGTGACGTCGAAAATTGGCAGTTTCATGCAAAATTTCAATAACTGTTTTTTATGGCTAAAGAACTTTTATTTTTATTATTGATTATAATAGTATAGATAATAAAGAACAATATTGTAGCAAAAAGAATTTGGGTGACTGTTTTATTTTCTGAGATATCGACCCTCAAATATGCTCAACTCATTTTACCGACTTTATCTGTGAGATGTGAAATATTTGCGCCTCTTCTCACGTGTGCCCGGCGCAGCTGCTCCATTTGCTCCAGAGGAAGATCCGGCCCTGCTAGTAGATGCTCGTCGCTCTGTATCTATTATCAAAATGTCTGCGGTTTAAGTACCATGCTTAAAAAATTTCTGCTTGCCTTTGATGTTCATCATATAATCTGCTTTGCGGAAACATGGTTTAACGATACTATTCGGAATAGAGAATTTTAACCATGTCATTCTGTTTTCCGAAGAAATTGTGATCACCTTGCATCTCCCAAACTGAATGGCGATGGTGGTTTAATTGCCATCCATAACACTCTTCGTGAACGCTCTGTACCGCGTTCGTTTTTTCTTCTTTCACCAATTTCCGATTTATTTATTTATTTATTTATTTATTTATTTATTAATCCCTTGCGCTACAGATATAATTCCAATTACAGCAACAAGAAAGCAAAAATAACAAAAAAAGAAATATGAAAAAGGAAAAAGGAAAAGAAATAACAAAAATAATTCAAAATTAGAAAACTAAAATTAGAAAACTAAAGACTAAACTTAGAAAACTAAAAACTAAAATTAGGACTAAGGTAAGTAGCAATTCAAGGTAACATTTTTAATACATGCTTGAATTGTAAAAAAGATTGAGGGAGAGGACCAAGCTTAAGGGCATTGTGCGTTCTGGGTAGGCGCAGCAAAGGCGAATGGAAGTAGACTTCCGTACGTGCAAAAGGAACAGAGAAAACTTCAGAAGAACGACTTGGACGGCTGGATACACGTCTGGTTATCTGTGAACCGAGATCTGTCAAAAAAATGCCTTGGCAAAGTTTGAAGAGGAAACACTCATCGAGGAACAACCTCCGTGATTGCAACGAGGACATACGAAGGAGGGAAAGACGAGAGGAGTAGGGACAATAGGGGATATTAAATTTAAAAAGAAGTGAGCGAGTGAACCTGCGCTGAACAGATTCAATAGCATCAGATAAGTATTGAAAGCGCGGAGACCAGATTTGGCACGCATATTCTAGAATACTGCGTACTAAGGAGACATATAAATGAATACAGGAGGAAATGTTGGTAAACATATAAGAAGAACGCAAAACAAATCCAGCAATTCTAGAGGCCCTGGACGTCATATTCATAACGTGAATATCAAATCTTAATTTCGAATCAAACACCACACCCAGGTCTCTAAAATGCTGGACAACTGACAGGGAAATACCAGACAAAGAATAAGAGAACACATGTGGAGTATTTTTATATGCGAAAGACATCTGGTGGCACTTCGAAATGTTCAGAGGCAAAAAGTTGTCTTGACACCAGAGATTAAGAGCAAACAAATCAGCTTGCAACTGGTGAAAGTCGTTCGCGGACCTGGTTGCTCTGTATAATTTTAAATCATCCGCATATAAAAGACAAGGAGAGTTGATTACAGAAGGAAGGTCATTGACAAACAAGATAAAAAGTAAGGGGCCAAGAATAGAACCTTGAGGAACCCCGGATGTGGGAAAAATAGGAGAAGAAAAGGAACCATTAAAAGTAACTCTGCAGGGACGACTAAGAAGATAAGAGGAAAACCAGGAGAGGAGGGGACCAAAAACACCAAAACCATTTAGTTTAAGGAGCAGCAGGTTATGGTTCACAGAATCAAAAGCCTTCGAAAAGTCTGTGTAGATTACATCCACTTGATGCTGACAATCGAAGGCAGAGGCTACAAAATTAGTGAACTCCATAAGATTGGTCGATGTAGAGCGACCCTTGAAGAAACCATGCTGCTCAGGAGCAAGTAAGGGCTGTATGCAAGGGTAAATTCTATTGTAGACAAGACGTTCAAGGATTTTACTGAAACAGCAGAGGAGGGATATAGGACGATAGTTGGAAACAACGGAAGGATCACCACATTTGAAGATTGGGAAAATATTGGCGGATTTCCATAAAGAAGGGAATACACCAGATGTAAGGCTAATGTTGAAAAGGATAGCTAAAGGAACACAAAGCGAGGATGAGAGGGATTTGACAAGGATATTAGGAATACCATCAGGACCGGAACTGGCATTCGAATTTAAGATATGCAAAAGGATTTCAACTTCCAAAGGATTGGTACTAAACATAGGTAACGCAGGAGAGGTACGAGAGACAGTGGGAGCTATAGAGGTATTTAGTGGGTTTTTTTTAAAGGAGGAGGAAAAAAAGGCAGCAAACAAATCACAAATAGCCTGAGGAGTGGAAGCAGTAACATCGTCAAGAGACATAGAATCAGGAACTGAAGAATTGGATTTGAGGGAACGGATGTAGGACCAAAAGGATTTAGATTGGTTGGAACAGATTGAAGCCTCGATGTTCGAAAAGTAATCACGCATTGCCTGCTTGAGCACTTTTTTAGCGTCAGAACGCAAACTACGGAATTCCTGAAGGTCAGAGGGTGAACCCGTCTTCTTCAGCTTTTCACGAGCTTTATCCTTAGCTTTAAGAGCATCAGAGACTTTCAACGTGAACCAAGGGACATCATTAGGTTTGAAAAGACGTTTAATGGGAGTAAAACGAAAGATAAGGTTAGAAAAGAAAGAGTAGAACTTGGACAATGCACAATCAACATCCAATCCTTTGAAAAATGAAAACCAATTGATAAGACTGATTTCAGAGGACATTTTTTGAAAGTCAGCTTTGAAGAAATTGTAACGCTGAAAAGAAGGACATTTATTCTTTACCTGGAAGTTCAGGTCAACATCAAGCAGGAGAGGAGGGTGATGAGCATCAGCTTGCACATAAGCAAAAGGAGCAGGAGAGAGAGAAAGGGAATCTAAAGGAACGTTAGTAAGGACTAAGTCGAGGATTCTGTTATTAGTGTTACGAAGGTGGTTAATTTGGGAACAAGAATAAAGTGAAAGAAAGGACGAAGTCACAACAGAGAGGTGGTTGTTGGATAATAAACTAAAGGCGGCTTTAGATATGTGGTGTTTGTCAAATACCGAGCACCTAGTTTGGCAAACTTCGCATGTGTGGTTGGGTTGCTCGCCTAGTGCTTGCCCTAGGCCAAGCACAAACATTCGGGTGCTCGCTATTCCCGTAGTTTGCGGAACTTTCAGCCAAATCAAAGTAGACGAGCAATGTGTTTGGGTATATTCGTATCCCCGCTTTAGACATTCGGTATTTGTTGCATTTGTTTATAAATACTGAAAAGTGTCAAACTGTGTGGCGCGAAAAAAATTTGCAAATCTGGCACGGTAAGCAACATATATTTTGCGTAATTTTGTTTTGAAGGTCGAATATTTTTGTGGCGATAATTTATCATGACTTTATTAACACTATTTTCAGGAAATTCAATAAGAAAGTTTTCGTAGTTTCCATTTATAATTCATAATAGAAAATAAACATCATGTCAAATGAATCTGCTCAATCAACAGTTACTGACAGTAAGTACCAATTTATTATTATTTTTAACATAATTTAAGTTATAAGTAAATGTTTTATTATCTGTGGGTTTTGTTTAGAATGGTCAAATGAAGTAGTACTTGAGTTTGTTGAATTTTATAGAGAAGAGTCAATTATATGGAGGGCAGCCCACCCTCAACACAAAATTCGTAATGATGTTTACGATGCCTGGAAGCGAATTGAAAATAAAATGGACAACCAGTTTACGGTTGCTGAACTAAAAAAAAAAAAAGATTCCCTGATGGCGTCCTTTCGAACTTGCAGGGATAAAGTAAAGAAGAGTATTAGAAGTGGTGCTGGAGCGGATGACATTTATAAACCTACTTGGTTCGCTTTTGAGAAGATGGCCACATTCTTAATGGACAAGGATGAATCAATAGAAACATTACATTCTGAGGTAGGCAAATCATTTATTATACAAGGTGTAATAACAAAACTGTACTAAGTACATTTGAATAATGTACACTCAGAAAAATTTCATCACTTAAATTTTTTTTAGAATCACTTTAAATCAAAAGTTGAAACACTTTTAAATCAAAAGGGAATCTTATTTGAATTCCACTTTATTATAAAAATTTTATTTTCAAATCAAAATGTTTCATCATTGAATGAAAAATAAAACATTAAAACAAGCAAGACTCACTTTGAAACAACGTTGACTCACTTTGATACAGCGTTATTGAAATGAAGTGAGATTATTTGAATTAAAAAGAAGCGTATTTGGCGCCATATACGTTTCTTTTTAATTCAAATAATCTCACTTCATTTCAATAACGCTGTATCAAAGTGAGTCAACGCTGTATCAAAGTGAGTCAACGCTGTATCAAAGTGAGTCAACGCTGTATCAAAGTGATTCTTGTTTGTTTTAATGTTTTATTTTTCATTCAATGATGAAACATTTTGATTTGAAAATACAATTTTTATAATAAAGTGGAATTCAAATAAGATTCCCTTTTGATTTAAAAGTGTTTCAACTTTTGATTTAAAGTGATTCTAAAAAAATGTTAAGTGATGAAATTTTTCTGAGTGTACTTATTTCAATAACATAGTAAAAATAATAACTAATCAAGATTGGAAAAGTAAAAATAGTTATTGATATGCTTCTTGCCAATCAACTTTTCCATTGCTTACGAAATATTCTGCAAATTCATTTCTAATTTCTTGTGAGTTCATGCTGCATTTCCTTGGTATTTTTCTTATAGGCAATAGGGATGAGGCATCCCCGGTGTCCTCACGCCAAAAACCTGGTACCAAAGCTCCATTTTCTTCATGATCAAATGTGCCAGTTGGTGTGTACAGTGACCTTGATGTTTTACTTGTTCTTAAGAAATTGTGTAGAAGAATGCAAGTCATGACAACTAATCTGGCCCTGTGAGGTTCAAGTAGCATTGGCTTGCGAAGCACACGAAATACTGATGCCAATATGCCAAAAGTATTTTCAACAACGCGGCGAGCTCGGGATAAACGATAGTTGTATATTCTTGATTTGCTACCTTTCTCCTGTTGACCACGGAATGGTTCCATAATTCTTGGACATAAACCAAATGCATCGTCGCCAACGATAACATATGGTACTGGCTTGTCTCGACCTTCTAATGGCTCATCTGGAGGGCAATTAAGTTGGTTTTGTTCAATTTTATGAAAAAGTGTAGTATGTTGGTAAACTGCGCCGTCACTAAGCCGGCCTTGAGAGCCGCAGTCAGCAAATAAAAAGCAATATTCAGCATCTACCAGGGCCATTAGAACAATGCTAAAGTTTTGTTTATAATTGTAAAAATCAGAACCACTTTTCCTTGGGCACTGCATTGTAACGTGTTTGCCATCCATTGCCCCTATACAGTGAGGAAAATTCCAAGCTTTCTCAAACCCCTCCGATACTGTTTTCCAGTCTTCTGCATTTTTGGGAAACTAAAACAAAAGAATAAAAATGTTTTATGCAATAGGTGGTAGATTGGTGAATTAAAATTTTGTTTAAAAAAAATGTTGCAGGACATTGTGTCACAATTGAACAATAAAAGCCAAGTAGATCATCCGGATTATGAACAATTCCAGAATATTGAAGAAGCCGGCGAAACATCATCCCCAGTCGGGAATAGTGGTATTTTATTTTTCATTTGTTTTTCTTTTTTATACTATTGTTCAATTGCAAATTCAAAATTTTCTTGTTATAGGAATAGTGATGTCCTCAAATTCCAAAAAACAAAATTTTCATGGATAGAAAAAAGCTAGGAGTGAAAATGAAGATATAAAAAAAAAATGGATACTGCATTTAACATTTTACAGTCTTCCCTTTCACAACCCAAAGCAAAAGATGTGTGCGACATATATGGGGAGCTTCTCGCCGCAAAATTAAAGGCCATGGATGAGTGTACTCGCGAAGTAGCAATGCATCATATTGATAATTACTTGTTTCAAATGAAAAGGTGTCATAATACGGCACCCAACTTGTTGGAACCTTCTACATCACGTCAAAATTCAGCACACTCTTCATCCTCTACTTCCAGTACAATAGCACCAGATTTTGCTTCTCCCATAGTTTCTGTTGGTACTCCTAATGAAGAAATCCATGGACAACAAGAAACTTACTTTAACAGTGGCAGTGAAAAACAAACTTACTTTATACAGTTCGAACCGAATAATATGTAAAAAAAAAAAATATGCTAAAAATATATTAAATGAGTTATAATTAAAGAGATGTACCTTTATATAATTCTGTAGGACTTTGATTAAAGCTGTGCATACTTCTGGGACAATGGTAGAAATAGATGACGCTGAAAATTTAAATAAGTAGTGAAGGCTTTCAAAGCTGTCACCGGTCCCAAGGAATCGTAAAGTTACAGCCAACCGTTCCACTGCCGGAATTGCTTTTCTAAACTTTGTATCTTCTTTAGCAATCATTGCTTCAACTTTTTGAAGAAGATAGTTGAAGTCTGTGGAAGACATCCTGCAAAAATTTTCGAACTGTCCACTTGGTTCTCTCAATAAGTCCACAAGTAAGTTTGTTGCATTGTACCTTCAAAAAAGTATATTTTACATAATATACGGAACACAGTTTTCATTAATTTTGACAATTAATGAGCCTGTATTAATGAGTAGGCAACTTTTTGAAATGTTGGATACTTACACTGTTCTACTTTTGTTAACGCTCGTCATCCACCACCTTCTATTTCTTCTTTTCTTTGCATTTTGCAAAGTTAGCCCACCACAAGTAACCACTACATATGCAGCTACTTTTTCTGCGTTTGTCAAATCCATATTAAATGAAATAAATTTATTTAATTATTTACTCAGAGATGCGTATTTCGTTATTTTTTACAATAAAATGGCGGGAGTGAAAAACAACGACGAGCAGCTCGTACATGTTCCACTTTTGGCAAACATTCGGCAATGTCCGAATGTCTAATTCAATGTGCTTGTCATTTCGCAATCACCGAGCCAAATGACAGACTAGGTGTTCGGTATTTGGCAAATAGGAGGTGTTTGACAAACACCGCATATCTAAAGCCGCCTTAAGGTTTTTGGTATCCCACTCCACAGTGGGCATGTTAAAGTCACCTAAAATTAGGAGGGGAGTTGAAGGAAATCGAGAGAGGATGAAGCTGGAAAGCTCAGCGTAAAAACGCTCGTAGGCAGTGACAGACAAGTTACATGGTATATAAACACAGCAGACAAGTAGGTCGGAAGATGGGGAAAGGATAGCACGTACAACAATACACTCAACAGGAGGAGAAGGAACAAACTCGGCACAGATTGTTCCACGAAGAGTGTTATGGATAGCAATTAAGACACCTCCGCCATCGGCTTTGCAAGAAGCAACCCGATCACGATCTCTCCGGAAAACAGTATGACATGGAAGGAATTCTCTGTTCGAAATATTGTCATTAAGCCATGATTTATTAGTCTGGTGTGTAAACATCCCTTATAAATCATCTGTCATCATGTAAGAATGTTTTATCGCTGAACTTTCTAGCTTCATTCTTTCCTGATTTCCACCAACTCCTCTCCTCATTTCTGGTACCTTTGAAATTCCCTGGGGAACAGGACTCCAGCAACCTTTCTGGAATGGGACTCCAAAAACCTGTGTTTACTCACCTATAGTAATTTCTCTGTTATTTCTTCTTCCGTCCTTTCTCTTTGCTCTTGTTCACAAACAAACTACCGTCGCCATACTATAAACACAATTTTTAATTTAGTTAGTTCTATTACTCCTTGTGATTATTTTTGGCTTTCTGCTGCTTCGTTGAATTCAATAAAAACTTAATTTTGTGAAAACAAAAAGTAAAGACTACGTATTGCAGTATAGAGCAATAAAATACTTTGATTTTGACTTAAGTATGTTTTCATAAATAGAAATATGTAATTGGTTACTTTCTGATAAGCTATTTTTTGGTTTTTTGCACATTTTTAATTGATTACGTTTAGTGAAGCTATAATTTGAGATATGCAAAAGGGGACCTTGCTTACTGTGCTTTTGTTCGATTGAACACAATGAAAATGAAGATTTCCTAGAAACCAGAAAGTAAAGGAATTATTTCGGATAAATACTGGTATCTCCGTTTCACTCATTTGCACGCAAACAACGTCAAATTAATTTGACGCTATGGGAATTCTTGAAAGGTGAAACTAATTCGCCAGAAAACACCAGAAGAAAAAATGTCGGTAAATTTCTGTAAGAGTGGAAGTGATGATGGAAGTGATGTCAGCGGAACTTACGTCATATTTCAAAATCAAAATAAGTAGGAAATGCATTTTGAATAAGTTTAATTTATCTAAAATCGAGTTAAGGAGCATACCTATAGTCGATCTATAATTATTCATCTCCGCTATCTAATATGTGTCGATTCTCTTCAAATATCAAGTTTGCAAAAAAATCAAAAAGGCGGAGCCTTTAGAGAAAATGTAGACGATTTCTTCTTGAGCTGACGTATTTTTAGATGCTTCGATTTAACAATTTTCACATTAAAGAAAACACAGAAGCTAAGTATCAGCTAAAAGTTAAATAAATATTTAAACAGCAACGTGAGCTAATTAACAAGTCCAAAAAATAAAATAAAAGATAGGAAACGGAGTTCTGTTAGGATGATCACAAACTCGTACGAGGTGGAAAATAGGAATACTGATGGAAAGTAAACCAACATATTATTTTACAAAGGAAGCATTCATCCAATTTACAAAAGAAACATTTATCCAAGAACAACCTGCAAGTACGCAACAAACATAGGTTTAGGATTTGTAAGCGTTTTTCGTAAGATAACTAATAAAGGAAACATCGGGTAAGCCTACGTTGGATGGATTCGAAACTTTAGATGTAATATTTGGTACATGGAGATCAAATTTTACACGATGGTCGAAGAAGATGCCAAGTTTTTTATGATTATGAACATGTGAGAACAGACTATTAGAAAGTGTGCAGTCAAAGCAGACATGAATAGGTTTGTTAGTAAAAGATATATCATATTTGGGAATGTTGAGAGAAAAGTAATTTACCAAGCACCAAAGGCTTACAGTATTTATATTCAATTGAAATTCAGACTGTCATTAATGGATACAATTAAGATTATCTGCGTAAAAAGAGGATATACATATATTGAGACAATTGGGAATATATTTAATGAACAAAACAGAACAGGGCCAAGAATCGAACCTTGGGGAACATCAGATGGGGATAAAAATATGAGGAAATACAAACCTGGGAGAAGACATAGCATGCACAATTAACTATACAAGAAGAGAATCAAGAGTCTAGAGCATAAAAACTGCCACATTTATCCAACAACACACCATGTTTAACCCTTTCAAATGCCTTAGCAGGATCCATCCGTGTAAATAAAGTCAAATTTACAGATACAGAGCAGCCTTTGATGAATCTAAGCTTCGTTCAAGCAATTTCAGAAATCAGGAGAGGAGTAATTTAATAGTATGGTAGTTGAAAACATTCTCAACATTTTTCTAAACAGATGAAAAGACATCAGTATGCACGTGTAAATTGAACAAAATAGAAAAAGGAACACATAAAAAAGAAAAAAGTGACTTAACCAGCACATTTTGAATTCCATCTGGGCCATTGCTGGGTTTAAAAGGGACATTAAGGTTTCAACTTCAGGAAGAAAGGTCGTAAGAGTTTCAAAACAAGTTATTAAAAGTGAGTGAGTATTCCTCTTGGGACGATTGGAAGTGTCTGATGGTGAGAAAGTGGATTAGTGAATGAGTCATCGATATCGTGTCATTTGACGTCGCTCGATTACATGTTGTGAAGATATTTAAATTCTTTGGTGTGTGCTGATAAACCGCAAACTGTTCAGATCATGAAAGCCAATATTTAGTGCAATATTGGTGGTATAAAAACCTAAACGCTCGAACAAGTGGTCCCAAATGGCACCGAATTTTGCATAATCAAAAACAGACGATATTCCGTATGTTAAAACCAGGTTCAAAATAAACCAATGGAGCATTCTTCATCATGAATATAGATTTCTCATTCGAACCCCTTTTCTACTGTTATATTTTTTTTATCGAGACCGAGTCTCTTATTCTTTAAATTTAATAATAATGAGCATCACATAAATAGTAAAATTAGATATTTTTAGCCTCCCACCCATTAAGTTTAAAAAATAAAATACATCCAAATTAAAATAAATTTATATTAAATGAAAAAAATACTTTAAAAAACTTATAACTGTAATATCTGGATTCATTTTTCAAATAAAAAATTGCTAAAATTTATTACATTATCACTCTCATGGCCGTAACTAAATATCCGAAATGTATCGATTAAATTCCATTCCCCACGCACTACCAGTGTTTTTATGCGCGTCCGTAAATAATCCCTTGATGGAATATGGATGTAAACTGCAGGTGAATTTCATCAAAAATGCCTGTAATGATGGCAAACAAATTACGCTCAATTTCGAATAATCAATTAAACGCAGCCTATACCAATGCCAGTTCAATTAAAATAATAAAATTTACGAGCAGTATGCAAGTAATTCGTACCAGTATCAATTAAAATTGCTTTCATTTCCTGTTGTTCGTTCGAATCGGTGATATTTATCTGAAAAAATTACTCTCTTGGTGTGAATATGTACATAGTTAAATTGAATTTGGGGAGAATTAAAAGACTTTGAATGTGATTTTGCTTTGATTCAATATTGTGAATGTTATGTTTTGATTAATGTGAATTTATTAGTGTACATATAGGCACATTAATATATATATAATATGAAAATGAAGGCGAATATAGGTCATTCGACCAATAATTAAATTGAGGTATTTTGAGGCTTTTGAGGTAGATATTATTTTAAGCAATACGTTATTATATGAACCACTACCTGTTTTTTGCCACCAAATTACTATAACTCGCTCAGAAAATGTGAACTGCCTATTAACCATAGGTTTTTAAATTGTACTAATTTATCACTTCAATGCGATAATACTAAGATATAATTAAAAATAGACAATAATGAAATGTCAGAGGGGAGGAATAAACTCAAATTAATATAGGGTTATCCATTTCGTGATTGAAAAAGTAAAACCCTTCATTCCTATATTTGTCAAAGATTTACGGCAACCACGCTGTCATTTATTTAGTTAAAGGTTTGTTATTTTAAAATATGAATGGTTTAATAGTCGAACAACGCGTTAAAAGTATTAAATTTTACTACAAAAACGGTGATTCTGCCGTGTCCATATCTTAGTCTTTGATCACGCTTTACGAGCAGATTATGGTCGTCATAATCGTCCTTCACAGCCAACAATATTGAATATAATGAATAAATTTGAACAAACTGGATCTGTACTTGAAATATTGCAAGGCATGTGCATCATCGGAACATTCGCACCACTGCAAATATCGCTGCTGTAGCCGAAAGTGTGTCGGGAGATCCGAATTTGTCGATTCCTCGTCGAGCTCAACATTTGGGCCTATCTTATGGCTCATTATGGTGCTTTCTCCATCTAAATATGCGTCTCCATCCATATCAAGTTCAGCTCACACAAGAACTGAAGCCTTTTGACCATAGAAAACGCAGAGAATACGTGAATTGGGTGTTGGAACAACAAACTGTTGATGCCGATTTTTCGAAAAAAAAAATAATTCTTTAGTGATGAGGCCCATTTCTCGCTTTGTGGATACATTAATAAGCAGAACTGTTGAATATGGGGCTCTGAAAATCCACAAGTGATCGTAGAGAGGCCATTACATCCAGAAAAAGTCACTGTGTGGTGCGCTGTAAGGTCTGGTAGCGTGATTGGGCCGTACTTTTCGGAAAACGATCAAGGACGAGCCATCACCATCAATTCTGAGCGCTATGACGTATGTTAACAGCTTATTTTTCGCCGAAAATCGAAGATTATGATCTTGATGATATGTGGTTTCAGCAGGATGAGGCAAAAAGTCACGTAACACAGGCAAATCGAGCTCTTGTGCAAGAGGAAATTTGGTCCTGGAAATTTCGACGTGTAATTATGATTTAACGCCTCTGGATTTCATGTTGCGGGGGATACGAACAATTTGCAAACTTTGGACGAACTGAAAGCCAATATTCGTGAAGTCATCGTCGAGATATTGCCCGAAATGTGCCGGAAAGTCATTGAAAATTACCTCAAAAGGATTGAGTCCTGTAAGAAGTCCCGTGGAGGACATTTGAACAATATTTTATTTCATATATAATGGCAAAGATCAATCGTAATATAATGGCAAAGATCAATCTTAACAATGAAATAAACATTACATCACTTTCAGAATATTTTGTTTATTTTTTTTAAGTTAACTTTTTAAAGCATGAAATGGATAACCCGGTACATATTCCTAAAAATTGTTTAAATTTTAATTTAAATTTGAATTGAAACTGTTGAAAATAGCTCAAAAATAATAAAGCTTTAAAATATATTTTTCAACTGAAAAGTAAGCAAATGACCACATTAAAAAAAGTTCCACTTTAAAAAAAAATTCCACAAACAAAACTATACAATGACTATTTATTTGGTCTTCTTCAGATAAACATTACCAGCGGAGGTGATGGAAATTGCGTTGCTGAGTTCACCGTTTCAGACGAACATTTAAATCAAGGCAAAACCCTACATGGTGGCTTCACAGCAACTATTATCGATAATATAACCACATACGCTCTTATGACTAAAGATAAGCATCCTGGCGCCTCAGTTGATTTACATGTTAGGTAAATAAAAACAAAATAAAATTCCGTGTATTAAACAATTGATCTCAAATATAATTTGATTCCTAGTTATTTAAAACCTGCTTGGAAAGGTGACGTAGTGATTGTGGACGCTAAAACAGTGAGAGCAGGCAAAACACTAGCCTATATAGAATGTGAGCTGCGCCATAAAAAAGATGGATCTGTAATTGCAAAAGGTTCACAAACGAAATACATCGACCTTTAATGTATTGAAATTCAATTTGTGTCACGCATTTAAATATTTTCTAATACTTTTGAAGTAAGTTTTTGTTTCTGGGATTTTATGATGTGTAGAATAGGTGCAAATAGTCTAAGCTCCATAGGTGTTTGCAAGAATAAAGGTGATTGAAAATGCAACAGAGTTTTTGTTCGTTTTTATTTTGAGAGTTTTGTAAAGTAATATTTTATCTACGATATTTCCTTAAATATGGAAATACCAATCAATGTGATGGATTTTAAATTTCTCATTTTGTTTTTCATAATTCATTAGCACACATTAGCGCATTTTCAAATTCATTTCAAAACATTTGTTTCAAACAGTGAATATATCAACATAACCTTGATTCTTTCAACTTTCAGACTAAATGTTCAAGGAGGTACATTAGTAATAAACATCAGTGAACCAAATATTTTAATTCAAAGACCAATTTTTCCTTTAAAGTGACGATCTATTTCAATTTCTTGGCAGATATCGATATTTCGAAGGTAATCCGTCCTGTTCTTCAGTGTCTATCAGCAATCAAACTTGGATAGATTATCCCCAGCCGGAACCGCCGTTTATAATATTTGCAGTATGCAGTCTGACTCCTAGCAAAGCGAGCACATTACGAAAGGGTAAGTAGTTTGATTATATATATGGTAAATTTGACCAATATATATGGTAAATTTGACTTAATATCAAAAAATAGAACTTATAATATTCCCTAAAACATTTCCCCCTTTAATTGTATGCATAGGATCGTATTAAATATCATTTTTAGACGAAATTCGCTCCTTTCAAAATTAGTGCACGTGATAAGCACATTTTCAGTTTTTGTACACTTAAGCAACTTTCGTTAATTTCGCATTGAAATGAAAGTATACCAAGAATATATTAGTAGCATCTTATTATAAGCGAGGTCTTTCAGATTACCTTATTTGATTCATCCAGCCTTACATCGGCGTTAATATTGAAATCGTTATAATTAACAGTTGCCTAATTCAGTCGGTACCAGCAGATTAATTGCCTACCGGCAATAATAAAATAATAAAATAAAATAATTACAAAATATATATGCATAAAAAAATTAAATATGAGTAACAATACGCAGTCTCAGTAAAATATTAAGTGTAGGAGTATAATTCGGTCCGTTTTTTGATAACTAAGAATTTTAGGCAATTTTAGGCAATTTACTGATTTTTAGGCAATTTACTGATTTCTATCTGTACAAGTCTAGTGTTTTCAATTATTCAGCCAAATTTCGATACTTTTGAAATAAGCGAAACGCTCTTCAAAAAGAGTTGACGATAAGAAACTCCTAGCATTTAAGGACGATAAAAGTCCAAAAGTGCCTAAAAGCAGGCAATCGACCATATTAGAAATGCTGGAGGAACGATCAATAGCCCTGGTCAGAGACTGGGCGGTCAGTTTTTGAAAACCAAATCAAGTAAATTACACGGGGAAAAAAACTTTATAGCAAATTATTTTGATATCAGCGCGATCATTAAAGTTTTTACGCGAGTTAAGTGAATCAGCCAGTATAAAACGAAAAAAAACAACGAATCAACGAAACCCCAAACGAGATTCATTTTGACCAAGGCTGTAATTACCAGCCATAATTAGTTCCGGAGCTTTGCCTTAATCCAACACCTAGTCAAAGTCGTAGAAAATAATCAGCGTGATTGGGATCATCAGATTCCACCTTTTTTCAGCCTACCGAACTTTGACGTATGAAACGACTGGAGAGTTGCTGTGCTGATGTGAATTTCAGAATATCACCAGAAGATCCAAAGACAACAACGGAGTACGTTTCCGAGCTTCGGCAACGGCTAGACTTTATTCAGGGTGCAGTTAGATGCCAAATAAACCTGAACATCGACCGGATGAAATAGCGATACGATTTGAAAGTGAATTCAACTGGGTTTTAGGAAATCGATCTGGTGTGTGTCTACAATCCCTTTTGGTGGAAAGTCCTAACTGCGACCAAAATAGCAAGGACCGTTACGCGAAATCAAACGGTTCAACGATGTTGTCTACTGGATACAGCAGCATCGAAAACATAAATTGAAGATGAAGGTTGTGAACCTAGATTGCTTAGCTCCGTAGCATGCAGACAACAATACTAGCTGCGTTTTTTTCATCCAGAGTGAAGTGGGTAGTCGGCATTCTTAAAAAAAATGATCCATCGTAGAATGCAAGTTTATTTCACTCCTTATTGGTTGGCTGCACTGTGTTTATTAGACATTTGCCAGTTCAAAATTCAAATTTCAAATTCCGAAGTAACAAATGTCTAGTGAGAAAGTTAGAATCAAGTTAATTTCTTTTTAAAACATGTTCGAAAAATATTTCGACTCATAAGATGGGAAATCTGTAGGCAGCATTGTCTTTTTAGACATATTTAACCGATTGATATTGTTTTTGCGGGATGATTGAAATTGTAAAATTTTTATTTATATTGAAAATTTTTTATTTGACAAAGTGGTATCGAAAGTATGCACTGGTTCTCATCAGACACCAGCTCACTGTGCATACTTGACTGATGTGAGCTGGTGTCTGATGAGAATCAGTGCATACTTTCGAAACCACTTTGTCAAATCAACAATTTTCAAAATAAATAATTTTTTTTCAATTTTAATCATCCCGCAAAAACAATTCCAATTTGATTCTGCTTCGGAGGTTTATTCCGCGAAACGATCGAGTTTCCCGTATCAATTATTCTCTGCTTTGATAAGCTTTAGAGACGATATACGTTGTCTATGCTGATTTATAGACAAGAAGGGAACCATAAACACAATTCAATAATATTTATCCGATTTAATTTTTCTGGTTGCCAGGTTGGCAAGGAAATTTTGGGAAATTTATCACTGCAGCCAACTGTGTCAGTTGATATAACTTATCGAAATACGTTCCACAAAGAGCTGAATTTACAAAGATTCGTACTCTGGATGTTGTTGTTGTTTCGCGTGCATTAGTCTAGATGGAAAATATTCTACTACTATCTACTCTGGATGGAAAAAAACGCACCCAATGTTGACGAATCTATTCTGAACGAAAAATATAAGGAGGGAATATTGTTGCTTGTGAATTAGCATAAATCGTTGAAATACTATTCATGCTAGAAATAAAAACTTAGCAAAAAAATATGCAGTAAATATCGATTTATGCGGAAAATATTGTCCCAATAGAAGAACTCCATCGGTAACAATGGCAATGGAAGTAATAAATTTTATGTATAGTTTAATTTGATTATAGATTTTTTTTTATTTAGATACTTATATTAATTTGGCATTGAAAGATTGATGTACATTAAGTAAAACGATCACTTATATTTCATTTATTTATCATTTCATTAATAAATTTCACATTTTTCTTGCGTAAAACTAACTCTATTTGATCAGTTTATGAACAACATCTTCACGACTATTTTTTTACGTTAAAATCATTTGACTATATTATTTTAGATAAAAGTATCTGAATCGATATCCCGAAATTCCGGTTAGTTCGTTTTTGAATCGATGACAGTACAAGGAAATCGGAGAAAAACTACTTTGTGCGTTAATTATTGTAAACGGGTTTAATTTTGAAATTATTATAACATTTGATTTACAGTAGAACTTCAACTGCAGAGGTGCTGAATGTAAAAAAATGAAGAACCATAATTTGAAAGTATGAAGAACCATAATTTGAAATATGTAAAAAATTTCATATTAGATATATCTATGTTTAGTTTATAAATTACATACAATTGATTTACTGTATACAATGAACTGAAGATTCAAGAAAGTATGCTTTTAAGCATTATCGCATCTTTGTTTAAAAACATTATTTAGAATATAAGTTTTATTTTATATTCTGCTCTAAAATCTTGATCATCGATGAAAGATATTTGATTTTACGGTTTATTTATGCACACACGAATGGCTTTCATATCTATTATATTTTATGAAAATGAATTTATAGTTACAGATTTATGTTTTATCAATTTAACTTGCTCTTTTTTCTATGCGAATTGCTAAATAAAAGAAGAATGTTCTTAATATGATAAGAGCAATAAATCTATTATTTTTTTAATCGTAAATAAAAAAACAAAGAATGTGTTGCAAAATAAGTGGTTATATTGTCATTCGCATCAAAGAAAATGTGAAGTGGCTTTATATTATTTATTGATAGAAAATCAAGTCATTTAAAAATGTAATTGTAAATATATTATCGTATATGTGAATTACTAACTCAACACAATCAAAAAATATAAACGACTTCCGTAAAATTAAATAATATTCCTCCAAAAAATACATCATTAATTGTTTAAAAATGTAAAAAATATTTCGAACATCAATATCCTGCATATTATGCAATACGCTTTCATCTTGAACTCCAACTATTTATTCATATATGTCTGTAATCTGTCGTACTCTAATCGTATCTATCAAGAGAACGATGCTTTTAGCTTAAAGTATTCGACGTGTGGCAATTTACAACAATTTCCACTTGTCTCCCCTCCCGTTATTTTCGAAATCAAGTTTACATTTTCTTTTTCTTTTTTTTTTAGTTTTCGGTGTGGTAATGAATGGCATGGGAGAATGTTTCGGAATTCCCGAAACTCAATTTCAAGCTGCAACTGCTGGCTCCGTGCTCGATGCATTATTCGGACATTGTTCACAACACTCGCCAGGATACTTCACAGGCTGCACGCTTTTCGGGCAAATTACAGTGCCACATCGCTCGGTTATGCACGTGACTTGAGGATGTTTGCACTGGCACTTGGTACACTCGTCCTGATTCCATATTTCGTTATTCAGACGTCGATTGCCCGAAGCGTCCTGGCAATGGTGATGTTGGTGTTTGTTGAAATTTTCACTGCAAGTTGTTTCGAGCTTTTTCAATTTTTTCTTCATTTTCTTGAGCTCTTTCTGATAGCCACTGATTAGGTCCTCGAGGCCGGTTATGCGCTCTTCCGTAGTGTCGACGAAATCATTGATGTTGGCAGAAGTGTCGGGCGAGGAACGTTTGGCTCGATGATATGTCTGAGGAACGTACGAGCTGAGCAGTGGTGGTAAGCTGTTGCATGTGTCGCACTCTTGCCAGAAGTAGAGATTGGGGCCGGGAATTTCTTCGCACGACTTGTATCCCCCTTGTAGCGTGGGAAGGTGGAATACGTTGTCGGTCATTTCGGTTATATTGTCGCCATTATCGCAGAGCACCCTGGCCAGATTGCTTTGCTTGATTTGGGCCAGTTGTTCCGGAAGGAAAACTGATGGGTTTTCGTAGTAGAATCGGTCACCATCTCGCAATCGTTGGAATTGTTCAATAAGCAAACATCGAAATAACGGTCCAACTTTTCCTGAAAAGAGAGGAAGAAAATTTCTAAAATTGCTAGGAATTCTATTATACTAAATACCTCCTTCTACTTGGTCTTCCAAAATGCCACCAACCCATAAATCAATATTTGCAGGGTGACCATAGAGCTCCTTCAAGTTGTTTCTAACATCAGCACTGGAAATTTCATTCCTCAAATCATCAAAAGTCTCAGCTATCGGCAAACCGCAAAACTGCCGATACAGGTTGTAGTCCGGGATGCCATGGTCTCGACCCCTCTGAACATTTATAGCAGCCAAATCAAGAGGAACTGCATGGAAATTGTGGAATAACTTTTCGGTTAGCTCTTTATTCAAATTCTGCTTGGGCATCTTTAGCTTTGCCGGAGTGTTAACCATGCCTCGCATGAGAGGGTCAACGCCACCTTCGTATACGATTCGCCACGGCGAGAAAAATGCTTTGTGCAAATCCAAGTGTCCTTCAGGAATCTCTTGGTATGATGAATTGAGACGATGTAACTTTGGATTGATGAGAGAATGTCCGAATCGGAGAGCTGCTGTTGCGAATTCATTTGAAATCGAAGGATCCACCGAAGCATTGTAGCCGCGGTAGTCCCCTAGCATTTCCATTCCTTCCGGCCCGAGAATCGAAGGCAACCAATGTTTGTAGGTGATGTGTTGTACCTGGGCGCCAACTATTTTCCTGGCCTCATAGTACAGACTATCACCATCCCAATGAGGATTAATCTCGTTTAGCTTATCTGCTATTCGATTGTGTTCCCGCATCCAAATAATGTGCATTGCCAAGAGACCAACTTGCTCGTTCACTCTAATGTCACCAGCTACGAAGCAGTTGACGTTACTCTCCTCGACATTCCGTCTGCAGTCGATTCCATCCTGTGGCGCTGCGAACGGGAGCATATCCTTTTGATTCGGGAAATGCACTCCAGTGCGCAGACGACCTCCATCAGTTGTTAAGTTTCGAAGTTCTTGGGCAAATGCATCAGTATACCCGTAAACTTGTGAGGCGTCGATGAATGAGGTGAGCTGGTTGATTTGCTCTCTCGGCTGAACGGCGTCGAAAAACACTGAAGTCATTCCTGATCCACACACAGCGCTTGATCGTACCAAATCGATGCAGCGTCTATTCTTTATCCTGGGATCATTTGGTGGTACGTCGATTGGATAGCACGGAGCTGAATACTCGCAAGTTTTCTTACAGTCCACTCCATCCCAACTCTCCGAACTGACTGATGGCAGAGCATGGTCGAGATCGTGGTCCAAAAATTGACCCCACTGCATGACCATATGCGTTATTTCAGTATCAGAAGTGACTTCCTTTGTGGAAATCAATGTGTTGGATACCAACCGAGCACTCGGTTTGGGAAAACCATTGTACAGTTTTCCTTTGTTCCAGCCGATTGGAGTGCTGAAGCCATTTTCATAGGTCGGCTTGTAAAGTCTTCTGAATGCCATCAGCGATGATCCCCAGGTCGGGTTATTCAGATTATTGCATGTGCCGTCGATAGATCTGTACTTCGAATGATAGCACATGTCTGTACAATTTGGCATTTGTGTAGGCGTAGTGCAGCCAGATAGCTCAGCGATAAGAGTTAAATGGTCACGCGATAAAAGTTCTTTGTATTCGTAACCCGAACTGTTCATTGTAAGATTTGAGCCTGCAGCGATATGCTTGCGAATGTTGACGAGAGTGCGTTCGTAGATTTCTGCAGCACGTGCCAGGTTGCGTGCCGCTGGATTTGGGTAGCGAAATAGGCGAAATAGATCACCATGATTTCGTCCGTTTGAAGGTTTGTTGGAGAAAAGTGTTTCCATGGTTCGTTTAATGGCCGTATCGATATCATTTGAGGCTTCCTCGTAGGCGATGTGTACGTATCGATCTCCAGGTGAAAGAATTTCGTTGTCTCTGTAATGGAATATTAATTTATTTATTTATTTATTTTATTTTATTTATTTATTTCACCAAACAAGGTCTACAATTACTTATAAATAAGATTAAAAAAAAAATATATAAATTGACATTACAATTCAAAATAACAAAACTAAACAAAACAGATTAATAACAGGTAAAAATACACTGAAAGCAATGCAAATTAATTAATTAACATTCTATTAAAAAATATGACAGCAATATTACATGTAGGGTACAAAATTATTAAATACAAAAAGGAAATTAAATTAAATATTTTGTTAGTCATGAAAACGGTACTAGGCCGGTAGACTAGAGAGGGTAGGATAAGAGAGCCTTGGTAACTCTGTTTTTAAAGGACGCTTTCGAAATTGTGGGTGAATAGTGTTGGCTCATGCTGTTGAATATCTTGCAGCATCTATTTATTGGCTCATTATCAGCATATGCGGTCCTATGTCTATATTCAACTAGTATTTGTCGGGATCTAGTGACTCTTACGGGCTGGTTAAGCACAAATCTTTCCTGAATGAAGTCGACATTAACAGCGTCTCTAATGACATCGAAACTGAAGCAGGCAGATAACATTAATCTTCTGGATGCAAGTGGTGACAAATTTACAGGTAGAAGTCTAAGGCGAGATTCATATGGCGGTAAATTGCTAAAATCACAGGGATGGTAAAGATCTCTAAGAGCGAATAGCAGGAATTGCTTTTGAACAGATTCGAATCTGTGGCTGTGAATTTCGAAAACCGGGTTCCAGATAATGCAAGCATACTCAAGAAGAGGGCGAACGAGCACGGTGTATAGCGATTTTGTAACCCAAAGGTTCTGAAACTCCCTGGCTCGCCGCTTAATGAAGCCTAGTCGTTTACTTGCTTGAGAGATTATTTTGTCGTAATGCAAATTAAAGCGGAGCTTTTCATCCAGCACCACACCGAGGTCTAATATATTGTTAACCCTACTGAGTGTTGTATTGGTTAAAAGATAAGTATGATGTACGAGCATACTTTTTCGAGAGAAGCCAATCACATGGCATTTTGCGATATTGAGAGGTAGGTTGTTTACGCAGCACCAATGATCCAGGGAATTTAGTTTTAGTTGAAAAAAGTTGGCATCAGATGACTTTATAGTATGAAAAATTTTCAGATCGTCCGCATAGAGTAGATGAGGTACATCAGATAAAACCTCCGACAGGTCTGATATAAAAATGTTAAATAGCAAAGGGCCAAGATGGCTACCTTGAGGTACTCCAGAGTTGACATGAATTTTTTTAGAGATAAGCCCTTGGAATTTCACATATTGTGAGCGGTTCTGGAGGTAAGAGCTAAGCCATCTCAGTAAAGATCCTGCAATTCCGAACTGCTGCAGCTTGGAAATCAAAATGGAGTGGCTAACACGATCAAACGCGTTGCTGAAGTCAGTGTAGACTGCGTCAATTTGACCACCTTTCTCCATTTCGCAAAGAACATGGGAAACCAGCACCATTAGGTTGGTAGTGGTAGAACGACCTTTCCTAAAACCATGCTGCTGTTCGTTAAGTCGAGCATCGTGTTAAAAAAAGTTGTTATAAAAGTTAGATAATAGGATAAGCTATGTACATAATGGGTTATATTTTTGGATTAGATCCCAATCACGATTTTTGGATTTTGGATAGCTACAAACTATTTGTACAGCAATGGATATCGAAAAAATAATGCTGAAGAGTTGATGAAGTCCGTATTTAACGCGAATTTCATTCGGTTGATGCTTTTAGTTTTTATTTCAGTTTTATCGGCAAAGAGTCTATTTATGCATTTAGCACAACTACTACTAATCAGCTTAAGTAACCTGAACTAAGGGTTTTCTCTGAAAACCAGGTCTGTAAGGATTCATTCACAACTTTTGAATGTTCTAGCCTTGGAGTTGTCCTCCATCTGCTAAACTTTTTTAATTTCTCTCAAAATGAGAGGTGATTCATCATTTGGATTGAAAGGAATGCCTTCTATGAAAGTATCTTTTGCTACCGTAGCAACGTACTGACGTAACGGTACTTCGATATGACCAGTGCCTCGTTTCTGTAACTCGAGTAGAGAAAATTCTCTACCCGATGACGTCATCCAAATTCGCCACACAGATTGAGTTTAGCAGTTTCTGTATAGTGCATTTGAGAATTGTGTGGTGAAATTTGTGTTGAAGAATGGAATGCTAATATTCGGAATAAAAATAAAGATGTGTAAACTTCGAAATTGTTTTTGTGTCAAATATTGCTTTTGAATTCTTTGACAAGGTGAGTTTGTAGCGCTGCTCCCTTAGGCATCTGTACGAAAACGCCAAGCTTTTATTTGTGGATTCAAATCTCGCCGGTGTCTATAATTTTTGTTGCTAGATTTTTATTGGTAAGCAATGTTTAAGTACAATAAGACCGTTACTACAATAATAAAATTCATTGTATTCTTTTAATGGGTAAAGATTTACAAGCTAAATATGGCAAATATATTCGTGCTATCAAACGGTAATTTTAGTGGCCATAGAAACATGTCACATAATTTGAGAGATTTTGGACAGATCCCTTCAGCATTCTGGAAACGAATTTTCGGTAGCTCTTTCGTTGTAACTTCTGGAGGAATTATTCCAAAAAGTGTGCGGATGCATTCAGTATTGCATAATGATGCAACTGGCTCTCTCCTTAGTTAGTAGTAGTTTTCTTTTAGAATATAGTCAAACATTGACTTTAATTAAATGATACATACATAGATGATAAGTTGGTTCATGTTGTTTTATTGTTATTGTACAAAAATGCAAAATATTGGCCTTTTCTCAATTTGCGGCAAGAGAATGAGAGAAGCAACCAACCAAAAGATGAGAGTTGGACCTGGCAATGATTAAATATAAATCAATGATCCAAGTGTTTTGGTGGAGCACATCAAAGAGGAAAATATCCTACTTCCAAGAGCATTACAAAAAAGAAAAAGAAAATTATACAGAAAAAAACTGTAAGAAACTCTAATAAAAAACTTCAATTCTAGTGTTCAGATTTACGGGAAAAACGTCAGAGCCTTATTAACGCTACTGCAACAAAGGTCCTGGGCCCGATTTTCTACCTCCAACTTTCTTGCGCAAGTGTGTAGAGCAGTTTATAACACTCTTTCATTTTTTTTTCAACAGATCACTTTCGTATGGAGTTTTCCCATCCTGTTGGAAACTTTCATATGTCAGAACCCATCTTCGAAACTGGTGATAGACGCTGTATCGGAAATTATAGGGGCATTGCCATCTTATCTTCAATTACGATACTTTTTGAAAAGATTGTCTTCGATAAACTTTCTCCACTTTCTCCAACTTTCTCGATCTACTTTATGCCGACGATCCCAAAGTCTATCACATCATTAAATCTAAGTCCGATGCAGTCTTTCTCCAATATAAACTTGATTCACTTGATCATTGGTGTAATGAAAACAAGCTCTCTCTCTCTCAACATTGCTAAGTGCCAGTTTATAAGTTTTTCCCGAAAATGAACCGTCTCACATAACACGTTCTTCCTCGGCAATAATTTGTTAGCTTGAGTTGAAAACGTTGTTGACCTTGGTGTTATCTTGGATGAGAGACTCCGCTTCACCTTGCATTATGATAAAATACTTTCCCGTGCAAACAAACAGCTAGGCTTCACCAAAAGACGTGCCAAGGAATTTCCTGTGGGTCACAACATCCTTATACATCTCACTTATACGCCCCAGTCTCGAATATGCTTCCATTTGCTGGAATCCCGCTTTTGAAACCCACAGTAGCAGACTCAAGTCCATACAAAAGCAATTCCTACTTTTCGCATTGAGAAAACTATACGACCCTTACGATTTTAATAGCCTTCCTCCTTGTGAGTTTCGACTGGGTCATCTAAACTTATTGGCACTTGCATCCAAAAGAAAGATGATTTCGGCCTGCTTCACATTCGACGTCATTAGAGGCGTTATCAGAGTTGAATTCCTGAATATTAAAATGGTGTTAAATAACTCTGTAAGGAATATCCACATTCCACTACTTACGCAGCTAATGAGCCGATAAATAGATGCTGCAGGATATTCAATAGCATAATAAATTATCTTTATTCTCCAACGGTCTCAAAATTATCCTTCAAATTTTCCCTTTTTCAAGCCATCCGCAACCCCTTATCCTAAGCTATATGTCAATGTTTTATTTATTTAATATTTATTAATTGTTATTGATTTATTTGTTAATTATTTAATTTATTTAATTTTTCGTTTTATGTTTATATACTCATATTAATTTTCAATTTTGCTTTTTATTGTTTATGTAACTTGTCCCTTGCTTGGTTCATAAATAAAATAAAATAAAATAATTATTAGACCAGCTCTTCCACTTAAAGAGACGACTATGTCATCATCATCCGAACTATATTCAGGGTCCGGTTCTAGCCTCCTTCAACAAGTTTTTCCATCAGTCCCGATTGAGAGCCTATATCATCGAATGAGGCACTCCTAAGCTCTGAGCGTCCTGGTCAATGCCATTACTCCAGCAGAAGCAAGGTCTCCCTCGGTGTCGCCAGCCATAAAATCTGCTGCAAAGGGTTAGTCGAGCAGGCTCTTCTTCGCTTTTACGAGCTAGGTGCTCAGCCCAACGGAGTCTTCTAAGCTTTTTCCTTGTGATTGTATGTACCAGCATGTAGGTAAATAGCGTAAAACTCAAAAAGGTCAAAGTGTCTTTTGCTGAGAACTCAAACCTCGGACCATACATGAGTACTTGCAAAACTTTAGCTGTACAACAATAGCTTTGAGGTTTAGGTGAGATTTTAGGATTTGAAGAGCCTTGGCAAACTGTAGCAGACTTTGTTGGATCTGAGTAGCCGCCTCCGTATTTCTTCCTCAATATGGCAATCGGCTCCTACTACTAGCCCGCGTCAGTTGATGGATCGCACTACTTCAAATTCATACTCTACTCACTCCACCCTAATGCTAGCGCCGCTCAGTTGCCCTCAACCTGTGGACGTGACTGCTAGGTTATAGCCCGTTCACACTGAAGCTAAATCGGGCAATTTCGATCAGCTGATCGTTTTAGAGCTAAATCGACCACAAATCTACCTGATTAACCATAGATTTGGCTCGGCTTCTGACAGTCGAAAGCTACCTGATTTAGAGTTAATCCAGTATAAATCAGGTACTATTGTGAATTTTGTCCCGGCTGAATTTTTCTCAGAGCGTGTTGAATTCCATCCATGAAAGGCAGAGTAGATTTCAATGAAATGTCGTTCGAATTTCGTTCTAAAATAGCGAAAATTGAACAAAAAAAGAAAATGTGAGCTGTACAAAGTGAAAAGAAAATGTTCTTGCGGGTTCATGCAACATTTTCAACAATTGACATTTTTCACTCCAAATCACTTCGAAACAGTGTGAACGCCTCACCTGATTAACTTGACAGCTCCTAAATCTACCTGATTTATAGTGTAGTCAGAGCATATAGACTAATAAATAGCACGGAAAGCGCGATATTTTCCGATGGGTGACAAGGGTATGATGTTGAAGGTTTTACGGATCAGCTGGTGCTTGAAAAGAGGCCGCACAAAAAAAGTACGTTTTTCTATATGCAAAAGTAATTCTCGGCCCTCATACCAAATGTGAATGTATGCCTAAAAACAGCCAAATCCAAATAAGTTCACTTTATCATATGCGAAAGTGACAGAAGCATGTTCTCGGCTCTGCCAATCGACCAATGAGAGGTCAGATCCCATCAAGAAATAATAAACGCAGCGAACATTCGCTGCCAACAGCCAACATTGTCGTTAGTGGATGGCATAAACGTAACAGAGATGTTCTTTTTATTCTCCAAACGGTATCGGAAATAGTATTCCGCGTCAATTATCTTATTGCCGAGCATTTTAATACACAAACTAGGTTTTACGAAAATTAATGTTGCATAAAACGCCAATCCTTAAAAAGGTGTTTTTGCAAAGTATATGTATATTGCCTAGTGGGAATGAAAGAATGTATCTTATCGTAGCATTGCCGCTGGTGGGGTATTTTTTTGTCGTGTTTCAATTTTCGAAATCGGGTACTGCTATCTATTTTTCGCCATTTGTGGGGAAAGTCGTAATTTATATCGCAAATCATGCGCTTTCCGTGCTATTTATTAGTCTGTATGTCCTAGTATAGTGCGAACACCATATTACAGCCCAACCCCATATGGCTTCTTGTTTATGATAAAACTGGATCCTTTAATTGCCTTTATTACGATCACAACGCCAACGCAACGAGACGAGCTTTATGTTCTTACAGTAGCGACAAAAATATTTATTCAATTGACAATAGCCAGATCCACATATTTTTTGTGGTTTTGTCATAACTGAAGGAATCGAAGACAAATATTCATAGCTCACCAAATATTTCGTCAAACATCCTTAAATAAAAACATCACAATCAAAAAATGAATTTATGAATTTTATGTTGCAATGAAATGTTGTTGTAGATTAAATTAACAGCAACATTCTTCATGATTATTCAATATACTCGTAGTAGAAATGTTGCCTATTTGACGGAATTCTTCCCCGACTATACAGGATTATATTCCATTTACTTCTTTCCATCTTGGTTTGTCTTCTTTCATTTTCACAAGTTTTCACAAATTCAAAACACTCAGATACTATGATACAATCTTTTTCAAAAAATCTGGAATAGTTTCAAACAAAACAAAATAGAGAAAAAACGTTGTACTGTAAAAGTCGATTATTTCTTTATATGCATTGAAATGGACCAGTTCCGTTTATCGGATACTCCTCCTTCATTTTCACAGCTCATGTAAATAAGCGTTCAAAAGAATAAATTTCCCACCAACACTATTATTACTTTTAATCCCAGACCAACCATCACGTAAAAAACTTTTCGTTTCAAACAGATCTAATTTCACAGAAAAGGAACTCGAAAGATAATCCTTTGGTTTGTCCCAGTCTTCGGCGCAAAATAAAACTTCAACCTAGCCTGCAAGCTGAAAATATTCCAAGTAACAAAAAGGACTCGACAGCACTTGACTTGAAAATGTTTTCTCGTAAAAGAAAAAGATTCTTTTCACACAACTTTAAATGTTGTGATTTAAGTTTCGGTAGACTAGGCTGCCATCATCCTGGCAAAAATTATTATCCAAACTGGGTTAGCATTAGCAAAGATAGCTTAGCAGCCCTTTTTTCCACGCGAAGCGAGGAAACACAACGACAACTGGAAAGCCTTAAGAGCACACCGATATTAAGATTTTTAGATGGTTTGTTTATTTTCCGAAAGATGTGTGCAGAGGACGACCGAGAAGAGGCGTCTTGTGACGAAACGACAACAATATTGAAGAAAAGTTTGTTTCAAGAATGTTTGGCAGCTTTCAGTGGTTTGAATACATCAACGAGAAAAAAAGAGTTTTTGATTTGTTCAACAAGTATTGGAGTTTAACGGGAATTTCAATTGAAATGTGAATATTGAAATTATTTCATGTGAGCATCCAGAATATTTTAAGTATGTCTATGTACTTCTAGGAAGTTTGTCATGGTAAAAACTGGGTCATAACGGTATCTTCATGGAATATATTAGGTTTATAAGCTGACCTTTGCTTTAAACTGTATGAATTTGTGATTTGTTGCCTTTCACTTTGACATTATTTCTCTGGAAAAGTCATTTGCCTCTGCTGAATTTCAATTAAAACTATAAATTACTTCCAAACAAAAACAGCGTTCTGCTGAACGTAGAATTGGCGAACCATTAGATTGTGTTTTTTTTTTCCAGGGAATTTGCATACTTTTGAGAATCCTAATGCGAAAATATTCTCAATTCGCATCACCTCACATATCTCGATGCCTTTTTTGTCGATGTAACCCAGTGCTATTATTCCTTTCACCGAAATCAACGCGCATTTGCAAGTTGAAGTTCCTTTTGCCGGTCCAAGCCACAGACAGAGCCACAATACGGTCTTCCGGCCGACAAAGCAAGGATAATAGTTCGTTGCAAGGGTAAAAGTTGTAGGGACTCGACGACATGTGAAGCAGACAACGAGGCAGGCTTATGGCATTTTTCCAATATTCTATTTGCACAAACGTAGAAAATGGAGAAAATGTGAAAATGTGAAAAAACGTGAAAAATAAACGCTGAAACTGAAATTTACCTTACGGTTACAAGTCCAGCAGCCGTCTTGCGTCCGAATTCATTTATCAGTGAGCATTCGTAACGTCCTCCGTCTGCAACAGTCAGGTTTTGAATGTAGAGGCTTCCGGTCGCGCCAATGCGGATACGTCCACCCGGTGTTATGGTCCGACCATCCTTTCGCCATTTCACCTACGAATAGAATAGAATTGGTTAGAATAGAATGCATGGAGCGTTAAAAAGCTCATGTCGGATAATGAGAATTGTTTCGTTGCAGATGTCGTAGCGCCAACAGTTACATAGTGTCTGGGAAAAGTGTATTAAATTGATTGGATTTTGCATTTTTAAATTCCATGCTGTTTTTTGTCAAACGTCATGTTCATGAAAGTTTTATGTTAAGGGTAATACTGACACGAACTTTCGAGGAATGTATGGTATGCCGAACTTAAAATTAATAAACCATATGATATGAACTAAAACTATCTCTAATGATGTATTTACAAGGGTACTACATATAGATGTACTTATTTTCTGCAGACTGGAATGGAGTTTTGTTGGAAACACCTTGTTGTGGCTCACAGCTTATTTGATACAGTGACTATTTAAAAATGCAAATCACTGTAACTTTGAAATAAAGACCCCTATCCAAAAAATTTAAACGTATTTGACTAGATGCATGTTCAACGAATACAATGCAAACAAAAAATGTTCCAGCAATATTCCTCGGCGTCCGGTAAAAGAGAAATACCACTGGCGCACAAAAATTGCAGCTCACAGCTTATTTGATACAGACACTTCAATGCGAAAAAATTTCTATTTGTCACGCCGTTAATCTGTCTTGTTTTTGTTTCTTGAATTTTTGATTGTGTTAAGACATTGGCTTAAGTAATTTTGAGCAAGATCTTGTAAACTGAAGTGCCAAAATGAGCCAAAATTGTAAACTGTGTCATCGCACCACAATTGAACAGCGCGATTTGGTATTAAACCACTTTAAAAAAGGACAAAGTGTTCGAAAAATTGCTGAAAGTGTGAATTTGAGTGTCTCTACAGTGCAGCACATAATTGAGCGCTTCGCACACGAAAATCGGGTAGAAAATAAGAGGAGAAATGCGCCAAACAATATTTACACCGTATCAGACGAACGATACATTGTAAGGAAAGTGAAAGCAAACACAAAGATTTCCGCTCCAAAATTGGTTAATGAGGTTCATCGTGAATTAAGGAAGTCATGTAGTGCTGAAACCGTCCGACGAGTGCTTCGCGACCATGATTTCAACGGGCGAGTAGCTCGTAGGAAGCCATTCATTTCCAAAAAAATAAAAATACAATAAGCCGATTTGCCTTTGCCAAAGAGCATGTGGGAAAGCCATCCACGTTCTGGAATACGGTTATTTTTGCGGACGAGTCTAAGTTTAACATTTTTGGCTCTGACGGAATGTCATATGTCTGGCGCAAGGCAAACACTGAGCTAAACAAGGAGAACCTCAAAGCTACTGTGAAGCATGGTGATGGTAAAGTGATGGTTTGGGCCTGCATGTCCGCAGCCGGAGTCAGAAATTTATAGTTTATTGAGGAAACAATGGACCAAACAAAGTACCTTGATGTACTCAAAAACAATTTGCTGCACAGCACTGAAAAATTGGGTGTTAGCAACCAATTTCGGTTGTACCAAGACAATGATCCAAAGCACAAGTTGGGAATTGTGCAGTCCTGGCCAATTTGGGATTGCCCTCATTTGATGTCTCCGCCGGCACAGTCACCAGATATGAACGTCATAGAGAATCTGTGGACTTTGTTGGATAACAACATTAAAAAACACAAAATTTCTAATAAACAAGACCTGAAGAAAGCACTGCTAGAGGAATGGCAAAAAATTACTCCTGACATCACAAAAAAACTCGTTGACTCAATGCCGAATAGGCTCCAGGCTCTGCTTAAGGCTAAGGGCTATCATACGAAGTATTGAAATCAACTGAAAACCTTATAATTCACAATAATTTTAATGTTTAATCAAACTGTATCAAATAAGCTGTGACAAGAAATTTGTTATTACTTTTAGTTTTTTATTTTTTAAGATGTAAAACAGCAACTTTGTAAGAGCTGGTTTAGACGAGCGGTTTTTTGCTGGATCCAGCACGAGCTTTCAGGCAAGAGAAGTGAAGGACGGAACGGAACAGCGAGCACGACTGATATAGTTGGCCATCGAGCACGGCAGTGATTTTTCTGTCATATTCTTAGAAAAAATTTGAGGCACAGACATTTTTTTGGTAGAAAGCAGTCTGCTACGAATATAAAAAACTGTGTGCTAGCACAGCAAGAAATCGCTCGTGGAAACTTGCAACGAGCACCATCGGCCAGCAAACTCTGTGCTGGCAAAGCACAACATCGCTCGTCTAAACCGGCTCTAACCAATATAAACTTGTTTAATAAACAACAACAATTTTTCTTGAAAATGGTGTTCAAATTTTTTTGATATTGTTATTATGTTTTGAGTTATTGCAACTTAATTTTTTAAAGATGCACTGTATCAAATAAGCTGTGAGCCACTGTAGGTTATTATAGGTTGCTTGAAAAATAATTTATGCAAATCTTTCCTAAATGTACTTTCTCATCACTCAACTGTCCATTTCACCCAGCTTTGAAATTGCTCAGATGGATTCTATCCACTAGTACAAGGCTCGATGTTAATTAATTTTAAGCATATTTTGTACAGAGAACTTTCCATAATAGCTAGTTATCTATATTTATGGTAAATACACCGATAAAATGCCTAACAAACTTGTAGTTACAAATTTGTTAGGCATATAGATTGCAAAAAAAAAGTTGTCTATTTTCTTGAATTACTTTGAAAAAGTTGTCTATTTTCTTGCATACTAACATTAGATTTTGGACCCAGTTGATTCAGAAATGCCTAGCACCAGAAACGATATTTTGTATATTTGTGGCGCTATACATATACATAGTTGATTTCACGATTATGATAAATTATATATAGCACCTGGTTGGCGCCATAACTCATAGCGAAAAAAAATTATAATTCATTGAAAATAGAGCTTTGTATTATAATTTGCAAAGCTTTTATTTATTTATTATTGTCTACATCAACAGAAACATATCCAATTAAAGACTATGCTAGAAATTAGCTTAATGATTAAGAAAGAGTTAAATAATATAATGTACAAAACTTTAAAAGAAAAAGAAGAAAAGGTCTATGCGCTCTAAGAATGAAGCCGCCCAAATGCTAGATCTTGTATGTAACAGGCAAGATGCGGACATCATATTTTAGTTTAGTATCAAACACAACACTAAAACTCTTGAAATTGTCAACAGGACTGAAGAAAGAACCAAAGATGGAATAAGAAAACGTGATACGGAATAATTTACATGCATAGGAAATCTGGAAGTATTGAGCACGATAAAGGTTAATACAAACTGCAGCCTTGTGAACCGGTGCGTTGTCTTGATGAAACAGCACCTCAATAGCCTCCCGCAATCTTATTTGGTCTGCGTAGAAAAATTCTGATATAGTGGCTTCCTTTTCCAAATATTCCACCATAATAATTCCTTCAGCGTCCCCAAAAACTGATAAATAAACTTCCCTGCCGAACTCGATATCTTGAATTTCTTCGGCATCAGTGAAGAGGGTCGTTTCCAAGTTATCGATTGCTGTTAGGTTTCTGGATGAAAATGGTGAATCCAGGTCTCGTCCATGGTTACGAAACGTGACAAAAACTTCTTCAGATCTCCCTGGTACTTTTCGAGATTCACCCTCGAAATGTCGATTCGTTTCTCCTTTTGCTTGTCGGTTAACATTCTCGGTACTCAACGCGCAGAGACCTTCTTTAGATGGAATTCGTTGGCAACGATTTATTGAAACCTGCCATACGAACTCCTTTTGAATTCAGCCATATGCCTGTTGGCCATTCTTTGATCTGCCAACTCAACATCTTCGGATTTTCTCGCGTTGTCTTCAGTGACGGACGTGAATAGACGTCCATCGCGGTATTCATTTTCAGTGGATGTTCTGCCCAGCTTAAACTCCTTGGCCCAGCATGCAACGGTGGAATATGGAGCAGCAGAGTCCCTTTGTGTTTCCACCAAGTTGCGGTCTATGTCTTTGGTAGATATTTTTTTCAAACACGGGTCCTCAATGACCACTCTAATTTCGTTTTTCTCCATTTTGATGTTCTCTCTTCGACTATTCGGATTCAAATGAATGTACCACCCTGGAATCGTGCCCTATTCATATGTTTTTTTTTATGATGACTTAGTGGGTATATGAGGTAGTAAAAACAAATTATTTTTAAATTTTTTTTTTTTTTAATTTTAACTACTTTTGGATAAACCCACGTATGTTCTGATCGTTAGCGTACAAAATACATGGGGAGTTAAAGAGGAAAGGAAGATCATTTATAAACAGGATGAAAAGTAGAGGACCAAGAAACAAGTACTGTCACGAAGATATGAGGAAAACCAGCAACGAAGCTGACCCGAATTATTGAACTTATGGAGCTTTGAAAGGAGTATGTCATGGTTCACAGATCAAAAGCCTTAGCAAAGTCTATAAATAATACATCCACTTGCCTTTGCCGGTCGATGGCGGAAGCAACAGTATCAGTGAACGAAAGTAAATGCGAAACTGTTGACTTACCTTTAATGAAACCATGTTGCTCAGAGACGATAATAATCAATATTCGGGGTTACTGAAGCAAGATAGAAGGGGTATGAGGTGATAATTGGAGATGTAGGTCGAATTTCCAGCTTTAAGGGTAGGGAAAATAGTTGCGTGTTTCAAGGAAGAAGGAAACGTACAGGATGAAATAATAAGGTTGAAGAAGACAGATAAAGAAACACACTAGAATGATGATATTGACTTTGCAAAGAAGGCTTTGACTTTGAAATTCGATCAGCCATCGGATACAGCTGGCGCAACTGTCTAGGTTAACAAGTAAACCTTCGACTTCTAATGGTTTCGTCGGAAACAAGCAAAAACTATTAATACCAGGAGAAAAAATATTATCAGAGAAAAGTGAAGTAAGCTGAGAAGAAGCAGAACAAAAAATGCGCAAACAGCCCTCATATTTCTTGAGGCGAAGAAGCAGATAAATCATTTAGATACATCACAGAAGGGATACTGGGAGATTTTTCAAGGGAACGGATGTAGAACCAAAAGGGTTTCTAATGACAGGATGATATAGAGGCTTAAATATAACTATGGTTAGCATTCATCGCGTCTTTAATCACCTTCTTAGTACACGAGCGTAGATTTGTTTTTTAGACCTCCAAGCCGGAGCAACGAAACGGAAATGCACTGCGTCTTTAGTTTTCAGAGCACGATTTACGTCAAAAGTAAGCCAAGGAGGACCAATACCTCATTAACACGAAAAGTGGGAGTGTGCCAGGAAACAAGATTATACAAAAAAGTATAGAACATATGAAAACAATCAAAATTGAGATCTCTGAAAAAAAGCAAACTGCATTAATTTCATTGGTAATTTCTAGCAAAGGCTTTAGCGAAGCTATAATGCAGCACAGATGTATCCTAGAAAATGAACCAAAGGAAAGATCGATAGCGAGGACTAACATAAGATGAAAGACCAGCACATAAACGAAAAGAAAGAAGTAGAAAGAAATAGAAAGTTAGCAAGAACAAAACGAAGTATTCTGCTTTTAATATTAGGAATTTTATTAAACTAAGAAAAGGGAAAAAAGAGACCAAAGATTTTGCTGTCATTGAAATATTGCTCCTTGATAAAATTTCAGTTAATTTCGCATTGCTGACTGACGGAGTTGGGTCCACAACCTCCGAACGTTCTGGTAATAAACTTTAAGACAGTTCCTACGTTCTAAGTACGAATTTTCTTTATCGGTCTCCTTCAAATATTTCGAGGGATTGTTTTTAAAAATGCTGTGAAAAAAAAACAGTAGTGAGCCAGAAATCTGTCTTCAGCAAATCAGAGGTTCCAGATGTGACAATAATACAGAATGAGGAGATCTGCTAGTGATTAAAGTTTTCACGTGTAAGCGGTCTGCACATTAGCAGCGACGGAGTGTATTTAAGCTTTGTTTTAATGTAAATTAAGACTTCATCGGTAGTGGTTCTGTAAGAGGACCGTGACACAAACACTTTTAGTGGCGCGACCATGACTTACAAATGGGGGACTGAGGACTGAGACTCAGATAGTCCTTTAGATAGTACAGGTTTGACGGCCCTTTATAAGATCCAGGTTGGATGGCCCTCTAGAAGGATCGGCATACGAGCAAAATATGTCCGCATTGCTACCGCAGATGATGAAATCAAAGGGTTTGTCTTGTCAACTACTGAATTAGAATTATAGTCACTTACGGTCTCTATGACATGTTATAGATGCTGGCTTTGCTGGTAATGTTGTGGCAAAACATGTGACTGTTGTATTACCGGCACAGAAGATAAAATGGGGCAAATTTGGTTCATTTTCTATGACCCACCCCAGTTGCGTACAGTTAGCAGAGTAGCTAATCAGATTAGCTAATCAGCATACGTCAGGATTGGAAAAAGGAACTCCGCTAACGCAGAATAGTGCCCTTTACGGCCATTTCTAAGGCATTCCAGGGGCAAACTATTATTTTTTTGCCTCTTTGATATGATTATTAATAAGCTTCCGACTGAACTGCGGTCTAGTTGAAATGTTCTGTCATTCTCCTTTTATTAAATCGCTATAAATGGCGCCAAATGTGGGGTACGAAACTTGTTATGGATGACCACGTACAAGGGGGACAAGTAATCGACGAGTATTAGCTCATAGCTCAACTTCACGCTTTAATCCTCATTCATTCCTACTCACATGTCCGTGAACTGCCTCCCTAGTCATTCTTCTTTTGCTGAACAGTTTTCTCGAATGGGACATGTTTCATAATAGCTATACTTCATTCCTAGCCGCAATACTCCTTTCCTTTCCATTCTTTTAGTACATCTTTTTATTATAACGCTGGGTAGCTTTCGTTGTAAACGTCATTTTTGAGCTTTTTGGATCAAAGAGCAATCTGGACGTTGATTTTGGACTACAGGGTTTGCTGATTTTCCTCTATTCCCAGGCTAAGTCATCTATGTGGAAGCTACATGTTTTTGTTTTGAACTTGGCAATTTTTACGAATTTGGACAGATTCCAGGACGCCGGGCGTAGATGAGAAGTGGACACGCCTTAAGAATACTGTCATTAGTATAGCTGACGCCATCTTAGGCAGTAGTCGGAAAGATCGGAGCGACTGGTTTGATGATGAATCTAAACTAGCGAATAAACGTCAGAATGTTGGATACCGGGATATGCAGCAATCTCATAGAACGCGGGCACGTGAAAAGGAAGATAAAGAGCTCAGAAGAACAGAGAAGAGACTTCACAAACAGAAGAAAGCAGCCTGGGAAGAAGACCTGATACGAAGACCTGATGATGAAGAGCGAGGTCCACACCAGGCGCGGAAGTTCTACCAAATATTCCGAAACATGACACAGAGGCCAAAGAGGGTAATCTGATCACCAATCCTGAAAGCATTCTGGAGCAACGGTAAGTGCACTTTAGTGAATTGCTAAACAGTCAGCTTAACGAAAAATTGGAGGCACCACCAATGCAAGAAGAAGACCTTATGATGCCGCCGCCTAGAATATAAGAAGTACGAAGTGCCATAAGTCGGCTAAAATTTAACAAAGTCCTTGGAGCCGACGGCATATCAGCTGAGGTGATCACGTATGAAGGGCCCACATTACACCAAGCAATTCATCAAATTATATTGCACATATGGAAGCGTGAAGAGATACCAGAAGGCTGTCGCAAAGGTATATCATGATCCATACATAAGAAAGGAGATGTAACAATGTGCAGGAACTATAGGGGTATAACATTTTTGAGTACTTCTTATAAGATACTCTCCTCTATCCTGCAAGAACGGATAGCCCCATAAGCTAAAGCCATCATTGGACAATATCAATGTGGCTTCACCCCAGGCAAATCAACAATTGATCAGATCTTTACTTTCAGGCAGGCGATGGAAAAATGTCCGGAATTCAACCATCTATTTATGGACTTTAAGGCCGCCTATAATAGCATAGCCAAGGTACAACTGTATAAAGCTATAAAAGAACTTTGGCATACCAAACAAACTGACACGATTGTGTAGGTTGACCATGACCAATTTAACAAGCCAAGTTAAAATAGCCGGATTGCTATCCAGTTCTTTCAACATCTTCAATGGGCTCCGACACGAGGATGGTCTGCCTGCCTCATCTTCCACCTAGCGTTGGAGAAAACAATCCAAGACTCTGGAACGTCAACGAGAGGGACTATCGTCACCAAGTCCTGCCAGATACTGGCTTATGTAGATGATATAGACATAATTGGAAGATCAGAACTAGTTGTACGAGAATCCTTCATCCAGATCGAGAGAGTGGCACAAAAACTGGGGCTGCACATAAATGAAGGAAAGACTAAGTACATGGCGGTGGTATCTGCAGGAAGAATACTTACAGTTGGTCACACCTTTAGGGTAGTTGAGCACGAATTTGAACTAGTGCCATCTTTCAACTAGCTTGGGTCAATCTTAGCAGCCGATAACAACATAGAGGAAGAAATACGCGGGCGGCTGCTCAAATCCAATAAAGTCTACTACAGTCTATCAAGGCTCTTCAAATCCCGAAATCTCACCCAAACATCAAAGTTCCTGCTGTACAAGAACATAGTCCTGCCAGTACTCCCGTATGGATTCAAGACTTGGGTGCTCAGCAAAAGTCACTGTGACCTCTTAGCCGCGTTCGAGAAGAAAGTCTTGAGGAGAATCGTTGGCTCCATATGTGAAGAAGGGCGAAGCAGATATAATTACTAACACCTAGCTCGAGTGAGCGAAGAGGATTCTGCTCAAAAAAACCTTTACGGCAGATGACTGCGTGGGAGACATTGCCTGATGTGGAGGGATGGCGTTGACCAGGACGCTCGGAGTTTAGGGGTGCTCAATTGGATAATATCGGCTGGCGATCGGGACCGATGGAAAAAACAGTTGACAGAGGCCAGGACCGGACCCCGGTTGTAGCGCCGATGATGATGAAGACAGATTAAGTGAGGTTTGCGTGAATTGTTAATTAAAATTGTAAATATTAGTATTTTTTCGCATAATCCTTTTTTTTGGAACTCCTTCCGATCATTTCAACCTTTTGTTGTTCAACGACTGGGAATTCAGTGGTGCCCATATGTTTGCCTCGCTAGATATCTTCGGGATTACAAACAACAACGACTCTTAAGTTTCAAACTTTAATTTAGATAGAACTTCTTCTTTAGATAGAGTTTCAAACTTTAATTTAAATAGCAAAGCGGGCAACCAGCATTTGTTGGGGTTAGATTAAACGGTGTTCCGCTTATGCCGATTAGGGCCTTTCAAGGACATTTTTAGGGTACCTTGCACCAAGGGTAACTTCTTTTTGATAGTATTTCTTCAAACGTGTTGACAGGCTCTCGGCTGGACTTCGATATAGTTGAAATGCCGTGCCGTGCCGTCCTATTCGATTAATTGTTACACAATTTAAATATCACTCTTTGATTAGATTCTTCTTAAGGTCGCATCCTAAATCATGCTGGGAATGTTAAAGTACAGAAGCACATAAAAGAACAAAAGCAAATTGCCATGAAAAAACGAGAAAAGTTGCACAAAAAAGTGTTCATAAACTACATAAGGACTATTATATGGAACATAAATTGAAAAAACAAGTATGTACTACAGTGAATGGAGTTACAAATATATACACAGAGGAATACATACAACAAGAAAAGAGGGCAAGAAGTCAGTACGAAAGAAAGATCCCATTAAGGGTATTGGGAACTACCATTAAAACGCCACCGTCATCTGTATTTAGTTGAAAATAGTAAGCTCTAGTTCCACTTAATTCAGTTATCCTAAATTGACATAAATATATCATATTCTATTATATGTTCTGCAAAAAGAGGGTGGTTGAATAGATTGCGTCTGTTTACAATCAATTGGAAATCAATATTGGTTCAGCTATGTCAAACAGTTTATCCCCAATTCCACGATATGGAGGATGACTTACTGTAGTAGAATTATTGTTTTGGTTTTATATTCGCTTAGTGTACGGACGTTTGTATCGGGACGATCTGTCTATCCAGATGACGTCCCTTTTTCCTCGACAATAAGTGCCTGATCTCATCAAAAATCCCCACAGACTGAAAATTTCATTGTCTCGAGAAGTGGTAATGTGTTAAAAATGATGATGCAGGGGATGAAAAAGAACTCTTATATCACACAAAAAAAAAAATAGTTCACCATCGTTTGTAATCTTCTCTTTGAAACTCACAAAATCAAATATCAAGATCAATTCGAATGGCTTTAAATTTTCAGGACAATTTTTTCGTGTTTAAGTTTATTTAGTTTAAAATATTCCATTTAAACGTCATCCTATTCATAGATGTGAAATGTTGAAAACTTCAATTTCCATGAAAATATGAGTACATATATGTAGCTGCGGGCATGATGAGAAAATATGCAGGTGAATTTTTTTCGTGTTTGTACATTTATGAGTAAGTACATTCACACCCATGTATGTATGTCGTCTGACTAGAATTCACCTACCTGTGGCACAGGATCCCCTTCACCTTTGCACGGAATCTCGATTGTAGTGTCCGGAAGGGCATCCATATCATATGGTTCGACGAGAAGACGCGGTGGTCCCCTGGAGCTTTCAACGATTATATCAGCAATTGCTTCAACGGCACCATTTTCATTCTCCGCCACACACATGTACGTTCCTGTAAAATGAAGGAAAACATTACTCCATATCAGAATGACTGTTTGTGCGGAAATGACATATGTAGGGATATAAATGGATGCATATGCAGTTGTGTAAAAAAGTTTGTGTTTTTGCATATGCTGCAATAAAAATATTTCATTGCTTTAGACTCGTCTGATACTTTGTCGTCATAATGAAAATGGATGTCAGTAATGTATGAGAACGAGGATGATGTATCTGGAAATAATACCATTTTATGTGAATGGCGGCGACTGTTTAGGTATTCCCCGAACGCGGAAAAGTACTTGGGTCTCGTAAATTGAAAATGAAAATTGTAGTGATTTCGTGTTTTTAGGATGATAGCATTAAGTGAATGGTAGCGCGCTCTACCCAATGAATAAAATAGGGACCTTAAAATCTTCATTTTATTTCAAAAATAATCATGTAGATGGAAGACAATTTATTGTTTCCCATAACATAACGAGGCTTTTTTTGATGTTGCAACACTTAATGACAGGGTTTTAATCGTAGATCTATATCGACATTTTAACACTTTTATATTTTATAATCGAACTTTGGGAATCAGGGAGTTGCAATCATTTGAAAGTATTTTCCAAAAAACGTAGGAAAAACCGAATTGAATTCTTATGCTAAGAACGAGTACGGATAAATCATGAAAACAGTTGTTGCTGTAATTGTTTTTATACATAGATATATTAATCTATACTTCTGCTTTTACACCTTAAACGGTGTCCTTTATACTTGTCTGGATGCCTTGTTTTCAATATTTACCATTTATCATTGTGTTTAAAAATAAACGGTGTTCATTTACTGAAGTCAAGTTTGAAATTCAAGACTTATGGGTGAATTACGCGATTCATGATAGTTGATGATATTAATGAGTCACCAGACCATCAAGTCACAACCAAATTCAATTAACTAAAAACTAATCATGAGTCACTTGATCATGAAATGAAGTTTCTAAAAAATCAAATTATGAAAAGCAATTAGAAAATGCAATAAAGGCTAAACCAATTAAAGAAAGGAAATGCAACATCAGCAATCCAAGTAAACATTCAACCATCTCAACATAGTTGTTTACTTGAACATCACGATCTTTTCCCATCGATCTAGAACTAAGATCAAATTTCATTTTACGATCCTTTGTTCTAGACCGATATGCAAAATTGCTTATGAGACATTTCTTTCATAAAAATAGACCTCTCCTCAAGATCAGACTTTATTTTCAGTTGTTCACTTTCGATTGTCACTTATCAGTCGTTCAGTTGCAGCAGTGTTGTGTCACTTAACTTCAGTCTCATTGCGTTGATATATATGTTGTTGTGGCAGCACCACAGTTATAGGTCGGCAGCTGGCAACAAGCAGCAACGCGGCGCTGCCATCAAAAAATATAGGTTAATATGCTGTTCACACTACACTTCTAAATCAGGTAGATTTAGAATCTGTCAAGTTAATCAAGTAAGCGTTCACACTACCCGAAGTGATTTAGAATGAGGAGATTTAGAGAGCGAACTGTCATTCGAATTTGTGTGTACAATTTTTTTTGCATGAAAGTTGTTCAAAATGGTGCAGAAACATGCAAGAGCATTTTCTTTTCATTTTGTACAACTCACATTTTCCTTTTTTGTCTAATTTTTGCTATATTTGAACGAAATTCGAATGACATTTCGTTGAAATCTACTCTCCCTCTCACGGATGGAATTAAGCACGCTCTGAGAACAATTCAGCCCGGAAAAATTCACAATAGTACCTGATTTGTACTTGATTAACTCTAAATCTACTGATTAACTCTGTCAGAAGGGGAAAAAAATGTATGGGTAATCAGGTAGATTTAACTTGATTTAGCTCTAAAGCGATCAGCTGATCGAAATCGCCTGATTTAGAGCCTAGTGTGAACGGGCTATAAGTTAGTTTGTAAGCACGACAGTTGAATTGCAATCATTGAGTGAATACACGCATTTACATTCCGTGCTATGTTTAATTTGGTAAATCAGAACTCAAGAAGCTACTAGCAGCTTCTCCCTAAATTGGTGACCCCGTAACATTAGTGAGCATGAATAATGAGGAGAAAAATCGTGTTGACGCGAGTGATGAGAAAACCGCAGGCGCTGCGCAATTACTCGACTCTGCGTCAAACGTGGAGATGTGTAATATTACACACATAAAACTACCTCCATTTTGGAAATCGCGACCATCCGTGTGGTTCGCACTATCGAAGCTCAATTTCGGCAATCCAAAGTCAAATCGGATGCTGCAAAATTTGACAAACTAATAAGTGAGCTTGATTGCGCCGTATTGGAAACAGTGGACGACATAATTGCAAACCCACCCGGTGACTGACAACAAGTACGAAACCATCAGAGCACGTTTGCTCGCAACTTTTTCGCTGTCATCGGAATTGTGCTTGTTGACCATAAACCACTGATCTACGCATATTCTCAAAAATCTGATAAAGCATCACCAGACAGTTGCGCCAATTAAACTTCACATCATAATTTTCGACCAACACCATTAATGTTCCGGGCAATGCGAACGTTGTCGCAGACACACTGTCCCGCATCGATGCAATTACTACCCCTGTAGCTTTTTCTACGGAACAATTAATAGCTGAACAACAAAACGATGCCGAACTTATCACATTGCTCCAACCAAATCGTTGTCACTTAAACTCCAACGTTTTAATCACAACAACCAAGGTGACCTGTATTGTGACTCTTCAACAGGAAGGATCTGGCCGTAAATTCCGACAAAACTAAGAAAATAAATTTTTGATATGTTTTATCGTTTCGCTCACCCAAGCGGTCGTTCAACTAGTCGCGCAATCAGAGAAAAATTCGTATGGCCAAGCTTGAATAAGAATATCTTGCAATGGGCGCGCACGTGCATACCATGCCAAAGGTCTAAAATAGGGAGACACACGCGAAACCCTCTTCAACCATTTCCCGTTCCCGACCACCGCTTCCAGCAGGTTCATTTGAACTTTGACTGCTTCCAAAGGTTTTAAATACAGTGGTGCCTCACACAACGAACTTAATTCGTTCCAGGAGCAAGTTCGTTATGCGAAAAGTTCGTTATGTGAAACGCGTTTTCCCATAACAATACATGTTAAAAAAATAATTCGTTCTGTGGCAAAAAATATGGTAAGATGACATAAAAAAAAGATAAATTTTTTGTTATTATTTTTATTTAGATACATCTAAAAACATAATGAAAAAAACACACATTTTTTAATTTTAAGAAATAATCGAATCTTGCACATCTTCATCCATTTTCCGCTTTTTGGCCGATGGTGCAGTGAAAAATCTGTCCAAAGTCGTTTGTTTCTCTCTTTTCTTCAACATCTGCCGGAAATAACGGACAAGAGTATCGGAGTACAGGTCGTTGATCCTGTTTGCTTCAGCGGAATCCGGATAGTGGGCATTGGTAAACTCCTGAACTGCTTTCCATTTGACCAGGATGTTATTGATGTCAGCAGTTGGAATTGGTTGATTGTTTGATTGTTGCTCCTCGTTATCAGATGACGCTTCCCTTTGAGCATTGTCCTGTTGTTGGGCCAGAAGTGTTTGGAGCTCTTCAGTTGTCAGCTCTTCTTTGTGTTCCTCAATAAGCTCCTCTACATCCTCTTCCTCTACCTCTAATTCCAACCTTTGGGCCACTGTGATGATGTCCTTCACCACTTCTGTGTCATCAACTACTGCTTCTTCCTGAATCCACGAAGGCACAAGCATCTTCCAAGCAGAAATGAGGGTCCTTTGTGACACTTCTTCCCAGGCCTTCTGTATAAGTCGTATTGCCAAAAGGATATCAAATTTCTCCTTCCAAAACATTCGGATAGTCATATTGTCTCCACCAAACTCGCATTCTTCAAACACCTTATTAAAGAGGGCTCTAGTGTAGAGTTTTTTAAAGTTCGCAATAACTTGCTGATCCATTGGCTGGAGAATGGATGTGGTGTTTGGTGGCAAATACTGCACCTTGATAAAAGGATAATTTTCCTGCAATATTTCTTCTAGGTCTTTTGGGTGAGAAGGGGCATTGTCAAGTATCAGAAGGGCTTTGAGCGGCAGTTCTTTTTCCAACAAGAATTTCTTCACGGCAGGAGCAAAGGTTTCCAGAATCCATTCGTTGAAGATAACTTGGGTCACCCAGGCTTTTTGATTGGACTTCCAATGGACGGGCAATTTGGACTTAATAACGTTATTTTTCTTAAAAATTCTTGGATTTTCAGAGTGATAAACCAATAGAGGTTTGATCTTGAGGTCTCCGCTGGCATTAGACGAAATCATGAGGGTAAGTCTGTCCTTCATGGCTTTGTGTCCTGGCAATTTCTTCTCTTCTTTTGTAATGAAGGTTCTGCTCGGCATTCTTTTCCAGAAAAGACCCGTTTCATCGGCATTGAACACTTGTTGTGGGCAGTATCCTTCATCCATAATAAATTTTTGAAAATTAATAGAGAACTTTTCTGCTTCTTTTTTATCAGCACTGCCAGCCTCACCATGCATATTAACGCTGTGGATTCCATACCTTTTCTTAAATCTAAAAAACCACCCCCTGCTGGCTTTGAAATCTTCTTTATTATCTTGATTGCTGCTACTTCCAGGGATGTTTTTCTTTAGATCTTCATAAATTATCTTGGCCTTGTGACAGATAATATCTTGGGTTGTTACGTCACCTTTCACCTGCCTGTCCTTGATCCAAATCGCTAATAGCCTCTCCATTTCCTCGTGGATTGAAGATCTATGTTTTTCATTAAATAGTTTTGATACTCCTTTGGCTACTTTGGCTGATTTTATTGCATCCTTGTTTGTCAAAATGGTGAAAATGGTGGTCTTGTTGAGGCCAAACTCTTTGACGAGGTCACACTGTTTTACCCCACATTCACTCCTTCTAATTATTTCCTGTTTCATTTCAAGAGAAATCACCTTCCTGCTTTTTTTAGAACCCATCATATAAAAAAAATGTTGAGTTTATCTTAAAAGGACGACTGCCGTGATACGTGTGCGATTTAATTCGTAATGAAGAACGATTGCTGCGATACGTGCGTAAGTTAAGCGTACTGCTCAGTGACTAACGACTGCCTGCGCGGATGCATGCAATAAATCGGCGGTGATCGTGTGAAGTGGGCGACTTCGTTGTAATGATGAACGATTGCTGCCACACGTGCGTAAGTTAAGCGTACTGCTCAGTGACTAACGACTGCCTGCGCGGATGCATGCAATAAATCGGCAGTGATCGTGTGAAGTGGGCGACTTCGTTGTAATGATGAACGATTGCTGCGACACGTGCGTAAGTTAAGCGTACTGCTCAGTGACTAACGACTGCCTGCGCGGATGCATGCAATAAATCGGCAGTGATCGTGTGAAGTGGGCGACTTCGTTGTGTGAAGCGAAGTTCGTTGTATGAATCGTGAAATGAACGAAAAGGAAGTTCGTTGTGTGCAGCGTTCGCTGTGCGAGGCGTTCGTTATGCGAGGCACCACTGTACTGCCTTACCATGATCGACAGATACTCCCGATGGCCAGAAGCCGTACCTCTGGTTGATCAAACAGCTGAGGGGTTGCGACTGCCTTTTACGCCAACTGGATAGCAAGATTTGGTGCACCTCAAAGATCACGACAGACCAAAGGACCCAATTCGAGTCTGGACTATTTAAAGCATTAATCAGACTCTTCGGAATAGAACGATCGCGCACGTCCCCTTTCCACTCAGCATCCAATGGGCTAATTGAACGCTGGCATCGCACACTCAAAGCTGCAATAATGTGCCATGAAAGCAATACAAATTGGGTCGGCATTCTCCCAACAGTCCTGCTGGGATTACGAAATTGTTTCAATGAAGATACCCAAGGATCTTGTACCGAAATGCTTTATGGAACTACAATTCAGCTACCTGAAGAACAATTCGTCAATTCTGAGCCAGCTTGCAATTCTTCATATTTCGTAACACAACTTCGCGAACAAATGCGAAATCTTCGGCCGAAGCCAATAGCTCATCACTCAAATAAGAATAGCTTCATCTTCTAAGACATGAAATCGTGCACACATGTTTTTCTGCGAAACGACTCAGTGCGAAAATCGCTTGTTCAGCCATACTCCGGCCCACACCAAATTTTGCAAAGAATATCGCCAACCTTATTTGCCGTTGATATAAATGGGAGACGGGCCAATATATCAACTGATCGTTTGAAGTCAGCCTACCTCGCCAACGAACCACTTAACGAAGAAACGCCAGATGTTCCAAAAACATCGTCAGCAAAAATGCCCACAGCAAATCTGCGCCTTGCTATTTCGGACAATCCGTACCAAGCAGCTCAGCACAGGCAAGTCATTTGGAAGCCGCTTGTTCCTCGTCCACCTCACATAACAAAAATTTTCCCAGCCAAAAAGGTCCATCAGATGACGACGTCAGTTCCTGACGTTATTCGGAGGGGAGCACTATGGCAGCACCACGGTTATAGTTCGGCAGCTGACAACAAGCAGCAACGCGGCGCTGCGATCAAAAAACATAGGTTAAGGGGTTACCCCCACTTGTAGCGCAATAAAATAGGTCATTTTCATGAATTTATTTTGACAAAACTACGAAATGTTTTTCAACGACTGTTATATTTTCTTAAAGAACATACTTTGAACACCTTTCAGTAATTTTTTTTTTTGAAAAATATTACATGATTTAATTACAAATGGCCGTCAAAACAATGGAATTTTAATTTTCACCTTTTGCGGTGACCAAAATTGTGTCGAAGTGGATCGTCTGAAACAAAAAATAGCGATAGACTTAGTTAAATAACAGTATTAACTAGTGTTTGATCGAAGGATTTAAAACAATATCCATTTTTCGCGAAATGGCGGACAGTCAAAGTTAATATTTCGATTTTCACTTAAAAAAATGGTCGTCTTTTTGCTACAAAACGGCCATTTTTTATTAAAAAAATAAATCGAACGATCAAACACTACATTTTTATGTATTAAATAAGCCTGCTAAGTTTCAAAAAGATCGGTTCAGTAGTTTTCGAGTAATTTTGGTCACCGACTTCAAAGATGTCATTTCGAGAAAAACGCATTTATAAGTATAAGTAACGGCTGTATAAGCAACAGTTTCTTCTCTTTCAACGCTCATATCTCGGTTAATTATGTTTGGATCGACTTGAAATTTGAAGTACGTATTCTTAGATAGTTATACTTAAAAAAAATGCAACAAAAAAAAAACGAAAAACTTAAAAGTTACAAGTGGGGGTAACCCCTTAAGTTAGTTTGTAAGCACGACAGTTGAATTGCAATCATTGAGTGAATACACGCATTTACATTCGGTGCTGTGTTTAATTTAGTAAATCAGAACTCAAGAAGCTACAAGCAGCTTCTCGCTAAATAGTGTTCAAGTGAAGTCAAAAGAGTTCGAACAAGAACTCAATCATATAATATTAATAGAATAATAAGAAATTCGGTTCGAGTGAGAACCCAATTTCGAATAAGAACTTACTATAACAACCATTATAAACTTATCGTATAAAAGTTCGATCAAGAACTAAAGTTCGATTAAGAACTAAAAATTCGATAAAGAACACATTAATGTTAACGGTCTTAAATAATAGAAATTCATGATTCGTTTTGCCGAAATAAAAGTGTTAGAAAATAACAAGAGGCTTTTATTTCAAGTTCCGAGGAAGGAACTGTAAAATTATGTTTGTTAACAACTCACAGACCGAGAAACATAACTGGTGTACTGTCAATAGCTGCGCATTTTTGTCACATATGAAAAATTCAGTGTTGAAATGTGTTAAACTTCCATGTCTACCATGAATCCTTAAAGTGAAATATCTGAACAGCATAATATCGCTTTTTCAGCTTAAACAACATACTTCTATATTGATCATATATGTATGTTCATACTTAAAAATTCACAAGTGCCTACATATCGCATATTTTTCCTTGAAATAGCTAATCTAGGCAAGTGTTAATAAAATCATCATTACATTTTTATGTATTTCACAGACATCCACTAATACACATAATATGTGAAAATGTACATGAAAAAAAATCCATTTAACAACTTTTTACATACATGCCATGAAACACATGGCGTATGGTGCAGAGGTCCTTTTCTTTTCTGTTGTATTAAGCGATATTGCCGCACTAAGCAGAACACTGTTACGCCGAGTACTTTAGTAAAGTCGTCCGAGAGAATGGTTGGGGTGGTGCTGGCAGTACTCTTGAATTTCCGGCACTTTGGATTTTATGGAAATCCATCGTCAGAGATTTCAACTGGACTTTTATAATACTGGAACGTGATTCACTTTATTACATTGTAATGAAGTGCCTTGTGGATTTTATAGACGCTTCTGACAGACATACCTACTACTACGTACTATTCAGTTGATTGAAGGATACACGAACGAATAGCAAGTCAATTTTACCTTCTACTACTTGAAAATTTATAGGTATGACATAAAGACCGCAAGGCATTAAACATATTTTTAACGTCATTAAATGCTTCAGTTCAGTTTTCGACAGAATGAAGGCAATTTCAGGAATGTTTTATAGATTTTAAATACCTTTCGTAAAATTTATTACACTGGCAATTTATTTCGATTTCGGAGTGACTTTAGACCGTTTGAAAAAGATGATCCCGAATCGTGTGAGCAAACGTTTTTTGCTCATCTGTTTTCTTTTAGAATGAAACTTTTATATCTTATCTTAGGTAACGGAGTTTGTATGGAGTATCGACCAAGTATGTTGTAGGAAGCGCTTTGACTATCGCATAAGCAGCTGAAGTTATTTTCTTGTTAATAACCAATCCCATATATATGGCCATCTTTTTTTTAATAAACTTACCGGCATTCTATGTGCGCTCCTAAGAAGCTTATTTTTGAAGGAGTCCTGGGTAGAGATGCTCATTTAAAATATATATCGATATTTTTTCCGATATGATAAATCGAAACTCTATATCGATAGTTTGCGATATATCGAAATGTAAATATCGATTTTTCGATATATCGAAATCGAATCAAAAGCAATATATATATTAGATATTTTATTTTCTTTAATGCGTTGGGCCTTGGTTGGTTTGGTTAGGTGGTATTACTCACTAAATATAAGGGGTTGATATTGTTTCTATGTATATTTTTCTCGTTAATATCTGCCACAATAAAATTTAAATGCTCGTTCAGATAAATTATGTCATTATTCCAAAGAATGAGCACATAAGTTATTAAATTTCTGGAAAATGTTCGAAAAGTACAGATGTTGGCAAAATATGAAGTTTACTACTACCACATTAACTGAGCAATATTCATTCAAAGAGAATAAATGAAAAATAGTATTAGTTAAATTTGAAATTTGCTTTGAACTCTGGTTTGAAACAGTGAAAACAAAGGGAAATATTTGTCCACGTCATGTATCATTGCTTTGACTTCTCTTCGCAGCTGTTAAATTTTGCTCATGAAAATATATTTATTTTATGATGGACTGGCTCATCTCAAATTATAAGTTAAAGGGGAATAAAGAAAGTAAATAGTTTTTATGATATAACAAAATATTATAAAGGAAAATTTCAAATTTTTGGGTCAAGGATAAGGTCATATTTACAGTCTTGCAATATCTTAACATGTGAAAAATTATACTTATTCTTAAACTCATAATGAATATATTAATTTCTGAGCTTAACGTTTCCTAACCCCCACCCACAATGAAGAGTTGACCATATCGGCTTCGAAACCGTTGTCTGTAGTAAACTAATGCAACAAACCTAAGCCTAAAATAGCGACATTCATAAGGAAAGGTAAGACTTCATTAACAGTAAATAGTTAACCAATAACCATATAACCAATTATATTTATTATATGTAAAAAGAAAGAAATAGAATACAAATCAACCATGATATAACCATTTTTCCAAATTTCCCAATATTTTTTGATTAAACCTTGCACAAACAAAAATTTGTTTAACCGATTTCTCTGTTGAGCTAAGACCTGTGTAGCCTTCGAAAATAATCTTTCAGAAGGCACAGAACTAGCGACCATAGTCAAGTACTTGTTTGCAATATTGTATAACTTCGGAAATTGTACTTTTTAATCAACCCAAACTGTCAAAAGGCTTTCATTTAATCTGCTAACTGGAGCTCTCAAGTAAAGAGATAATTCGTCTGAGTCAATTTCATCAGTTTTATTTGTTTTCCAATTTCGTTGAACTAAATGATGATGATCGCTCCAGAGACTAAAATCGGACTGAGTTTTGTCTGAACCATCCGAGACTGGTCCCGCAGCTACACATAATTCATCTTGCTGATCTTTCTTCTTTAGTTCTTTGATTTTAAGTATGGCATTTTAAGTATGGCAAAATGATGTTCCTTGAATCGCGGATGCAAAGATAAAATCTATAAATAGAACAAATCGAGAGAACTACTAATTCAGATATTCCCTTTGGTTTCTCCGCTACCTAGGTTCTACAAGCTTTTGGTTGTAACTTCTAAAATTCGCGTACACACGGCTCACTATCTCTATTGTAAAGTTAATTAATTTAAATTAATTATTTAAAGTACTTTCAATTACCTGAGTAAACCGAAACCGCCCAATCATCGAAAAGCCTTCACAATCTGTAACCTAAGTTTTGTCAAGGAGATGGGCAGCGCGGTGGACACGATGCAATTAATTAAACCAATTAATTAGAAAACAATACAAAAGCAAACAGACTAGTTTGAACGGTTTGCTTCTTTTTTTTATCTTCTCTTGCTCGCGTCGCAACACGTAAAACGAAAAATTGTTGACCAACTCGTTTGCAAGCACAATACGATATTCTTGTATCGGATAATATATCGATATTATAATAATCGATATTTGAGGATTCGATTATATCGGGTTGATTCGATATATCGGTGGTCAAATATCGATATTTCTTAAATATCGATATATATCGAGCATCCCTAGTCCTGGGTTTCGTTTGTATGTAGTATAGCCTTTAATTTTCCAATGTTGTCTAGGGGTATGCAGAGCCGTCTTAGGTCAATTTGGGGCCCTGAGCACTTTAAGATAAATGTGGCCCCTAGGACAGAGGGTTATTAGCAAAAATCATTAAAAAAATTAATTCTAGATATATTTATCTGTCATTTTTACTAATGTTCGAAGAAGAACATTAGTATTAAAATCACTTTGGCCAAAAATTCATATTTCTATATATATATATATATCATCAAAAAATTTCAGTGAAAAAATCTCAAGAACGCGCGATCCGATTGAACTGAAATTTTCAGGACACATTTGTGTATACGCAGAATAGTGCCAGGTCTCACAAAAAGTTAATAATCTTTAACCCTTTGGCGCCAGCGGCCATTTTAGTGATATTTTTAATATACCTATTATTCCGTACACAAATAATTTTTGCAAAAATAAATTTGACAATAAATTTCTAACGTGTTTTACATGTGAATCGGATAATTTTTTGGAATTTTTTTAACCCCATATGTGCGCTGGGTGCCTAAAATGAGGACGGGAAAACTTGAAAAATTTTTAAATTGCGATAACTTTTGACAGAGCTATTCATTCATTACGAAATTTTCAGAACATATTGGTATTATTTAGTTGTAGATTTGTGTAGCTTTTAATGAGCGTGCTGGCAACCCTGTAGCTAGGGCAGGCATTGAAAGTGAAAACCTCCAAATCATCGTCTCTCTTGAAAAACTGCCGCTTCTTCAAAAAAAAAAGCCACTCATATGTAAATCTTGTGCTTTGTATACATAGACAAAAAGCAAAAATTTGATATGGTATAACGGGCACACCTGGTAACCCTTGCCCAATTTACCTATATTTTGAGCATCAAAAACTTCTGTTCACGGAAACTCACGATCCGATAAGCAGAACTAATTGAAATTTGCAGAATGTATTGGTCTTAAATAGGACCAGGTCTGATAGAAGTGATTTTGAAATGCAGGCGATTCTGTGCCAGTGGTGCCATCTTGAAAAATCACTAAAAAAAGATAACTGCTTTTAGCCCTATAAATTCTGATTCAATCGTTCGATTTTGACGAAATTCATACAGTAGCTGGACCTTTCTTACACGTTTGATAAAAATTTGGTTGATAAATTCGGTTGGAGCTGCCAGATATGATAATTTTGGTGTCTTAAATTTGAAAAAATAAAAATTTGGAAGTGAAAACATTCAAACCATCGAATATCCTAAAAAATGTCCGTTTCTTACAACAAAACCAATCTGTATACAAATCGTATGCTTTATCTACACGTTCAAAGTAAAACTTTGGAAATTTCATGTGGGACAAGAACGGTAGCCCTTTCCCAGTTAACCTATATTTTTAGCATCAAAAACTTCTGCTCACGGGAACTCACGAACCAATAATTAGATACAACTGAAATTTACAGAATTCATTGGACTTAAGTAGGACCAGGTCTGTTAGAAGCGATTTTGAGCTGTGGGCAACTCTGTGCCAGTGGTGCCATCTTGAAAAATTACAAAGAAAAAAAACTGCTTTTTGCCCTATGAAATGTGAATAAGTTACCAGATTTTCATGAAATTGATACAGTAGCTGAACCTTACTCTAAACTCTGTTTGATAGAAATTTGGTTGAAAAATTCGATTGGTGCTGGCAGCTATGGTAATTTTTGTGTCTTTGGTTTTGAAAATTCACTCAGGAAAATAAAACTTGTTGCCCTATAACTTCCAGTGCAGTCATGAAATCAATACGAATTTCATACAATTAATGGAACCTATTATAAACATTATTCAGGCCAAATTTGTTTGAAAAGCCACGATAGGGTTGCCAGCTATTGCTGGTTTTGTGTTTAATTGCAATATCTTTATTAAGCGGTTTTATCGTAGAATTTTCAATTGGTAATGATATTGTAGTGACAATAAACAGCAAATATTAAGTTTTCGATTATTTGAAAAAACTCGCTGCAGGTAACCCTAAATTTCTTTATGCTCCTATAACTTCGAATGTAATATAACAACGTGAAGCAGATGTGATATATTCTTGGCTTTGATACTGGCGAAAGGTTGCCAGCACGAGTCGGTTGTGTTACTTTGGTATCAATAAATGCTTACAGTTAGTATTCATACCGGAAACATTTACAATGAAAATAAATAACCGATGTTTCAATTCCCAAAGTTCTGCAAATTTTTCGGATCGCAGCCCCAAACACCAAGTTCAGTTACAGTGCTGCAGGCACTGAGCATTTTCTTCATTGATGTTATATGAGATGCTGCTTTCAAAATTATGTGAAATAAGCAACTGATAACGTATATAATCAACCCGTGTTTTGCTCTCATAAACGTTGAAATTCATGCCAGTGGTAATATCTGAAACCTTCCACCATATGAATTATAATGCATTCTTGAGACCAAAGTAAAACGTGGCGTTTGAAACAGTTTGGCGGTAATAAGCAGCTCATGGGGTGGAATATACACTCAAAATCTGCGCGATTCTTCTACTGTTCTTCGAACATTAGTGCTTCTAGCGGTTCAGGTGCGCTAGAGTTTTTTTTATATATTCAAAGTCACATTAAATTAATAGGTAATTATTATCCGGAAAAGTAGCTCTTCAACCATTATACGGAGGTTAGTAATCAAAAAGTGTTGTAAAAGTTCCAAAAGATGATAGGTATATTTCTTCATTTTCACTAGTCTAAACACTTTTCTAGTATTCTGTTAAATGCAAACATTCCGTTTCCAACTCATTCTCGCTAACGCCACTAGGATAGATTTTAGTGAATCCTTTGCAACTTAGTCCCAAGCGAGGTAAAAAACCGAGCCGATGTCTTATTTTCTTGTACGAGTTCAACGGCTATTTTAGATGAACTCACAGGGTATCAATTATGGGAATAAAAGTTTCAACTTTGAATTTCTCTTTCCCATTTAGTTGGGCTGATGGCACAGAGCCATCAAATAATGCCTGACTGAGCTTCTACCTTTTATTCTTTGATATAGGTAATTGTAGTCTCACTCCGGATTTTTCTCTTTGTTGCACGATTCGAAGTCATCAAATTTATCCCTGACGTCAATAATACAATCATCCAGTGAAGTTGACAAATTAGTGGGAACGTATATTGCTATAGTTCTTTTCTTAAGATAAGTACTTGTTTTGTCTATTCTTCCCAATATGGTGTTCCAAATTTCTGTCGGTAAAATAAATTCCAGGTTTTCCATTTTTTTGAAGAAAGTAAGAGCTTCGTGTCTAGTTTCTTGTCGCTACTCTGCATCCTCCGCGATAGACGTCAAGGCTTCTATAATTTGTTTGTGACCTTAATTTAAGGAGCTTACTGCATCAGCTCGCGCGGACTATCTGGTTTCAGAAAGACTTTTGACAACTTTTTTCGAACCTAAATATTCAGTCAATGTATTCCATCGGTGAGTAGAATCCGAAAAAAAATGTACAGTTTCTGAACCATTCAGCGGGATGAGAACATACCAAGTTTATAGAATGTCCCGCACATGATATGAAGGTAGCAAATTCACATATCTCCTTGATTTTTGCTTGCAGACCAGCATACTTTCCTGACATATTTGAAGCATTGCCGTAGCTTTACCCTCGACAATCCTTGATTTGTATATAATCATTCTCCAAAAAAATCAGGATGATTTCCGCTAATTATTCTGATTTATGCTCTTTGATAGGTATATATTCCAGATCGAGCGTGCTGTCAACGCTAATCGAAAAATATTTAGCTAATTTATCTTCATTTAGAACTTTTTTAGGACCTGTTTTCCCATTCAATGTGTTACTTTCCAGGATTCCCAAATTTGTTTAAGCTATCTGCAAGAAATTCAGAAAATTCGCTTAACAGCTCCCCACATCCTAAATAATTTCCATTGTTGGGAGATCCAAAGATTTCATTGTCACCTCGCAACGAAGCCCCTTCAGTGCCAGAAATGTTACAACTGTGACGACAACCCGTTTAAGTACACTTGTCCAGTAATCCATTTCTTTTTGATATTGGGATAGCCTGTCTGTATCTACTGTACCAGCTGCTTTACTTCATGCCAGATAAGTAGTCATAGATTGTCTATATGCAGGGCTATTTTCGTAACGTAAAACTATGTGATTAACATGGTTTTAATCATTACATCCACTCGGGAAGCATAGATTTACATCAGAAGGGTTATATAAGCAGCAATAAAACAAAATACAGATTTCTTCGAAGGCGAATATAGCAACCATTTTCTTTCAATTGTTCTTTAATTTAAGATTAAATGATCCTTTATTGAAATACCTAGTTACTGATTTGCCATCTTCTTTGCCTTTGTTGATTCTGGACGCTTCGGAAAAGTCACAATCTTTATTTTGAAAATATATGGGCTCTTTACAAATTCAAATTTCGCGGTTTTTTCGGTAAAATTTTCGTGAAAATAATCGAAAGGGTCGTGTGAAATATTTTCTTTCTGGGTCGGGTGACTGCTGTTCCTCAATTAAAACAGTTGTTGGTGAAGTTATTGTATTTTTCTGCAGGGACGGACGCCTTCTGTGCAATATGGAATATCTCTTTTTCTAAAATGATAGAACTTAGCGAAGAACAAGTAGATTGTGAGGTTCCCTGAATTTTCGCAATCTGTTGTTGATATGATGTCGACGGTTTATTATTTGGTTACTACTCACGGAAGCTCCTGGTGTAAAATATGATGTTGATTTCGGTAATTTATCAATTACTTCTTTCTGATATGCAGTTTTTCCTTTTTTCTGAGCCTAGGATATGACCATTTTGACATTTTGTGTATATGTATGGATGTAGTTATCAATACTTATTATTAATTGCACTGAAAACAATCGCAAACATAAAATAAAACACACCGTTTGCAAGTTTAATCTGAAATGAAATAATTTTATTTTTAGTCTCGAACAGAAATGCCGTCCCGGCCGTGCTTTTCAAATAGAATCAGCAGAAATTAAAATGCCCTCCTTGAAGGGGACACAGATCGATTTGTTTGTGTTTATTCCAGTGAAGCCCAAACTCCACGCAACAAAAAAAGTTTTCAAAATTATAACCTATAAGATTGTTCCCAACGGAAAAGTAATGCATCAGGGTACATATATTCGCTAAATTTTCCGCGTAATGCCTGGAAGTATTACATATCCATAGTCTGTTAATTTATTTTTAACATTGCATGCAACTGCAATAATTTAAGCAAATCACCTATTAGTAAGCAAATAGAGTTGCCAGTGTTAGGCCCTGGCTCATGAGATTACAATAAGGATAGATAATTATTAAGTATAGTCAGGTAATTATAGTTTAATTTTCACAAAATAAATATATTCATTGGCTGATGATCTGGAAATAAAAGGCCCCATAGATCGCGGGGCCCTGGGCACTTGCCCATCGTGCCCATGCGCAAAGATGCCCCTGAGTATGCCGTGTATTTCCTGCAAAAAATGTTGGATTTTCTTCGAGGAAGGGATGATGGGCTAATCTATCCGCAGTTTCCCATTTACTTTTTAGCAGTCCTTCATGAGGATGCAAGGAGTTCCGATTCGTCCTGTAGCTGTTTAGTGTAGGACTTCGATCTGATGTGCTTTGTCATTCACTCCGATTGCAGACTCTCTCCAGGCTTATCTTAGAACTCCATCAGTTAGTTGTACATTCAACAGCCCTGACTGTGACCATCCACTTATTCGTACCCATTTTACATCGACATCAACTGTCTTTTTTTCTAGCTTATGGCGATGGTTGCATTCCGACCCACATGGAAACTTGGCGAGGATATAAAAAAAATATCAACTTTCAATGAATCATATTACTTGTGCTCGGAGCTCTTAAAGTTGACCAACCATCTCAAAGCGACATGCTCGGTCATCAATAAGAAAGTTTGGCCATACAAGTATTTATAGAATTGTTTGATAGCTTCACTATTGCAAAAAAATTATTTTTGGCCTACGTAATAGTTTCTCTCTGGTTTGGTCCGGTTCGAGTAAGCAGTTGCCTGTTCTTAACCATCAACTTGCTGTGATAATACTGCATCGTTATCAGTATTTCTCGCGTCAGTATCTACGATGAAGAGTTTCTGTCGCTCAGGATAGGCCAACATCGGCGTTTTACCTGGACTGCAAATATGAAACTGGATTTTTTTTCCCCATTTTTCTTCATTGTAAAAAATTCGAAGTAATTGTCATTGCCAGCTACACATTTATCCCATCTCTCAAGCAATTGGTAGATCGCATCTCAAAAAAATATTCCGTTTTTCGAAGAAAATCAGTCATCGAACCGTTTTTTTTCACATTTTTTTAGGAATGGAAGTGCTGGTCAGCTAGTGCATGTCCCATTGATGAAAACATGTGAAAATCAGAAGAAGCCAAGTGTGGTGAATAAGCCGCATGCGGCAGTTGTTCCCAATGAAGCAGCTCTATCGTCCCCTGGGGTGGTTTTCAACCGTGCGGCTGGGCGTTGTCGTCAAGAAAAATCACTTGGTGCTGCTTCTCGTTCTATTACGGGCGTTTTTGACAGATATTATGGGTCAAATCGATTAATTGATGTAGGCTTTCACTAGTAACCGTTTTACCTGGTTTGAGCAGCCCAAATCAAATAATGCTATGCTGGTCCCAGAACCGATTTGGCCGCGTCGTCAATTGGGCAGGTTCGCCGGGACTAACATATGCATGTTTTCGCTTGGGGCTCGAAAAATACACCCATTTTTTGTCGCCAGCTACGGTTCGATGCAAGAGTGGCTTTCGTTTGTATCTGTCGTGCAACAATTCACAAGTGAGTTTTCGATTTTCTTGCTATCGGTCTGTCAGTTCATTAGACATCCGTCTACCAACTTTCCGAATATTTTCTATCGCTTTAAAAGATAGGAAATACATTGCGGGGCAACACTTAATTTTCGGCAAGTTTTCCCTACGTTTGACCATTGTCTGCATCCAATTATAATTGCAATGTGATGTCCTCAAAATTTTTCGGTGGTCGGCCGGGTTCCACGTTTTATATCTAAAAACCACTACTTTTAAATATCAGGTGCCCAGAAAAGTGTTTGCTAATTCCTATAGGGTTGTTCAAAATTCTATATTTTTTCTTAGTAACACTTTATTCTTCGAAATAGTTTCCATCACATTCTGCAGTCTTTCTGCAACGTTCTGGTAACTTATAAATGCCATTTTTGTAAAAATTCTTGCATTTGCCGGAGAAAAAAAATAACCACGTCGATTTTGAGGTCCTCTCCATTCTTGAACTGTCTACCGCGCATATGATTGTCCAGACTTAAAAAAGATGGTAGTCTGAAGGTGAAAGGTCAGGAAAATACGGCGGATATGTCATAGTGTCCCATCCTAGCTCCCGTATGTGGTCGTGCGTTATCCTGGAGAAAGAGAACTGTTTTTCTGTTAATCAAAACAGGCTGTTTTTTTCGCAGTTCTTCCTGAATTCGAGGTAGCTGTTGACAGTTGATATCCGCTGTAATCGTTTGACCAGATCACAGAAATTACAAATGGACGGTTCGTTCTACTGTCCACCAAACACACAGTGGAATTTTCGTCGGCGTCCAGCTTCTCTTTGGAGTGTGTGGCAATGGATCATTTGCAGATGACCAATGGTGAGATCTCTTGTAGTTACAGTACATAATCCATTTCTAATCACAAATAACTATCCGCCCAAGAAACGATACATTTTGATGTCGAGTCAAATGAGATGTGCAAATAGTCAGCCGCTGTAACTTATTCTTTATCGAAAGATTATGTGTAACCCATTTGCTCAGCTTCCACTTTTTCCCTAAGATATGCAGATGGGATCTTATGGTTTCTTCGCTGACGCCGAACGTGATAGAAAGTTGTCGACAAGTTAATTATGAGTTTGTTTCAGTTGCTGTCCTCAAATTCTCGTCATCAAAAGCTTGTGGTCTGCCAGATCTTGGGGCATCTTTAAGACTCTCGTCACCCAACCCAAACTTTTGAAACCAACTACAACGTCGGCGCCAAAAGCCATACAAATTTTTCTACAAGCTTCCGTAGCATTGTTACCAAGTTTGTACTCATAAAGCAAGTAGCGACGAATTATCTCTTTTTGGCTGCTCATGATAAACGTTCCAAAAAACCAAAAGAAAAAACAAACGCCGCTTGAAATGTAATACTATACGACTTCATAGTTGTACCTTCTTAGAATCACTACTTGACGTTTGACGCTGTTGACAAGGAACAAAAAATTGACGTTTAAAACCCGTCGAACGAAAACCGACAAAAACTTTTCTCGCCACTTGATATTTAAACGATTTAAACCAATAAAAGCACTGCGATTTGCTAAAAGCGTGCTCCTTGAAAGCTTCTATGATCATTCGACGCGATTCAGCTCAATTTTCTTCCAACAAAAGCAACAATGTTCGCAAATCGCTGTTATTTGGCTTAAAATTCGACATATTCTTCACGGGGAAAAAATCGTTGTTGTATGAACCTTGCGTTGCTGTGAACTGAATATTGTTGGTTGATGTCAAAATAATAAAAAAAGACGTGTTAGATGCGGTTTGACAGCTCGTACATTTGCAGCTATAGCCACTTATTGACAAATTTCGGTTTCATATTGGTAAACTTAGTACTTAGTCCCTGCTAAAGCTCTTCAAACACTGACACTGCTGGTTTCAGTCGAACGGCTGATTTTTTTCCGTCAGCTAATGTAAACTTTTGGTGATCGTAGCGGCCTCTTTCACAAATCGGCGCTAATACATCACCAATCCCAGGAAACTTCAAAGTTGATGCTTATCCTTGTGCACAGTTCAATTTATTGCGGCTTCGATTTTCGCAGGGTCAGTTTTTTCCTTTTGGTAAAAACCACGTGATCAAGGTGTTTAACTTCACTGTAGTAAAGGTTGTATTTTTGGGACTTAGCTTCGACTAAGCTTAGCTTCGTAACCTTTCGATTACGTGATTCAAATTCTTCAGGTGTTCTTTAAATGTTTTCCCAACAACGTCGTCCAAATATATCTAGCACGTCTTCGAGTTTAATCAACGCTGTGCACGCTCTATGAGTCATTTAAAGGTTAGAAGTGCATTTCAGAGTCAGAATGGCATCACAACAAATCACCAGAGTCCGGTCCCCACAGAAAAAGCTCTCTTCTTACGGTCCCTTTTTTCGATTTCAAACTGTCAGTATCTACTCTTGAAATCCAACGTTGCAAACCACTTTATGTACTTTCTTTATGATGAGGACTACTGTTGACGTCTAAGGGCTGTTTGAAGGCTCGATAATCACTTGTTTAACCTAAGCTTGTTTAGCTGGGGGTAAGCGGCGGATAGTCTAATGAATGTTACGTATCGATTCGATGCGTAGCCAAAATATTTCTTTCGTAATCCTCGTCTCGAGTCGAGAAGATATCAGCCTAACGTTCAATGGGCTGAACGGATTGTTGGTCCTGCCCGCTAAGTCGTCTATCTTGCTGCTGGTATCTGGTGCTGTTGGTATTCAGATTGTATGTCTGTAGTATTCAAGGAAGTGATGAAAGAAATTGGATGGCAGTCGACAATTACCTATCCATGCTTAACTGCCCTCTCCTACTCCTCTGCATTGTGCACCCTTACAGGGACATAGTTTCCATTCGTAATTGTAGGCTCCTTTTCGCCAAAGTGCTGCTGAGTGCTGAAAGTTGAGTTGGCTCACTTATGAAGAATTGGCGACTCTCAGGATCACTGTCAAATCTGGCACATATCATGTTTTCGGACAACTTTAGCATTTTTAGGTTCTCGCAAACGACAATTCCCAGCTGGTCGTTCCACTTCCTGCTGCTTAACAACAGTATTTCCATTTCTTCCATTAAATACTTTCTGGAAACTCTCTGCAAATAAAACACAAATCGTTTTGGGGGAAGAAGAAGTGCTATTGGATCACCGACTATGGTTAACCGGCATTCTTTTGCTTCACATTAACTAAATTAAAATTTTTTTCGATGTTGCGGATGACATTGATGATATATGATGATATTTTCGCTGATTTTCAAAATGTAAGTGTCACAAGCCTTCTGAAATAGGAAGACTAACGTCAACGTTTCTAATGTCCTCTGTGATACGGAAAAAGGAGGCCAAATTGAAACGTATATACGGACTTTAGTAAGTCTTCCGATCGAGTTGACAATCAAAAACTGGTAGAAAAACTTCTCACCTTCGGTATATCCGGGTCTCTTCTTGATGGGCTCCAGTCTTATCTTTGCGATCGACCTCAGCTTGCGGAACTTCTAGGCCACTTATCTACAAGAACTTTCGTATCTTCTGGGGTACCACAAGGCAGTTATCTAGACTCCCTGCTTTTTAACATTTTCATTTCTGATATAATTGAGAAATTGCTTGGTATATACCATCACTTCTAGGCGGACGACTTAAAAATCACATCGCAAACACGAAGTCTAACGCAACCTTTCTGCAAGCCAAACTTCAACTTCTCGAACAGTGGTGCAACGAGAATAATGTGAATCTTAACATTAACAAGCGCCATGTAAGTTTTTTCCCCCGTAAGAATACAATCAAAATGTTATCTTACTACCTTTACAACATCAAATTGAATAGGGTTGATTATATTATAGACCTCGGTGTAGTATTTTACAACAAGATGCACTTCAACCTCCACTACGGCAAAATCCTAGCCACGGCGAAGAAAGAGCTTGGATTCATCAAGAGACGTGCTAAAGAGTTCCAAAATATATGGGCTACCAAGTCATTATATATCGCTTTCGTGCGGCCTATATTCGAATATGTCTGCATAATGCCCAGCTTTTGAGCTACATAGTAATAGAGTCGAATTTGTTTAGAAACAGTTCTTACTTTTCGCTTTGAGAAATCTCTATGACCCTGACTCTTCCATCTTACAAATGCAGACTAAACCTTCTAAATTTAATATTTCTCTCTTCTAGAAAAAGACTATTAAGCGCTTACCTAACTTTTGATATTATAAGTGGCGCAGTAAATGTAGAAGATCACTCTAATAAAGGTACCTTTAGGCCAATGACGCACACGGCAGTTCTATCGAAGCGTTTCCCGAGAGAAAAATCGAGCCGGTTTAGTTGTCCATTAGAAAACTGAGAGGCGGTCAAACTGCGATGTGTGCCATCACAATTCTAAAGTAATGCACGACTGTACCGACTCGGTTTTTCTCTCAAGAAACGCTTCGGTAGAACCGCCGTGTGTGTCATTGGCCGTATTGGCCGGCCAAGACGCACTAGCTAGGTATGCAACTTTGCTCAAGGAACAATATCATTACATTACCTCTGCATATAATGAGCCCATAAATAGGTGTTGTAGGATGTCCAACTCTATAAGCAGCCACTACTCTTAAAACTAGCTAAAACATCAAAAGTAGCCTAAAATAAAGTAACTGCTAAAATATTTTTAAGTCTTTTTTAAAAAGAATCAGTGTCCAGATGTGGGACAATTTGTATTTTGTAATTAGAATATATTGTTAATGTTTTTTTACTCTTATGTATAATGCTTGGTTAGGTAAATAAATAAATACATATTTTTTTAGGTCAGGGTTTTCTCCTAGGCTCATGCCTATCATGGCTCAGACCTGATCTTAGAGACATATCTTTCAACGGCTTCAAATATATTGTAAAAAGAGGATGTGACTTCCTCAAAATCTAACAATGAAAGAGCATTTGAAATTAATCGAATGATTTTTAAAACACACATTTTTTTCAAGTGCCTTCATCGAACATCATATCCGCTCATTAAATGACTTGACAAATCTTCGGTTCGTCATTTTCCTCAACAGTACGTAATTCGATTTCAATGACATGATAAACTTTAAAGGAAGCTAGCGTCGATAGTACAACAAAATGATGCCAATCCTCAATGGTGACTTGTATCTAGTATCTCCTTCGTCTAAAAATACCCTATAATATGAACATCAACGCAACTTGTATGTATGTATTCATATGTATGTAGAATAGATACAAAATCACAAACTCATGTATCTATCAACGAACATTTATAAAACGAGCGAATATCGATTTTTGTTGTTTTTTATATCACGAGAGGAAACGGGTCGATTATCATCGTCTGTAGAGTGTAAATTGAATTATGAAGTCGAGACACAACAATAATGTTTACGTTATCGAAATGACATTAGAATCGAATCGAACTGACCGGAACGAACCTGGTTGGCTGTTCATCTGGTTGGGCATGGTCACTAGGACGAGGACATTCACAGATATTCGTACAGAATGTACAACATTATCCTTTTCAAATTGTGGAGTACAGGGAGCACGTAATGCATTTGAGAGAGATTTTATTCAATTCCCTATTCGCATTAATGGAATTCAGTCATTTTAATTTTTGTTTTTATTCCGGAAATTTTGTATTGTCTTTTGCTGATAAATGGAAATTTCACGAAGAAAATGCAATGGTTTGGGAAGTTGCGGATAAAATATTGAAATGCAAATGAATGATATTCATTGTTTTACAAATGCTTGTGGAAGCTGACGCCATCAGCTGCCTGGTCCATATGAATAGCGACCACTCACATGCAAAGCGCCGCAAATGGATTAATTGAAATACATAGATACCGTTAGTCATTTGCTCATGGGAAATTATTTATGAGCTTGTGCTAAGGTGGAGATGTTGATGTCTTGCAATTCATATTCATTTCTGCGGGTGGGACATCAATAATAGCGAGAATGCTGGTTGAATTTGAAAGGTTGAATTTTCTAGACATTTACTGGCGATTGACTGGGATAATAGATTACACCAGTGATAATTTTGTAACTTTTATTTCTTCGTCGTTTCAATTAAATGTTGATTTTGCAATAGCACGCAACCTGAAACGAATTGAATTTTCGATGATCTCGAGAATTCCGGGGAATGCAATTTACGATTCAAGTATCTGCTCCCAGGATCTATGTACTTATTCCAAGTTTGGATATCATCATCATCACATCGATAACACAAGCAAGGCTACGTTACATGGGAAGCAGGACGATTTTTCACTCCATAAAGCGTTGTGTCAACAACTTCCAGATATTTTCTTCGCCACTCGCTTATCTATCGCATTTCAAATTCATGGACCGTATTAATCATGTTCGCTGTATCTATCGGTGCGGTGGTCGCGGCGGAGGTTCGTTACGAAACGTTTCGGTAGTTGGTTGCGGCGGAAGAGGAAGACGACTTTGACACATTTCCGATGATGAATGATGTTCGGAACGACGATGACGACGGTCTTATCTGTTGCAACTGCTGATCAATCGAGCTTTTGACTGCCCGTGACAGAATCGTAATTTAACTCGTTCTGTGGAATCCGCTAGACTCTCTGTGATTTACTTGATTCTAAGATAGGCGGTGCTAGAGTAATGACGATATATCCAAAGCAGACTTATACAGGAAGAATGAGATGGAATTCAATGTGGATTTAAAAGAATGTAGAATACAGGACAAAGAAAGTTAATGGAATCTTATGTATACTCCTGTACATTCGATATTGTCATCGTTAGGATATACGCGCGGGATTCGAAATTAAACTCTTCATTTGCGCCAATTCCTTTGATAGCTTCCTTCATACAACTCTAATTTAAATTATTATTCCCATTACATCAACCCGAATCCTGTTCATGCTCATCAAGAGCAAGAGGAAATATTCAAAACCGATTCGATATCTGCAGATGGAACGTTTTCAATATCTGTTACAAGCGTACAGCATATCAGGCAATAAGGACCACTACCATTCAAATTCAAGCGAGAACGCTTTCAATGAGCGAACAATCAGCAAACGTAGCATCAAAAGAGGCAGGTGCTCAAGTACAGTTCTACACTTGAAATTAGCTTCGGATGTTTAGAACAATATGAAAGCAGACTGGCATTATAATGCCATGTAAATTTTGCATTCATTGGTTGATTTCCATAAGATAATAAGCCAACGCAATTAAGTTGATAATATCATGCGACGGTAAACCATAGCATCATTCTAATTACAGATAGAAAATGTGTGTTACAGGTAATTGTGTAGTAAGCCCTACATAAAAGCATGACGCGAAACGGTGAGCTTATCAAATTCTCATTTCATGGTAAAATTCAATTACCTTTAATTCAAAAATCCTTTCAAATTTTTTGATTAGAGTGCTTTAATAGTTTATTATCACATACGACCTTTTTTTATTTTTTAACGTAACCAATAATTTTTACTACCCACCTCTTTTCACGCTGTCTTCAATTTGGTTAAATATTTTTCTGGTGCTAGATCATTGGTACTACAAACGGAGTCCGGTCATGGCCTTTCTTAAAAAGTGACTCCAAAGAAGAGTAGGGTGCTTAGTCCACTGGTATCTACCGAGTTTTATCTTTGTGAATATATATCTGCTTTTCAAAAGATCAAAAATTACTCAGGATTGCAGTGTTTCCGGAATTGTCCTTCTTCATATACGGGGCCAAAGATTCTTCGTAAGATTTTCCTCTCGAGGCTCGAATCCATACATAACTACAGGCAAGACCACGGTCTTCTGCAGTAGCTTTAAAGCTATAATTAAATTTTACGATTTCTAGCCAGCCGGCTTTGAGCTCTAACTTGTTCTTCTCCTCGTTTTAACTTCTAAGCTTTCGGCAATTCCGTTGTATAAGTCCACGTTCACCGCAGTTCCATTATATAAGTGCACTATATATCAGCGACTCACTATCCGTAGCGCCAGACAGAGGGCTGTTGCTCATTCTCACTCATTCCAATTGCTGATTTTTGCAGCAGCTTCGAACTGTGTTTTTAGATGCTCCAAGTTGTTTGCCCATCGAATATCATTTTGTTATGTTCTTCATTTTCTCGCCTTATACTTTAAGGCGATTTTTATTTCTGCTTGTACTTTTCCGTCGGTGGCGTTCATTCTTTCATCGAAGCACTTGATTTGTGTCATTTTCACACAAAAACCTTATTTAGTCAAAGTTCACTAGAATAGTTCACTAAAAAGAATGTTAATAGCTCACTTCTTTGTATTTCAGACAAACTCACAGCTTTTTTGTCTTTGATTTTACTGACTTTCAATTTTATTCCACGACTTTCACATTTATCTCACTGTTTTTCGCTTTTATCTCACTATTTCTCACTTTGGTCGAAAACCAACTTCTCTAGGCCTTTTGACAGTCTTATCGAATGCCCTGCTGTTTTATACTAGGCGTGTTTTTTTGCTCCGATTCAGAACAGAATAGAACTATGCCGCAAAAACAACGATCTAGCACAAAACAGCAGTGCATTCGCTAAGACTGATATAGGTTGCTATATTCGCTGTGGTACCACAAAACAGCTAAAAATAAAGGGAGAAAATAACGAGTATACACTAACACAATTGATCGAAAATAGCAAAAAAAAACTAACAGAAAATTACCTCGTTTAACTTTGTACATGTTATGATGGCTTTTTCTAATTTCCTAACTACCAAAACGTTCAACATAACCTTGAAAAAACCAAAGCCGCCTCACAGCAAAAAGGACAACTACTCAGGAGCTTTTCTTTTTTCTATCAGCACATTCTATAGTTCAGCACGTGAACTACCAATGAGGAATAGAATTTCTGTACTAGTGAATTCACTGGTACAGGAGTGTTGTTGTTTCTAATGCATTTACTCTATTCTCTACTGGATAGAGGAGCAAAAAAACACGCCTACTAGATCATTGTTTTTGCGGCATAGTTCTATTCTGCTCTGTATCGGAGGAAAAAAAACCGAACCTAATATCGCATAAATTTAACGAAATTTTCTTTTAAGCTTCCCTCTAATACTAATGGTGGTAGTTTTTTAAAATCCATTTCGCTCTAAATAACTCACTGTCCCAAAAACTTTATTCCAAAAATATTCACATTAATTCGAGAAACTACTCGTATGTACCGGCTGCGCCATGTCGTATGATCTACTGCCCTTTATTTCATAGTCGTAGCTCGTTAGTTGCAATATTAAGGGAGTATTCTGGTCTAAGGGATCGATTTTGAGGTGATTTTACGGACACAATACAAAAAAAAACAGAATTATTTCCGGTATCTATTTTTTTATCAGTTTTTTATTAACATTTTGAAAGTATAAAAATATATTCAAAAAATAATAAAAATAAAAATTGATGTATTACTCGTATAGATAGGCCGCGAAGTGAAAACTCAAAAAAACACTTGTCTCATGGTTGACATGATTCCAACCTTCCTGGTGGTCTGAAACATACATTTTTGGTGAATTCTGCAAAAATAAGAATGTAGAATTAGTCTGACGTAGGCGATTTGAAAAAACTTTTTTTTTACGAAATAGCGTCTATGTAAAAAAAAAAGTCATTTTTTTGCCTCATTTTTTCAACTTTTGGAATTTTTTATAAATAGTAGAAAAAAAGTTTCAAAAATTCTTACGTCAGACCAAACCTAATAGTGTTAAGAGGGTTTGTGCAAAATTTCACGTAAATCGGTCCATCACAACTAGAGATATCATGTCAACCGTATCGAAAAAAGTAGTTTCGAGAAAAACGCGTTTAAAGCTGGGAGTCTCGTTTCCGGCAGTCTGAGTCGTTTAATGGTATGTTATACTTCGATTTTTTGAATCAGATATCCCCGTCTCATGCAATGCTCCTTCTTCAACTTCAAAAGCGAGATTCACAAAAACATCACAAAAACAACTGTAACTCCAAAAATAATTCGAATTTCCGAAAATCCTTTTAAAAACTTATTCTTAAAGGTCTAAACTTTGAAAATATGCAAAAAAAAAAAAAAATCGATTTGATCAAATTTCTAGACCAGAATACCCCCTTAAAGTAACTTACTAACTAGTTTTACTAACTTATACAATCTTATTTCATATCTATAAAACACCATTTTCGCTGAGTGCTCGAAGCAGCTCATTATTATCTAACTAACTAATTCAGCGTTAATTTTCTTTTCTAATAATTCTGTTTGAGTAGCCCTCAGCTGGTCGCCAATATCGTCCAGTTTTGTAATGCATCCTTTTCTTTTTTCAAATAGTTTAGCTGTTCCGTCAGCGACTCGATCAACTGATCTTTTGTTCTATCTTGATCTTTTGTTCTATCTTTTTGTTTTGCAATTTTCTTATAGTAGGGGAGCCCGGGATGCTAAATTTGCAGTTACTAAAGCGTCATGGGGACCTATTGGATTGTGAAGATTAGGTTCTAAAATGAAAAAAAGTTTATGTCAAGTTTTCCATTTTAGTGGGGGGGAGAGCGTGTAAAAATATTCAAAAACGTAAAAAAAAACAGTTACATGGAAATACTCGAGCGCGTCAGACATTTATAGTGTATACGCGCTTTGTCTTTCTGATAGCCGATAGATATTTATCTGACGATTAACTGGTGGGGGGTGGCCGTAAAAAGAGGTAAAAAAACACAAAAAAAAAAAGTTATTCGAGCGTGTCAGATATTTAGAGGGAATGTTAAGTGAACTCAAAAAAGTGTCCTATTTAAATGACTGACGATTTGGCCGTGACCAAAAGACATGACTGATTTCTGAAAATGTAAAAAAAAATGTTACCTTGAAATACTCGAGCGCGTCAGAGTTTTATACAGAGGGTTCAACTTGATGTCTTAGTTGTCCTAAATGATAATCTGACAATTATATGGAGGGATATTGTTAATCTGACAATTTGAAAAAAAAAATTAGTTTCTTCTTTTTATTACTGGATGAAATAACTGGATGAAATATATATATATATATATATATATATATATATATATATATATATATATATACATATATATATATATATATATATATATATATATATATATATATATACATATATATATATATATATATATATATATATATGTATATATACATATATATATATATATATATATATATATATATATATATATATATATATATATATATATATATATATATATATATATATACATATATATATATATATATATATATATATATATATATATATATATATATATATATCGTTTAAAGATGTTACATCCGAAATTACGACCGTAGCATAAGCGTTGCTAGATTTTCTTCGAACACGTTTCACTCTACGATATTGCAAGATATTCATACATTTTTTTAATGTTTCATGTGTAAACTTTTTAGTTTTTTCACAAGTTTCTTTTTCACAAAATACACATTTCACACTTACATCACTCATTATTAATTCCTAAAATTATTTAAAAAAAAACACAACAAACAAACCAACGCGTCTGGTCCAGTGAAATCCGACATAAAAAAGGCGAAACTTCGGAAAAATTAGGGCAAAGCTGAATTTTGGTGTGAACCTTGGCACTGGCGTATTGAACATCAAAAGTGCCCATCGATCCGAGTGCTGCGTTACTTTTTATACGGGGTCAAAGGTCACCAAAAGTGACCTTTCCTAAATATCACAGTAACGGTGACGTCTTCAGAAAACAAAGTATGACGAATTTGTAGCTTAACAAATTTCCAACAAAAAATATCTGCTAACTTTTTCTTGTAACTATAACCGTTTTGGAGATATATTGATATAAACATTTGCTACTAACAGCATCTTCTTTCTCAACGGAATGTTGATATCCGATTTTGACTACGACTTGGAATGTTTGTGAGTTTATTTTTCTATGTTTAAGAAGCGCAGAAAAAAAACATGCAAACAAACTTATCTACCACACTCCAGGGTAGATGGAAAAGTGTGCTCCGAAAAGTTATCCCCCCCTTTCCATAAAATGGTAACCCTCAGCTTCCATCTGAAATATTCAGAAATGAGCTCGTTGCTTGCTTGTGGCCCACTGTTAAACAAGATAAGATCAGTTTTTATCCTGCAATTTTTTTCATTTATTGATGATTTTAGCTACATCGCCCCATGAAAACCGTCAGATTATATGTTTTTCGTAATCCTGATAGGATTTTCTTCAAAATAAAAAAAAAAATTTATCGCGCTCGAGTATTTCGAGGTGAGGTTTTTTTTTTACAACTTTGTGACTCGCCCATTTCCTTAAGCCACGCTCAAATTGTCAGATGATTGAAATATACTCTTTTCTGGATGTACTTAACTTACCTTGTCTTAATCTGACGCGCTCGAGTTTTTCTGAGGATCATTTTTTTTTTACTAATCTGACGGGCTTCCCTCAACGCACCCCACTATATTAAGGGCTCATATATGGTAGGGTACATTGCAGGGTGCAGGGCTTCTCCCCATATGATTTTCTGACGCGCTCCAGTAACGCGAGAAATCCCCGCTTGGGCTCCCCTACTATTAGTCTTAGCTGAGTAAAATGACAGCGTATTTTTAACAAAATTCGGTTTGGAAGTTCTGGTAAAGAATGTGGAAAGCAAAATATTCACTAAGCTTTAAACGGATAAAAAAAATAAGTATGGCTATTATGACAATTATGGTGATGATGTTTCTTATCGCTCTTTCCAGCACTAATGGCCATAAAGTCTGCAATCGAAGCAAAATAAAAATTTTAGGAGAACTTTACAAGACAAGATTCACCCCATATTCATTGCACTGTAGTTTTAGTAGATTTGCAGACGTTTTAAAACTAAATCACTTATATAACTAGCATGAATGCATTCATCTGTAAGTGAATTTCATCTACAAATTTACGCCACAAACAATTCCAAACTATCATCAACTCCGCTCGAGAATACGAACAAATATGCACTCGTAGATGAAGGTATCGATTCTCTTCAAGGATCAGCTACTAAAACTAAAACCCCAACACATACCTGAATCCGTTTCCTTGATATGTTCAATCTGAAGCTCGGTATTTCCCTCGCCGAATCTCAATCGGTTTGTTGTTGCATTAGTTGTTGTTGTTGTTGTTAGTTGGGTGCCGTTCCGCTTCCACCAAATTCTCGGTTCGGGATTGCCTTCGGCGTCACATTCCAGTATAATCGTTGCACCACTCATCACTTTTTGGCTTTCCGGTTCCCGGATGAACTTCGGAACCTCTGCAAAGTGAAGAAAGTCAATGAAACTTGAAATGTATGTATGTATGTATGTAGAGCAAACGTCGAATGAGAAACATTGAATCCAGGAAGTATACGGTTTCAAATATTTTATGGTGTTTCGCTTTTAAGCGAACACGAAATATTCGTGGCTGTTTGGTCGGATTTGAAAGATGTTTGCAAGCTTAAGCAGAACCAGCAGAGTAGCAGGGGCAGGATGATTTTATGGAGTGAGAAATTTTATAAATCTTATTTATGCAAGACGTTTTCAAAATTATGGAAGGTTACAAACAATACGATGGGGGGCTATGCATATTCAATGTGTTTGATGAGAATGTAGTTTGGAACGAAACGTCTAAATAAAGTGCAATTACTAACGTATCTGTAGTGAGTTCTTCGAAAAGGAAGAAATATTCTAGAGAAACGGAAGAAAAATAAGTAGCGTTATCAACATAGTTTTTCGTATTTTTTCTGGGTGAATTTGAGCACGGGTATCTTCTGTACTAACTATGCAAACATTAATATGCCACCTAAACGGAATTAAAATGATGCTAATATGTAAAAAGGAATTCTATTTATTTTGAAAGCATTATCAAACAAAGCTTTAGTTTTTTTATTACTTTCTTTAATTATCTTCAAGTTTGATGTTATTTGAAAAAAAAAAATGACTAATTTGCAAACTTGACCTGCAGAAGAAAGTTTACCCACATTGGGCGCATGCTTGCTTGTATGCTGCAAACTCTTCGGGCTCTTGCTACTGATTTCCAACATTGAATGTTAGCCATAGATCAAAAAACCACAAACATCTTTCATGCTGCACAGCCTACGTGATGATGTCTTACCGATAATTTGCACTCTTGCCTCAGCAGAATGGCTTCCATGCTGATTGCTCGCCTCGCACGTGTACGTCCCTTCGTCGCTCGCATCGGGATTCGAAATTATCAGAGAACCATTCAAATGGAGCTGCCTCTGGCCGGTGGACTGCGACAGTTTCCTGTCGTTAAAGTACCATGCTAGTTGCGGTACTGGAGTACCGAAGCCTCTGCAGTACAGGTGAATTGCCTCGTTTGTTGCCACTCGTAAACTAGTTGGCGACAAAATCACTCTTGGATTCGTTAGTCTTCTGTCTGATGCGGGTGGTGTATTATTATCGTAAATGACCATTCGTACCGGCCTGGAGCGAGCTTCACCCAATGAATTTATGGCCTTGCATTCATAAATACCGGAATCTTCGACGGTGCTCTGAGAAATTTTCAGTGTGCCGTTCGCTAGTATTTGCATTCGGGGGCCAACTTGGTCGAGCATGTTTGTATTCTGAATCCAGACGACTTCGGGGCTTGGGTCACCGGTTGCGGAACAGGGCAAAGCAACATCCGTTCCTGCGCCCGTTTCAACATCTTCTGGCTCCATTATTATTTGTGGCTTTTCTAAAAATTATGAGAAATCCACTTGAGTGAAATTATTTGTTTTCGGATAAGAGCACTACGGTTCCTTTCGAGTTCAAATCAGCCCCAACTTTGGGCTTTCAGATTTTCGTTTGGAATTTGGTTTTAGTTTATGAGGAGTAGGCACATGTTCAAGAGTAGTTTGGTATGCAATATGTTTGAATATTTGTTCATGCAGAGGAAATTTCGCAAAGTTTATGAGACACATAGTAAGCAAGCAAGGTTCCAATCGGATCTCCATTTTCGTCTCCGGAATTCGAAGTGAATAATGTGGAGCTCGAATTAAAATGGGAGCTTATTATGTGTGAAATTTACTGTTTCTGAGTTTTCAGAGTGCGGTTACAAAATCGTAACATGTGTGCTTATAATAGGGTTTGAAATTCTACTCTTTTCATCCAGAAGAATGAATCTAAGCTAATCCGAATTCAAAATTGGAATTAAATCGTGTGTAAATACAATCGAAATGTTTATTTGACCCCGAGCACTCATACATCATATTTCCTCCAATTGTGTACCATACCTCATAAACCCTGACCCAAAAGCAGTTTCAGGCTATTTTGAACTGAAACGATCAACTTTAATAATCATATCGTTCAATGGCACTATACTAGACTTTACGTACTGCAGTGAAAATCGCTCTCCTTGAGCTGTTCGAAAGTTTTATTGTAAATTTCTGGTGGGCTCATGCACTTGAAGTTTATAACAGCAGCACTGTTCTCGTTCGTAAAGTACTGGCGCATAGAATGGACACCGCAATCACAATCGATAGCGTTCTGGTCCAGACGTAAACGTTTTAGCGCTGGCAAATCTCGGAATGCTCCTTCAGGAATCATGTTGATTTTATTGTTTTGTAGATACCTGGAAAATTTATGGAGAATTATTGATAGTAGACGATAGTTTACAGATTTATTTATGCGTTATATGCTGGTCTTGGTAGATTATTGAAGAGATTATGCAGATTGCAAAAAATTTACGGAAATGTTCATCGTAAGATAAATTCAAATGAATTTGCTTTAAAAATAAGTTTCTTAACGGAATAAATCTAAACCTATGATAATCATTGTTTCAATTAGAGATGGGACTGCTCCTGCGATCACTGCTACTAATCGCACTGCTCTTTGAAAAGAGCAGTGAGCAGTGCGATTGCTCTCTGCTCATGCTGTTCAATTGCTCACTGCTCTTTTGCAGAGCAGATAGTTTTATGAAGAGCAGTGAGCAGTGCGATTGCTCTCTGCTCATGCTGTTCAATTGCTCACTGTTCTTTTGCAGAGCAGATAGTTTTATGAAGAGCAGTGAGCAATTTGATTGTTTTCTGCTCATGCTGTTCAACTGCTCATTCATTGCTCTTTTGCAATACAGAAAATTTTAAATGCTCATCTATTCAGATTCTTTTCTTTCTACCCTTGCGAGTATTTTCGGACTTGTAAGTATTTTATTCAATTATTCAAAGAGTTTTTAGGGCAAAAGTAGCTGATATCGGACAAAATCGGCCAATTTTGGGTTAGAGTGGTTTCGGACATAACGGGCCAAGACCTATTGCTGTGATACAAAAATTTCGGTTTTGTAGGGGAGTTAGGGGTTTTTTGGCCATAGTTTGGCAAAAACTGCCTTTATGGCGCTTTCGATGATTGAAAGTGATCGGGGAGTATATTAGTGATATATTAAGGGCGACAAAATGTTTGATAGGGGAAATTGGGCAAAAACGTCCATATTTTCCAAAAATTTTTTTTGGTCTAGCATGAGTTTGGGGAACTTTCTGAGTTGTTTCGGGTGAAATTTCCATACCAATCTGGGAAAAAGCGGCATAGTTTCGAAGATACGGCAAAAGTAGCTGAAATCGGACAAAATCGGCCAATTTTGGGTTAGAGTGGGTTCGGACATAACGGGCCAAGACCTATTACTGTGATACAAAAATTTCGGTTTTGTAGGGGAGTAAGGGGTTTTTTTGGCCATAGTTTGGCAAAAACTGCCTTTATGGCGCTTTCGATGATTGAAAGTGGTCGGGGAGTATATTAGTGATATATTAAGGGCGACAAAATTTTTGATATGGAAAATTTGGGCAAAAACGTTCATAATTTCCAAAAAAAAAAATTTTGTCTACCATGAATTTGGGGACCTTTCTGAGTTGTTTCGGGCGAAATTTCCACACAAATCTGGGAAAAAGCGGCATAGTTTCTAAGATACTTCAAAATCAAATCTGCCCGAAAAATTGAAAGTAGCACTAAAAATGTTGAGATCCTTTTTGGTTCGCCAGTTGGCTTCTGCGGCGGTGCTCGTGACTGCACTCCAACCCTACCGGGGTTGTGACTTAAGGGTGCATATTTAATACACGTAAAAATTTTGTTATCATTTCTCAATAAAATTTTCGACAAACTTCATGCTTCGGTGAGGCGAAATGGAAAACCGATTGTTTTAGATTAGCCAGAAAGAATAAATCTTCGAAATTAAATTACATACTGCATAATACTGTACATGCATAATAACATTTCAGAACGTTGCTTGCATCCAATGTATGACATTTTTAAAACCACAAAACTACTATACAATTTACCAAGCACTTGGCAATACATTATTCTGCTAGCAAGTGCCGAATTAATGCAGGCAACGTATACCCAAACATACTACATCTGTTCTAAACATGAGCATCCATCGCCACGGACAAATACAGTCACATTGTAAGCATACAATGCGATTGCAATCTGAGGCTAGAAATCGCTGTATCAAGCACAAATCGACGACGATGAGAAGGTAACGAGCAAACACTGGCAATGAGCAATCAAAAGTAGCGAGCGATTTTTCGTACGCACGAAACTGCAATCGCAATTGCGATTGAATAGCTGCTACTCTAAACTGCTCTTTGCTCAAACTGCTCACTGCGATCACTGCTCAGTAAAAAGAGCAGTTAAGCACATCTCTAGTTTCAATAAAAAAATGCTTCATGGTATATAAACTCTTTCTTTGTCATTCGTTGCCTATTTGTTACGCAAAATATGTTTGTTCATTCATTCATCCGCGACCCTTGTCAGTTTACTAGAATTGACGTCAGCTACGATTGTGACGGGAGATCAGAAATTCCTTGAAATTCTCTTCGGGATTTATAACAAACATATAGTATGAATTTTGACCGGAAACATTTATATCCTTTGCCTTTCATATTTGTCCAGGATATAGAATGTTTCATGAATAGTTTCTGGGTATCAATAATTTTAGGTTCCAATGCGTTTCTATCGATCTTTTGGACGACATGACGGAACATCAAACAGTAAATTGCATTCTTTTGATGATATTTTCGTTGCGTCAAATTCCTGCTCCAAATCTCTACAGCATTCCTATTTTTAATTGATTGAAACTAGTCATCTACGTTGCAAAAAGTTCTATGGCAATCTGTAGCTAAAAATTCAAAAACATAATTCAAAATAATTGTTTGTTTTGTTGTTTTATAATAGTCACCAAATTCAAATTTGTTTAAAAACCCAATAAGGCACTGGTATTTTAAGGATTCAGTTGAAGAAGCAAATCTAAATTGAACCCTCTATGATTTTTCGAACGAGTTAAATGTTAATATGCAGTTCCCCAGTCAGCACACGTTTACACACGTTTCAATTGTGTGCCTTGCTAACTGAAGGATACATTGAAAAACGTTCTAAGCGACTGAAATCATAGGTAATCTCAGACTAGCCAGGTTGTTTGACTCAAAAACTTTTCAAAAATAACGTAACGTATCAGTTAAAAATCAGAAAAAGTCAGAAAAAAGAATAATACAAGTTTGAAGAAACCATGCAGGCCATATAAAATTCAACCAAGTCTAGAGAAAGTTCATTTATTTTTTAAATTTAAAAATTCTCCCTTTTAAGGTAAAATGCACCATGAGTCAGGAGTAAGGAATCGCCTTTTGATATTTAATATACATGCAAACTAGTTCAGATAATACCGTTTAGAATTCATTTTCATTTACATAAAATACAAAAAACTTCGAAGAAACTCTTAGTTCACATATCAATCGAGTTTGTATGAGGGGAAAAAATAAAAAAATTAAACTTAAAACTGTCCAACAATTACAGCTAAAATACAAAAATAGTATTAAAATAATTTTGAGAAAATATATATAAAAAAAAGCTATAAAAATGTTTAAGCGAAAAACATTTTGCACTTATGCCTAAAATAGTACTGTTTATAAATAATGTTTAATACAAATACAATAATAACTAAACAAACAATTTAATATCCGAAATTAATGTTAAAAAGTCTTGCTTTTATCGAGAATAATAATTATCTTTTAACGTTTTTTTAAACAAATCTAAATTATATGCTCGTTTTAATTCTTGTGGTAAAACATTATATACTTTAATGCCTGTGTACAAATAATGATCTTGCCCTATTTGTTTATGTCTACGAGGGAGTATAATAGTTGTTGAATTTGAATTTACTCTAAGTTTTCCTTGTTTGTATTCCTTAAAAACTTGAAATGTGGAGATCATATAGAATATTTGTTCAATTGAGAGCATATTGCAAGTTCTTAAGAGCTGGTCGATGGGAAAAAGTCTAGGTTTGTGGTATAAAATTTTTAGAACCAATTTTTGCATGACAAACAACGATTTGAATGCGTTCTGTGTTGCGCTGCCCCATGCGATTATGCCATATTGGCAGGGGCGGATTTGCCACTAGGCCCGGTAGGCCCGGGCCTAGGGCTGCAGATTTCGGGGGCGGCAAATTTTCGATTTTTTTTGGGGCGGCCACTTTGCGTTTTTTTTTTTTTTGGAGAGGCAGTTTTTTTTCTGTCGTATATGTACATATATATTAGTTGAATAAGACTAACACCTCAAGCCAACCGAATTCTCTAAAAAATCAATGCATGCAAAAATTCACCTCTGAGGATTTTTTTCGGAAATTAAAAAGTTTAACTTATAATAAATATCGAAATGCAATCACGGTAAGGAACAAAGAAACTCAGAGATACCTCAAAAGTGCCTAGAAAGTATCTGAAAATATCTAAAAAGAGCCTAAAAAGAGCTTAAAAAGAGGTAAAAAGATCCTAAAAAGAATCCAAATAATACCTCTTCAATTTAGGAAAAGCTTATCAGAGGTAAATATTTGCGTGCATTGATTTTTCAGAGAATTTTTTTTTTATTATTATGGTACAGGGTATATCAACTACATGCAAATCTTTTTATTTTTGACGTGTTTTTTAAATTGTACTTCATTAATGAAATTAATTTCTATAAAAAAAATTCTATAAAATGAAATCTAGAACATGATAGGTCAAAATATTTCGGGTTCATCCTTAACTAATAACATAATCGAACATTAATTTACAGTAGTCGAGCTCATTGTTGATCTCCAGTCAAGTGCGGAAGCAAAGTTTAAACGGAATAGTAAACATACTTATAAAAATATGACCGAAGACGTTGGAATTATAAGCGATGTAAAGGTGTATACGGTTTTGGCTGTTAAAACTTGGTATTTTCGGATTTTTTTTTAGGTACTTTTAGGTTCTTTACCGTGTGTGTGTTCTAATAATGATTTGTGTGGCAAGGACGCAATAATAGGGAATTTTCACGAACGAACCGGTGCCGGTTTTGCTCTGATATTCCTTTTTTGGGAGCTCGGGCGCAACGAAAAACAGCGAAGTATTATAAGGAATCGAAAAAAAAATCGCGCATTGTTACATATAATATACTTTACAAAAAGGGCGGCAAATATTTCTGAGGCCTAGGGCGGCGAAATTGTCAAATCCGCCCCTGCATATTGGATTATCGAATATATTAGTACAAAATAAAAAGTTCTAATGTTTTCCCTTTGTAAGAATGATCGCATTTCGAAGCAAATTGGAATAATTTTTCTTATTTTTACTATTGTATGGTTTATATGTTTATCCCACTTTAAATGTTGCTCAATTATGATGCCTAGATATTTGATTTCTGTTATTTGTTGTATTGGTTCACAATCACAACACTATTTACATTTCCTTGTGTGAATGGTAACTTTTAAATTTATCGGTATTCCGCGTTGTATAATGCTAAATGACCTATCAACATTTAATGAAAGAGAGTTAAGGTTTAACCATTCCTTCAATATTATTAAACAATGTTCTGCTCTAACTTTTACATCATTCCATGTAGTATCCTCTATTAGCAGTACAGTGTCATCGGCATATGAAATAATTTGCCCTTTTAACTGCAATGCGAATATATTATTTACATATGGGGCATTCCACGTGAAGTGGACAGGTAAAAAATTTTGAGGTTTCCGATTTAAGTAATATTTGATTATGTTATACCTATATATGTTTTCGATCCAGATGCAAAATATTTTTACCGTAATAAGTCTGGTTAGCGAGCTAGAGAGCTTTAAACATTTGGTATACGCTATTTCGAATCAAATTATCCAGTTTAAAAAAGTAGCAATAAAATAAATAAAGCACTCGAGTTGATGCGTTATATAATGGGCTTATTAAATGCAATTTTGGGTATTTAGAAAAAAAATTTTTTTGGGGGAAAAAATATATTAAAATTTTTTAAACTTGAATTTCACAAAGGTCGACCATTTATTTTTTTTCAATTTATTTTCTAAAAATAGCTAATAGTGTATAGATAATCCTCGCCAAGTTTCATAATGGGCGTAGAAGTCGTTTAGGAGCTAGACTAGTTTCAGATTCGAAGCGTAACGGCCGGCGCCGAGTTCGCACCTACCGCCCCCTAACGCCAGATTACAGAAACTTTCAATCATACAAAATGCCTTAAGTCCGAATATTAGATCATATTTTGCAAAGCTTTAATGATGTAAATTATATTTTGATATAATATTCAATAGTCTAGAAAAGACTCAATCTAGAAAAAAATGCTAGTGTAGCAAATTTTAATTGATATTTAAAAAATATGAAATGTGCTAGAAAAAATCTTGCAAGTACAGAAAAATAGTATACTGTTCAAAAAACACAGGGGGCTTAAATAGCAAGCAATTTGAAAAAAAAATTTGAGGTTGAAAAAATCCTATGTGGCATAAAATAAAAATCAAATCAGAGTCTATCAAAATATCAAAGAAGTCAAAAACTTTTATGCGAGTCTAAAAATTGTATGCAGATCTGAAAAATTCAAACAAGCTCAGAAGAAACTCATGCAAGCTCAGAAATAAATATTGGGGTTGTAGCATTCAGAAAATTCAAAAAAAAATTATATAAGCCTAGACGAAAATGATCCAAGTCTACAAAAATATCAAGAGTCAAAAAAGCCATGCAAATCTAAAAAAAATGCAATGATGCAGGCTGTCAAAATTAAGCGAGTCAAAGTTTTGCTCATCGAAGTCTGGAAAAAAGTGATGGGAGTGTATATATACATTTTTGTGTAGAAAAGTGTGGACTGATTTGAATGTGCATTGCGATTTTTAAAAAATCCAAAAACTTCCAATCATCATTTTTTGAATTCAAATATGAAAATTCCGGTACCGTTCCGGCACTGAGCTTCGTACTACTAAACATTAAAGAGTGTCTCAAAATTTTCAAAGATAGTTTTTTCCCGATTAATTCATTTTCGAGTTGATTGTTCAGGTCGAAGGATAGATATATGTGCGCCACAATGTAGTTTCTTGAAGCGACCGGAAAAATTACTGTGTCCGAATTCCGTCGCTCTTTTCGCCATGGATTTTATATGGAGGCCGAAATTCGACCATCGTACCATACTGGTAGAGATGGGACTGCTCCTGCGATCACTGCTACTAATCGCACTGCTCTTTGAAAAGAGCAGTGAGCAGTGCGATTGCTCTCTGCTCATGCTGTTCAATTGCTCACTGCTCTTTTGCAGAGCAGATAGTTTTATGAAGAGCAGTGAGCAATTTGGTTGTGTTTTGCTCATGTTGTTCGACTGCTCATTGCTCTTTTGCTGAGCAGAAAGTTTTGAGGCGAGCAGTGAGCAATTTGATTGTTTTCTGCTCATGATGTTCCACTGCTCATTGCTCTTTTGCAATGCAAAAAATTTTAAACGCTCATCTATTCAGATTCTTTTCTTTCTACCCTTGCGAGTATTTTCGGACTTGCAAGTATTTTATTAAATTATTCAAAAAGTTTTTAGGGCAAAAGTAGCTAAAATCAGACAAAATCGGCCAATTTGGGGTTAGAGTGGTTTGAGACATAACGGGCCAAGACCTATTGCTGTGATACAAAAATTTCGGTTTTGTAGGGAGTAAGGGGTTTTTTGAAAGTAGCACTAAAAATGTTGAGATCCTTTTTGGTTCGCCAGTTGGCTTCTGCGGCGGTGCTCGTGACTGCACTCCAACCCTACCGGGGTTGTGACTCATGTCCAGCCTTACCGAAGAGATTGGCCCCGTAGTGGGTGCATGTTTAATACACTTAAAAATTTTGTTATCATTTCTCAATAAAATTTTCGACAAACGTCATGCGTCGGTGAGGCGAAGTGGAAAACCGATTGTTTTAGATTAGCCAGGAAAAATAAATCTTCAAAATTAAATTACATACTGCATAATGCTGTACATGCATAATAACATTTCACTACGTTGCTTGCATCCAATGTATGACATTTTGAAAACCACAAAACTACTATACGATTTACCAAGCACTTGGCAATACATTCTTCTGCTAGCAAGTGCCGAATTAATGCAGGCAACGTATTCCCAAACATACTACATCTGTTCTAAACATGAGCACCCATCGCCACGGAAAAATAGTCACATTGTAAGCATACAATGCGATTGCAATCTGAGGCTAGAAATGACTGTATCAAGCACAAATCGAAGGCGATGAGAAAGTAACGAGCAAACACTGGCAATAAGCAATCAAAAGTAGCGAGCGGTTTTTCGTACGCACGAAACTGCAATCGCAATTGCGATTGAATAGCTGCTACTCTAAACTGCTCTCTGCGATCACTGCTCAGTAAAAAGAGCAGTTAAGCACATCTCTACATACTGGGTATAATTCTGGCACATTGTTGGAAAATTGTAGCAGCAGAAAGCATTTTAAAATTAAACATATTTTACAACTAAAAAATTTGTGAAATTATTGTATCTGGTGTGTATTATAGCACCAGCGCCATGCATTATAGGGCTGATAAAAAGTAAGTATAAATGCAAAGTTGTCCCAGTTTTTCACATATCCGATATTTTGGCGATAGTAGACTATAGAAATTTCTATTAGCTTTCCTGAATAAAATCATTTCTTAGTTTTGAAGTTATGACAAATAAATCCAGCACGAATCTGGGTTCGAACCCGGAACCTTATCCTTCAAAAGCCAAGATAGCCACTAGGCTTCACGAGCTTATTGGAAAGCTAATGCTATTTAGCCTGCTTTAATGATATGTGCTGAGATTATGTTCATAGGAGTGGGAGACTTATAAAACATAGCATAAAAGCCCATAATGCATTGGAATTTGGCCTTTTACCTATATTTTATAGCTCAGGGTGCAATGTACATAGCATATATAGCGTACATAGCAAAATGCGCTATATAGATTACGATATCATGACGCTGGGAGCTATATTCCATAGCATAGGATGCTATGTATGTGGCATGTACGACCATAAATGCTGCTCTATGGGACATAAGACTGCGTGCAATATGGATTTTTTTAGTGTAACATTAGAGGTACAGAAGTGCGTCTAAAGAGTGGGTTGCATTCTCTTAGAATCCACCTGCATAAGAATCTCACCTGGATCAGTCACCTAAATAAAACGACCCTGAATGCCACTTAAAGACTTTATGTGACAAACCAAACGGTTGAACCCAATTGAGGTAGATATCGGGGCAAACAAATGGCAAAACCTATCGTCCTATATAGAGTAGCAGTTTGCTAGAAGAAAAGCACGCAAACAACTGCCGTTAACAGGCTCAAAAAGCTTCAAAGGGTGTCCTGCCTGCTCCAATGAGCTCCATTCCAACAGTGGGTATGTAGGAGGCCTTTCTAAACTTTGAACCATTAATTCTCAAGATTCAAGATGAAGTGGAAAAATTGTCTATAAGCCAACAACAGGCTTGCAGGTAGATCCAAATAAGAAGACTAAAAGGGCCACATAAGTATCAGGGAGGATATCAAGTCCTGTAATATAAATGTTGAACTTCAGTGATCAAATTGTTGCGGAACAGTTCTTGCCGTTCAACCACGCGAAGGTTGGTCATGCAACAGTCAAACTTTCTCTGACACATGTTGAGACGAGACATGCCACAGTATTCAATAAAATGTGGAGATATTAAAATGTAGATCGAATCTCCGAATTGTCTGGGATGTGTAGATGGAATATAGAATTAAATTAATGCATTAAGATGAAAGTGGCCCGCGCATATTGAGCAATGAAGAGTTTAGAGAGAAGGAGGTATCTAAACTAAAAGCAGAGAAAGTTTTCATTCTCGATTAAGCTTACCTTGAATGAAATCATTTTCGATTAATTTATTTCCATAAAAGTGCCAGAAACTTATTCGCATACATAATACTGTTTAAAATTCAGCTAGTTTTCAATCATAGACATCGAATATATGTACATATCAATCATAGATACCGGAACTAAAATGTTTTAACTTGCTAAAAATCGATTGGTAAGTTTCAGTTTGAATTTAGGAATATATTCAACAATTAGAGAGATTTGTTTCAGCTTCAAATTTGCGAAAATTATTTATTGGAGGTTATATAATATTTAGCATTATATTTATTCTTACATACACTATATCTACAGAAAGTGAATTGATTTTTTATCACTCCTATCAAAGAGCATCTTTTTGAATTCGAAGGCAACAAAATTTTGGTAGCTCGAATCGATACTAACCTTTCGCATACGCACTAATAATCTTATACTGAAACTAGAATATAGCTGAAGAATCAATGCAAACCTTTTTATGCGCTATTAAAGATTAAAAGCTAAAATACAACACGAACTCTAATCAGTAATTTTGAATTGAATACTTATTTGAGTTTACGTGCGATGCGCCTTAGTCTTTAACCCAAACTAAAGCCTCAAATGAAGCTTAAAGAATCAAATGAAAGAATCAAACCTATCTTTTGTCGTATCACGCTTTGATACCACCTCTATACCTGATCCAGAAACTTCTTCTAAATGGATAAAATACTAAGAACTAGGACTCTCATTAATTTTCTTTACTCCAATATTTGAATTGGAAAGCTAATTAAGGCAAATTCTGACTTGCAACATGTTTATGATCAACAAAACAGTGCGTACAACAAAACCAAGTGTTTCTGATTAACCATATCATTATTTTCAACTCTACATACATACACCTCCACTTGTTGCATCATATCTTATTTGTTTTACTCAAATTTTATTTTAAATAGCTATAACTTTATCTCAAAGGCAAAATTCATGTTTCGTTACAATGAAAATATTAAAGCTCACGGCCAATCCCGACGAGACTGTTTAGGAGTCCATCAAATAATTGCTTTCACGCCAACGCGTACTTTCGTCTCATTGTCTGTTTGCCGAAGCAAAACAAAAGTGCCGAAGTGAATTATTATTTAATATTCAATTCAATTAAACTCTCAGCGTTCGTGTTCTTGTTTACAAACGAAACTCCCCACTTAAATGATATTTCGAGCACGGACAAACACACATCCATCAGTGTAGTAAATCCAGGACAGAGCATCAACAACTTTCCGCAAATCACTTGTCGTAGCGCCATATCCGTAAACCTACCTGATACACTCGTATTTTCATTCCATATACACAAAAACATCCTGCAAAAGGAATCCGGACAAAAGCAATCTGCATCGAGTGCTCCATCTAGCATTTGGTGCCATAGCAGGCACAAGGCATAGAGTGGAAGTCTATAGCCATCCGTATTCACTCGACGATGGCTTGTTATCCGAGCGAATAAGGCTGATTATCATCATCTTTAAGGTACTTACAGTCTTTCAAGTTGCGGCAAGTTGTTGAAAGTTTTCACATCGATTTCCCAAATGTCGTTGTTCTCCAAGTACCTGCAAGTAGGAGGATAAGGAGAAAGATTATGACTCGAATCATACTCGGGGGACAACATAAGCTTATTGACTACAGACTACGGACTATGGACTATATGGTACAGTGATAGGAATAAGTAACTGTGGTACTAAGGTGTGAAGCTGTCAAAAAAAGGCGATGATGTTGATGTTGACGTGGACAAATAGAAATTATGTTCATGATATGACGGTGAAAGTGTGAAGTAAATATTTGATAAAGATAGCATCGATTTGTCAAAGACGAACTGAGTGAAAAGATGAACCTATTTATTGACAGGTGGTTTTATTTGATTTACAGATTTTGTGAGTAAACCTGGCAATCGTCATACATGGTTTTTGATAATATAAGTGAAGAATATATGGAAACATCATACTATTATTTTGTTAATGCTAAGTTGCTAATTTTTATGGTTTGATATAGATGTTCGCAGGGGCGGATTTGCCTCTAGGCCCGGTAGGCCCGGGCCTAGAGCGGCAAATTTCGAGGGCGGCAAATTTCGGGGGCTGCAAATTTTCGATTTTTTTTTGGACGGCAGTATTTTTTCTGCCGTATATGTACATATATCTGAGTTGAATGAGCCTAACACCTCAAGCCAACCGAATTCTTTAAAAAAAATGAATGCAGGCAAAAATTCACCGCTGACAAATTTTTTTGATCACAGTAAAGGACCAAAAAAACTCAAAAATACCTAAAAAAAAAAAAGTACCTAGAAAGTATCTGAAAATACCTAAAAAGAGCCTAAAAAGACCTAAAAAGATCCTAAAAAGAACCCAAATAATACCTCTTCAATTTAGGAAAAGCTTATCAGAGGTAAATATTTGCGTGCATTGATTTTTCAGACAACTTTTTTTTGTTATTATGGTACAACTACATGCGAATCTCTTTATTTTTGATGTGTTTTTTAAATTGTACTTCAATACTGAAATTAATTTCTATAAAAAAATTTCTATAAAATGAAATCTAGAACATCATAGGTCAAAATATTTCTGGTTTATCCTTAACTAATAACATATCGAACATTAATTTACAGTAGTCGAGTTCATAGTTGATCTCCAGTCAATTGTGGAAGCAAACTTTGAACGGAATAGTAAACATACTTATAAAAATATGAGCGAAGACGTTGGAATTATATGCGATGTAAAGGTGTATACGGTTTTGGACTGTTAAAAATTGGTATTTTTGGATTCTTTTTTTTATGTACTTTTAGACTCTTTACCGTGTGTGTATTTTAATAATTATTTGTGTGGCAAGAGCGCAGTAATAGGGAATTCTGACGAACGAACCGGTGCCGGTTTTGCTATGATATTTCTTTTTTGTGAGCTCGGGCGCAACGAAAAACAGCGAAGTATTCTAGGGAATCGAAAAAAATCGCGCATTGTGACATATAATATAATTCACGAAAAGGGCGGCAAATATTTCTCAGGCCTAGGGCGGCGAAATGGTCAAATCCGCCCCTGGATGTTCGTGCTTGGCGGAACAAATAAAGCCTAAAGTTTATTTATTTATTATTGTCTAAATCCACAAATAAAAATCAAATTGAAACCTAGACAAGGAATAAACTTATATATATACAGGGTGTTTGGTACTCGGAGGACATTTTTGTCAGGAGGTATTCCTTGATATATTTTGAGGAAAAAATCGTTGTACAGAGTGGTCCGGTTTTCAAAATCTGCGGAGTTACGGGGTGGTCAAGAAAAGTGTTTCGGACCTGTATCCTGACACTTAAATCGTTGTATCTTGAAAACTAATAATTGCGACGCAAAGTTTTAATGCTTGTTTTTTTATGGAATCAAATTACCTTTAATTTGATGTAACATTCTAAATTGTAACTCTACCCGATTTTAAGATATTTACTTCAAAACACAAAATTTTGGCACTTTCACCCCGAAAATTCTGTGTTCAATGTTGTTTTGTTCAGAAAACCTCATGAAAATATGCCACTTTAATTTTATATTTTTACAGGCCATATTATTGGCTACAAAAGTTGCAAACATATTTATGGCTTAGGTTTTACCATTTCGCAAGTAGTAAGCGAAAATACATATTGCTTAAAAACTTAATATGCCATAAAGTGGCCCTCGTTGTCGACCTACACTTTTTGCTTGAACTGAAAGAATTTAATAATGGTTTTCATGCTTTATTTCAAAATTTTTGAGCTACAGTAACTGTTCACCTTCATTTTGAATATACGCTAAAGCTCATTTCGCAAGCGTTCTTTTCGTATTCATACTTCTCAGCTGCTGCTTCACTTCTGTATTTAGGTCTTCCAATGTTGATACTTCCGTTGTGTAGACAAGGTCCTTCATCCGTCCCCATACAAAAAAATCCAAAGCTGTTAGATCAGGAAATCTCGCAGGCCAGTGTATTGGTCCATTTCTATCGATTCAGCGATTGATATAATTGGAATTCAACCAATCTCTGACTGGTCGGCTATAGTGACCTGGAGCACCATCGTGTTGGTAAAACATGGAAGCCAATCGTTGCAGGGGAATATCCTCCAATAAGTCCTGCAGATCATGTCTTAAAAAATGTAATTATTTGGTACTATTTAGGGTAGGCGGGAGCCTATTAGGTCCAATTAAATCGTTACCAATAACTCCTGCCCATAAATTTACGCTGAATCTATGCTGAAATGATGAAGTCCTTCTCGTGTGTGGATTGCTCTCAGCCCACATAAGTAAATTGTGAAAGTTTGTGATACCGTCCCTGGTAAATAAGGACTCATCCTTCCAGAGAATGGTGTTTAAAAAATGATCGTTGTCTAATTGTTTCTCAAGGAGCCAATTGCAGAATTCCACCCTTTTAGGCAAATCGATGGGTAGCAGCTCCTGCACTGGTGTGTGATGGTAGGGATGTAAACGCGCTGCTTTTAAAATACTCCAAACTTTCCACATAGGCACGTTAAACTGCAACGCCAAATGTCGAATACTGATTGATGGGTCAGTTTCCACTGCATGCAGTATTTCTTCATCGGACTGTACAGCGATTGCAGACGCAGGATTCGCGTTTACTCGGCTCGTTCTTACGCTGTCAGTTTCCCGAATCCTTGTGTATAGCTGTTGAAACACACTCCTTCCAGGAATCCGACGATGAGGATATCTCTGTTGATACAAAGATTGCGCCGCTTGTGAACTTCACCGGCACCCTCCATATACGTACATAATATCTGCATATTCTTCATTAGTGTAGTGAAACATTTTGAATTTATTTTTTATTTAATATTTGAATTAATATTTGATAGTTCGAATAATGTACTGAAACTGACAAAAATTTGAAAGTGGCTCTGTTTTTATAGGGTTTTAATTTTTTTTACGTATTCCATTAATAAAGGCGAAGAACTGTACCCAATTTCACCTGTAACATCTAAGTAGGTGCATCAATTATGTTGAACCTAATTTTAATTTAGTTTATTTTATTAATAATTGAAATAGTAATTACTGCGCAGTAAAAATACTTAAGTACAAATAACAATTTAAACTTTCCTTTCAACTTTTTGAGCGATATGTATTTTCGCTTACTACTTGCTAAATGGTAAAACCTTAGTCATAAATAGGATGCAACTTTTATAGCCAATAATATGGCCCATAAAAATATAAAATTAAAGTGGCATATTTTCATGAGATTTTCTGAGAAAAACCACATTGAACACAGAATTTTCGGGGTAGAAGTGCCAAAATTTTGTGTTTTGAAGTAAATATCTCAAAATTAGGCACAGTTACAATTTAGAATGTTACTTCAAATTAAAGGCAATTTGATTCTATAAAAAACAAGCAATAAAACTTTGCGTTATGATTATTAGTGTTCAAGATATAACGATTTAAGTGAGTCAGAGTACAGGTCCGAAACACTTTTCTTGACCACCTTGAACTCCGCAAATTTTGAAAACCGGACCACCCTGCAGAACGATTTTTTGCTCAAAATATATCAAGGAATGCCTCCTTACAAAAGTGTCCACCGAGTACCAAACACCCTGTATGTATATAGAGATATGTATATATGTATATATATATATATATATATATATATATATATATATATATATATATATATATACATATAAACAACAAAAGAATGAAAATTAAATAAAGTACAAAATTTCAAAAAAGAAGAATAAATAAAAAGGAAAAAAGACATTAAATTCAAACAAAACAAAGTATACAAAAGGCGGTAAATGAAATCTAATCATAATTCAATACAGAGACAAAATTGGAAATTCAGTCATTTAATTAATTTGTTCCGTAAGATAAAACGCTTGCTCTTAATTTTTTTCTGAAATATTCAAGCAATTATGTTGCCTAGGCAAGCGTAAAACTGGAGAGCAAAAATATGTATGAGTGCGACCAAAAGGTTCGTTGAGGATAAATGAAAACCTGGTAAAACAAACAGAAAACTGAGCACTGGGGATATATGTAACAGAATCGTTAGTAATTTTGTACAGGATACATTGTCAAAATACACTTTGCGTGACAGAGTTGGTAGAGATTTCAAGGATGGAAAGACGCATACTATACTCACAGTAGGGAATACGTAACTTGAGGAATAGCGAGCGAGTAAATCTGCGTTGTACAGACTCAGCAGTATCAATAAGGAAACGATAATCAAATTTGGCAACAATATTCGAGGACACTACGCATAAAGGAGATATACAGGCATACACACGAAGAAATATCAGTATGGGATGCATTAAAAATGAAGCCGCTCAAACGCGAGGCCTTGGATGTGACACGCAAAATGTGGACATCAAATTTTAGTTTTGTGTCCAACACAGCACCAAAGTTATCAATAGGACTGAAGAGAGGATCAAATAGGAACACGTGATGTGGGATAATTTACATGTAAGGGACATCTGGAACCATTTAGCAACATTAAGGCCAACACAATTGACAAAGCACGAGTTGCCAGGAACAGTGAAGTCATCCTGCAGCTGGGAGTAGTCATCCACTGATTCAATCAACCTGAATATTTTCAGATCGTCAGCGTACAGAACACACGGGGAATTGAACAGGGATGGAAGATAATTTATAAACAGGAGGAAAAGGAGTGGATCAAGAATCGAACCTTGCGGAATACCGCAAGTAGGATAGAAGGGGGAAGAAGAATAAAAGTGAACCGTTACAAAACAAGCACGATCACAAAGACATGAGCATCGAAGCTGACCCGAAATATTGAAACCATCGAGCTTTGAGAGGAGTATTTCACAGTTCACAGATAATACAACCACACATCCACATTTGGGAAAATCACACATCCACATAATACATCCACTTGCCTCCCGAGGGGAATTTCCGGAGTTTTTTTACCTGTATAACGCAGTATTATACTCTACACTTGAATAAAGTCGAGGGATTTAGATTTACCTGAAAAAGAATCAACGGGAAACTATTATTTTGGAAACAATTTATACAAATTGGCTTAGAATCCACCGCAAGAATCAAGAATTAAAAATGACAATGTTGGTATCTTGGTTTGAAAATTTTGAGTGGACGGATTTGGGAAAATCACTAATTACACATTTTACTAGTTCTTCTGATATAGTATAGGACCATTATTTTGTATTGCTTAAAGTCCGTTCGAGGGAACATCTAGCGCACCCTCGATTCAGCCGTTGATGAGTGAGCACGGGTTTGTGAGAGACGCCCGATGTTCTTTTGGACAAAATAATCGGACAACGAATCAATGAATCAATGAGGATCATATAGATAAAAGAGTGATACAATCTCTTTAAAGATGGCCACTCATTAATGGAGAGTAAAATACATTCTAGTAAATCCTCAGCATTTAAAAATAAAATTTTCCAATAAGGACTCTGATGATGCAGGACCGTCGAACTACGATCACATAATTTGCATAATCTATGCAAATCTTATTATTGGCTCCAATCATCCGACTTTAGCTGAGCATTAGACTCTCGAGAAGATATCTTCGAAAATTTTGGCCGAAATTGAGTGGAATCTGTGAACATGAATCTCAATTATACTTTATCATCTAAGCGATCAGTTCCAGTTTATGGACATCACCCAGAATCTGTGTTACAGTCGTTAAAAGAGGAGACGACCAACAATAGACTTTTGCGCAATAGAAAGACAAGACAATACCTATAGGAAGACAAGAGAAAATTGATGAACAGGAATTGACAGTAACAATACAATTACAACCAAAAATGCAAGAAGTAAACTAGAATAACAGAGAAAACCGCTGTGTCATCATTCTTTAACTTTTGAAGAATGTCATAGTTAACTGAGTCAAAGGTTTTGGAAAAGTCGTTTGTTTATCTGATTGCATTAAATCAATTTTATAGATTAAAAATCCACTAACCAAATTGAGAAATATAAAAATATAAAAAAGTTGAACTAAGATAATTAGTAACTAATTAAAAATGAATCTGACTTAAACGTAATGCATCCAAAATAGTTTTTTAAAAGAGCAACAATTTAAAAGTAAAGACCCCCTGCGAAGCATGCGTAAAGCGGGGAGGGAAAATACACCTCTATACGACTAAAAGAAACATTGAAGATAGTCCGATGTCTAAAGTCAAGCAAAAATAGAGATAAACATATATTGAAGGATAAAATGTGGTTAAATTATTTGTACAAAAAACACTGATCAGGGTACAATCTACGGACACTTTCAATTTTGGGAGGAGTGATTCAAGAGAGTAACGCTCTACATAAAAAAATAGGGAACACTGAACTTAAACAATGGTATCCGACAAATACACGAGACAAGATGACTTCATTTTGGAGCAGTAATCAAGGATACAGCGAATTAACGAGGTGAACCAATCAAGGAAAATGCAGATCAAGAGAAATGTGAACAACGAAGGACGAAATCAGCAACTTTGATGTCCTAGAAGTAATATAAAATACATGGAGATCAAATTTCAATCTTTCATCTAGATAATAATAATAAAATAGATAATAATAATAATAATAAAATAATAATAATAATAATAAAAAAGAAACGGATTTCACGAGGCATTTGGATTCCTGGTGCACCATGCATTGGCTGTGAAATCCAACTACAATGAAAACCAGTCACTGATTGACAGGATTTCATGAAACAGCTTAAGATTGTCTGCATAAAAGAGGCACTTAAATGAAAATCATCATTATCATCGGTGCTACAACCGGAGTCCGGTCCTGGCCTTCAAGTAAAGCAATCCCTCGGCAACCCTCGCACGGGTCTAGGGGTTGAAGCTGGTAGAGAGCTTCATTATAATTTTTCAATCAATGTGAATGCGAGTGTGGAGTGGTTAGTTCCACGACTCACTTTACCTCTGATTTAAATCAGGCACCTAATCAGAGCTAGATGAACTCAAAGTTTGGTAACCTTCCAAACCTGGATTCGACCCAAAATACAGAAATAAAATTTATAAAAAGAATAAATAATAGAGGTGCGGGAATAGAGCCTTGTAAAACATCAGAAAAGAGATAAAACGGGAGGAAGGATAACCATTTAGCATAACTTTGTAGGTGCGATTGAAGATATAGGATAAAAACGAAAAAAAAAGAGGAGACCGGGCATACCAAACGAAGTGAGTTTATCAGCAGGATGTTATGGTCGATCTTGTCGTAAGCTTTCGCAAAATCAGTATATCAACTTGATGCCCTTTGTCAGGAAGGGAGGACACAAAAACCAAAAAATTTGACTAAATTAGTGGTGAAGCGATCCTTGATAAAGCCTTATTGTACATTTGATATTTTACCACACGAAGCACGGTAGACTTGATCGTGTGCATTTTTTTCTAACAGCTTACTCAAACAGGAGAAGAATTATATGAGGCGATAGTTTAAAACGTTTTCAATGTTAGTCGTCTTTAGTACCGGAAGAACATTAGTCGATTTCCAGTATGAATAGAAAACACGGAGAGAAAAGCTTAGGTTGAAAAGTATTTAAAAAGGGGCAAACAACGAGGATGATAGAGATTTTGCGAATAGGTTGGTATACCATCCGGGTCACTGTTGCCGGTAAAGTCTAAACGAGACCTGCAAGTTTTCACTTCTATGGGGCTCACCGAAAGGAAATTTATAGAAGAAGTAGCGATAAAAGGAGTAAAAAATAGACTTCATCCGAAAGAGGGATCAGAGGAAGCTGGGGAATTTAGTTTGATTTGGTCCAAATTGGCTATTTGAGAGGATTAGCTGCGTGGAAGTGATGCAGGAATCGGAAGAAAGTTTCAACGGTGTTTCTTCAAAAGATTTTGTTTTTCAAAAGATTTAACCAGTACGCCAGGAGGCTAAAAAATCTCGATTGACAACCATGATCAGTTAATAAAGCCACGAAGCGATCAAAATTCTCCGTCATTTTATGAATATACGTGTGAACGGTAGAAAATTAGTTTAAATGGGTTTACATTTGGAAAAAAAACCATGCTACTCATGGGCTAGAGTAAATTCTATAAAACACTAAACTCTCCTCTATACCACTGTCTTAACCCTCCGAGTACACACCTATTTTTTCGATCATGGAGAACACTTGGGGTCAAATTGACCCCAAGCACTTTTGAACGTCTATAGAATCGCCACCACTGAAGATTTTAATTTGAAAAAATTTGTAGGTATAGTTTGATACCTTTTCTAGTAGTTCCTTTGCATAAGACGTGCCTTAAATGTCCTTAACATACCTAAAAAAAATTCGCGAAAAACAGTTTTGCCGAAAATCGGGTTTTTTACTAAAAAATCGTTATTTTTTTAATTTTCAATATTTTTGGCTAAAAATTTAGACAGATACTCTCAAGATATGACAAAATCATAAAAAAATTAGATGTATATTGGACTTTTCAAAAAAAGTATTTATTTTGCATATTTACGGTGGCGATTTTGAAGGTTTTTTAAAATTGCATATTTTAAAAAAAAATTAATAAATTTGTTGATTTTTAATATTTTGAGCTTAAAATTTATAAGGTTAGAATAATACAAAAATCATCCCTATATAAAGGGTTGCAAAAAAGATATTCGTTACGCATATTGGTAGAAGTAATTTTGAGGGTATGAAAAATAATGAATTTTTTCATTTTTGAATAGAAAAAACTATTTTTCATTCATTAAAATATATAAAAATATTGACAAAATAAAGAAGAAATTGAAAAACTATTCATATCCAACACAATCATTACATAAAAATGCCCGATGCTCGTCGCACATCGGCCGATCGCAAGATGTGCACACATCTTTTGTTTTGTGGTCCTGTTTTCGAGAGCACAATAAACATCTTGCTCTTTTATTGAACTTTGGACGTTCTGAAGGAACATTTGGGATATTTATTCCTAAAATATTCTCGATCCCTTTTCGAATGTCTATACGTAGAATAGTACTATTTAATTTTTCTCGTAAATATGGCTCGACAAGGTGAGCTACAACTTCTTTCAAGGCAGCAATGGCAGATTTCTTTTTGGTAGCGTCAGTGTCTATCGATAGACCGATAGACACTGAAGAAGAAGAGGGCAGATTACCCTCGAAATATCGATATTTGTCACAAAAACTAAATATATCTAGCTTCGAAAGGAAAAATCGGTTTTTTAAAAACAGTTTTTACAAGCTGGAAAAAATTGGTACATATTAAAAACAATTATTTTTTGGCTATTTGAAATTAATCTATCGATTTATAAAGTAAAAAAAATACTGAATTTTACCTCAAAATTGACGTCGAGTACACATGGGGTCTATTTGACCCCTTGATCTGCTTCAAAGGCTTCTCAACGACGACTGACGACATGGGACTGTATCAGAACGGTTTAAACTAAAAGTCAAGGCACAGAAATACACTAAGGAACCTACAGTACCCCCTTTTTCCCGCAGGCCTAAGCGCTGCGATTGGTCAAAAAGGTCTCTGGGGTCAATTTGACCCCCTGTGTTCTCGGAGGGTTAAAGATCTTGCTAAATCAAGGAAGAACTCAAGGGGTAGTTTGCGACGCATGTTAGACCATATTGGAAAGATGTTGGCTGTTTCCAAAGAAAAAGGGAAGATGAGCGCACAGGGACGATTAGCGCACAGGGACGATTAAAGTGATTTAAACAGAATATTTGGAATAATGCCGGAACCAGTATCAACATTAGCGTCAATACCGTTCATCGAAAGCTCGATTTTTAATTAATAAAAGAAGCGAAAGAAAATTAGCGCATAAAATACACCAATTAGCACTGAGCTTTCGAATGCAACGAATGACTGACTTCCGTTCGACAACTACATTTTTGCCACAACAATATTCTACTCAAAATTCTTTTTGGCTTTGGCATCGTGTATTGAAGCAATTCCAATTGATTATCAGCAGAGTCAAAATTAGTTACGAGTGCACTGATTGTGAGTTCAAAGCTTTGATGGCAGTCAGTTAAAGGGACTTCGGCCTATTCGGAGCGATAATGAAATTGGAATTTATTTCAATCAAATTTTCAACTTTTTTTCAAAAAAAAATGTTTTCGTTGAATTCTGTAGAGATTGTATAAATATTTTCCAACGGAAGACACCAGTAACCCTTGTAGTAATTCATTCGTTACTGTAGTTTCACGCTAAATACGATTCATTTTGCATGAAAATAATTTGTTTTTGCTCAAAAAAGTATTCAACTACACAGCGATACATTTGGAAAAAGTTGTTCCATCATGAAAATGGTAATGAATTAATTAGCATCGTAAAAAAACTTTTCGCTTCCAATGTGTATCATCCGAAAAGTGCAAAACAAAATTTGCTGCGACCACTGTCAACGCAACAACAGCAGCAACATCATCAACTTCAACTTCCAACAAACTTTTCCCAAATTTAATCCAGCCCATTATCAATGCCGGCCCAGACTGGTAGTGCAGGTGATTATCGTCAACAAGGATTTCAATTTGACTTTTTCCTTCTGTCTTGTCGTATCGTGCCGTGCCATGCCGTGTCGCGTCGTCGTACTGTCACTTGGGAAACTTTAATTGAATACATCTGCTACGCGTTTAGTGGACATGCTTCACTTATCCTCTTCATCCTAATCCTCGATTCGATTCGACGACTTGCTTCGTCCTACTCTTTTGCCGTATGAATAAGTGCTGAAACATAATGACATTGGAAAGTATGACAAACAAGCACTGTACTTACAAATTTTGTAGCCTTTGTAATCCTCGAAATGCATTCTCGGAGACTTTGCTCAGGCGATTGTCGGTAAGGTAGAGGTTGCGAAGGAGCGGCAGTCCAGCGAAGGCGTTGTCATGAATGATTCCGATTCGATTTTCGCTCAGGAAAATCGTATTCAGACTGGCCAAGCCTTGGAAAGCGTTAGTTGGCAATTCTCGAATCTGATTGAACCGTAAGTCTCTGAAACGATAAAAACAGACAACATTAAAATTATCATAAGTTCGGACGTGCTTACATGCTATTGAGTTTCTTGGGGAATGTTTGGGATATGCAAAGTTTGTCTCTGAATATAATTTAAAATGAAGTCGTTTATATTTGGGTATACTAGTTTAGAGACAGATAAATTATGTATATATAACGCTTTTATGTTTCTGCAAACCAACCATATCCATGCAATTAGGAGCCTGTGCCTCAAGAGTCCTTACCGTAAATGAAGTACTATATTTCAAAGTGAATACTGATCAATTATGGGTCCTTTCGCAAACATCTGAATTATATGCGTATTTATAACTTATTTGGGCCCGTTTCAACAAAACGCCCCAGCTACAGACAACTGAAATCATAATAAATGCCAGCTTCTTCTGCGGCTCTGCGGGTTTGCAAGTATGAATGTGTATGTACGTACAGACCCGGGAATGTTCTTTTATGATTTTCCAAAGAAATTGCTGGCTTTTCTTCGACCAGGAGATTTTCTCATTAATGTGATGGCAACGAGCGTATCATGTGTATTCCTATTGATCAAAAACTTTATCGTCTTATGAACCGAGCTGGAGAAGATGGGAAGGTGATGAGAGGTTTTGTACTATGGAAAATGAGGAAAATTTATGGGAAATAAGAAGCCATATCAAATCGATCTAGAAATGAAATTCGAGCATACTAGTGGGCATTGGTTATTATTGAGCTGGCTGTATAGGATGGTACTTATAACAAACAATGGTTGGAAAACTTTACCGTTTCTAGAAAGCTTTGGGATTTGAACCTATAACAAAACTGACATCGAAACCGGCAGATTTTTCTTTCTATTTATTTTGTGTTGTAGATAGGAGGGCTTTAGTAAAGACCTTGAGGTATTTGACCAATATTTTTACTTTGAACTGCGTAGATTTTCTTTGGAAATTATTTCAGATGAAATCTTCAATGCTTTGAGCGGTGAAATTTCTTTTCAGTTTATTAGCATAAAGCAATGTTTGTGGGTGTAAAAAAAGGTCATCATATAAATCGTTTTCATAATGATCAATCTTGAAGATTAGGCTAAATATCGGTTCCACGAAACGGCGAAGCGCTCACTCTGAATTAGTGTACTTTAAACATCGATAGTACTATCGATAATACCGATAGTTCAGAAGTATCGAAAACATCAAGGTTTTTTTTTTTTGCAATCGATAGTTTTTGAAAACAGAAAAAAATGCGTAAGGTAACATTTCGATATCATCCCATTCACTGTGAGTATTTTACCTTTGCTTAGTTTTTCTCATTTAATAATATTTCTCTTTCTTGTTATCATAAATCAGCACAAACCAAAGATAGCAGACTACTCTTATATTTTGTTAGTTTTGCCACTTGTTATTTATTGTAGAATAAAATAACATGAAGAAGGAAAAAATGTAAAATTTAACTGCACGTGAAAATCATACGCGTAGAAAATTAAGACTGAGTGAGAAAGAGTTCCAAACAGTGATTTTCCTAAGTGTAATATATGCAGCAATCAATACAAAACAAGTAAAAACACGAAAAATTAATCAGATCATTTAAAACGGAAGCATAAATCATAGTGGAAATTATTTTCTCTTGAACCTATAGCAAAAACTCATGGTCCTAGTAACATCTTTGAGAGTAGTTCAACGAAATCTAAAACAAACATCAAAAATTATTTTGCAAGAGCGAAATTCTACGCAGATGATTCTGTCCGAAAAAAATACTTAGATGAACTGTATAATTCGTATGATTGTTTTGGACATAGTGCGTTTGCGGAAAGGAGAACATGAAGGCTTTCGGGATTTCATGGCTGATTTGGACGGAAAACATGTAATTACTGACATCAAATACTTCGAAGATGTTAAAACGCGGGTTAAAAATGCCATAAATGCTCAACATATTTCTTTGTCTACTGATATGTGGACAGATCAAAACAAAGAGAGAATACTGATTTTTTTCAATGGCAGAAGTAAGTTGCATATTTATTTTATGCCTGTATGATCAATACTATCGTTGGTGTAGTTGAAGAGACAAATATTCAGACTCGTTATTTCTTGTTTAGGGGAGAAATACTACACTAAGCAAATGGAACATTTGATCAAAAATAAATGCGATCGTCACTGATAATGCCGCTAGCATGTTAATGCAAGCAAAATTTCTTCAATTTAATCATATTTCATGCTTCGCGCAAATTATATGCAAATCCCTAACCAAGCCACACATAAAGGCAGATAATGAGATTACCCCAAAATTCATACCAAGTATTGGTCATGTAAACTAATAACGAACATTTCAAAAGAATACAAAACAGGAAATTACATTCCTTATAGAATTACATTTTTATCTAAAAGAATGCAACACAGGAAATTACACTCATTATCCAATTACATTTCTATCTAAAAGAATGCAACACAGGAAAGTACATTTCTTATCAAAATACATTTGTATGCAACATATAAAATACATGAAATTTCATTTCTTATCGAACTGAGAACAACGGGAAACCACGACAATAAGACATGAAATTCAATATGCATATTCCAAGATGCAATTGTACTTGATAACAGAATCGTATATATGTCAGTACAATTGATGCATCTTAGTTCTTAAGTGTTCAATCGTTGAGTAGACAACAAGTTAGTTGTTAGTAAACCTGCAAAATAAAACACTATTTAATTAAAATAAATTTGTGTTTTGAATTAAAAATCTTAAGCAACCTAGTGAAGTGAAAGTGGAACTTAAAATCAGTGACGCGAAATTCACGCACTACATCGAATCAAGTATTCGAAACATATATTGCGATATAAACAAATATCCAATATATATAATTCGCATACTTTAAATTTGACTGTGTCTGATATTTATAACACCTGTTTTTCATTTTATCACAAAAAAATTCAAAAATATTGATACTTCTTTTCAATCGAATTCAGTTGTTTCAGACATACTGACAATTGCACAACGACAGCTCAACAAACCTGAACTGAGGTCAATTCAGCAGTTCCGTTCTCTTTGGAGTAACGCATACGCCAAGATCAAATGTTTCTATGATATCAGGCAAGAATTGACTTTGGAATTAGCCACATGTGTAAAGGCACCTGAAACGTTACTCGCCGAAGATTTGAATGTGCTGCCGAAAACAATTCTGCTATTAGAACCATTTGATCTGGCTTCAACAACAATATCTGGTGCAAATTACATTACTCTTTCTTATATAACTCCGTTATTACGAGGGCTGCAGAGCCAGTAGGAATTAACATAAAAAAATACTGCAATTGTTCTACTCGATTGTTCGTTTCGATATTTGGGTTCGATTGCTATACTCGATTGGTGCTCTCGATTGCAGCCTTCGATTGCTGTGTTCGATTGTGGTATTTGATACATGTTCTCGCTTGTTGAAGACCGGTTTATAGCAGAAAGAGAATGTGTAGCTCTGGGGTAGCTAAAACTAAAGGCAGGTGCGATAGCCGAATACTGTAGTATAGATCAATACAATGCAGCAGCTCGCAGCCGAAAGCGAACGTACTTTGTGGCTAACTTGATTGCCGTCAACCGATTGTCGATGACTTGCCCGACCGAATGGTCGATTGCGAGATGGCGAGATGCTTTTTTCGATTCTCTCGATTGCTACGATGGCGAGATGTTTTTTTTCGATTCTCTCGATCGCATAATTACCATCGAGTCAACAATCGAGTTCAACATAAAACCATCGAGATATTTCGAGATGTTTTAACAATCGAAACAATCGAGTTAAACATCTCGCAATCGCGCATCACTACTGTACACTAATATTTTCCGAAATAGGGCTCAGCATTATAGTTTGTGGGTTCAATAGAACCGTTTATCGATGAACTAGATGCAACTGTCGAAACTAACCCAGACGTTGTTGGATTCATGTTACTCTGCATTATCGTGCCTTGATTCGCATCGACATTTCCTTTATTTTCTATTTCACCTAACTGGATAGGGAGTTTCCTTTTTAACTGATCCCTCAAGTTAGTGGTGGTCCCAAAGTATTTATAAACTGCGATACATGACTTGCACTTCACTGAATTAACTTGTCCATGTTTTTGGAAAAAAGTTCCACACGACCGAGGTTTTAGAAAAACGGCACTTGACATTGTTTTAAAACCACTTAAAATCATTAAGCTCACACAAAAGTCACAGGTTGCAGCCACACACACAACTTAGAAAATTTGCTTTTATTGAATATCGATCTAATCAGATCGAAGACCTACTTTGACTTCCCAGAGATTTCAATTTGAATCCAAGCCAGTCCAAGACGATGCGATTTTTATACTATATTATTGTTACGATACTTATGTACAGCCCAGGTACGAGTTTACTTTCATATTAGTTAAGTTTGCGTTCACCTATTATCAAAATACCTTTTAATGCACACATTGGTGCCAATAATGAGGTTCAAAGGGCGACAAATAGAAAAGTGAATTTGTTTTAAACTCTATGTATTTTATTACTGCGTTTGAGTTCTAAAATGATTCTTCAATTTGAGAATTTCAGTTTATTAATTAAATTTAAGTGCACAACATATTCAACTCTTGCTGCCTAAATGGTACACATTTCACCGAAAAATTGTCATGTTTGTAAACGTAAATGCTTATGTTTGCAAGTTTTGAAATGATTTTTTTTACCGGCATACAGTATTCAGCAATTATGTACTTTAATTCACGCTTTTCATACTAATTATTATCTTCTTGTTTAACTTTACACTTTATTCTCCAGTTCAATGCTTCATTACTTTGGAGCTTCTTTATATATATTGTTCTGCAGCTGCTTACATATTTAATTTGTTTGCCTGTTCCTGCTATAAATCGATCTTCAATCATCAAGTACAGCAATCGAACCCAACAGTCGAAAGCACCCATCGAGTACAACAATCAAAATGAACAATCGAGCATATCGATGGTTCTTTCGATTATTTTTTGGCATCGATTGCGATTATCTCGATTGTTCTCTCGATTGTTTTGGGACATCGATTGTGATTATCTCGATTGCGATTATCTCGATTGTTTTGTGGCACCGATTGCGATTGTCTCGATTGTTAAAACATCTCCCAATTGCCCATCACTACTCTGAATGAAATAAAACTGACACAAAATTAGCTTTGAAAAATTCTATATTCACATTCACATAAACAACTTGCAAAATGAATACAAACATAAATCCACACAAACTACAAAGTGACACTACGCCGTTTCATAAGTCCATCAAATGTTTCTTCAATTATACTTTTATACTTTAACTCTAGTGCCTCGGTCACCTCACACAGTTGGATCTGATGCGAGCTCGCCACATTCGTCTGCAACCTGCTTTTAATCGAGGCGACTTGGAGTTTCCACAGCTTCTTCTCTATGGCACTCTGTATGGTTTTCTCTTTGATTTTCCTCTCGTATCGCTCGATTAGTCTATCTCGCGATTTCTTCAATTTGAACACACAGCTCCGCAACAAATCAATTTTCAAGGATTCGCGTTTCGATTCGCTCTCTGTGCTGCTCCGCATGAAATGAAACGTATGCGTCTGAGTAGTTTTCGCTGCCATAACCTTTTCCATCGTGATGGAGCTGCTTTCCGTCTGAATGGCAACCGTTTCGAAACTCACTCGTTCGTCGAATAAGCGGTTTTTGATATTGCCAATGACATCGATAAGTGCTCTTTGCATGCGACTTTCATAGATTCGGATCTTAGCTTCAGTTTCGGGATTTGGCCATCGTTCTGAAAAGAACTGTGAAAAGTTTATGTTCGCATAGGAAATGCTCGGAGAGTCAAATGAGCGACACAAGTTTTCTAGTGAGGACACGATTTCATTGAGAAAACCGAAAAATAGCAATTCATCGAATGCAATTGGTTTGGAGAGGTTCGTCACCTCTTTGGTATCAACTTCTTCGTCAACTGTCGATAGCCTTAACTGACCCCAATCCTTAGGCTGGCTATCATATGCCTCTATCAACCTGTTGATCCTGTTTGAAAGAGGAAGATTCGAAGTTGATATTTCATTCGGTGCCTCTAAGTTTTCTGCCGCCGAACTGTCTTTCGTTTCTGGCTTGACAAGGTACAGAAGTTTATCCATTTCTTGGTCCTTTCTTTCAACTTTCATTTCTAGCACACTTTTCTCCTTTTTCAGATGTTGCAGCTCATTCTGCAACTGAGTATTTAAGTTTCTCATATTAACTATCACCTTTATCAAGTCGTCCATTTTGGAAAGGTGTCGATTCGACATCAGTATTTGCTCTGAGTTTAGGCTTTGGTTCGCTGGACTTTGGTAACCTTGCGATACACAGTCGCCACCGCATGAGACAGAATTTATAGGACTTCTAGGAGATAGTAGTTGTTGCGTCTCGTCATCCATGAAAATTAAATCGAAGTTTTTTCTAAGATTTGATAGATCTGTAAACGGAAGTGAAAGTTCGCCATTTTGATCGAGTTGCTGATGCATCAAAAATGCCATGCAATTTCGCACTATTTTCTGATCATGATTGCAGTTATTGAAAGCCTCGATCCAACGTTTGCAGTAATCCGAGTCTTGGGTGCTTCGAATCTTGGCAATAACAGTTTTCAAATTAGCTAGGTACTGAGAGTACAATAAGTCAAGATCGTCGGCTTCTTCAAAATGTAGGTCCATATTTGTAAACTATTAAAATAAATATATTCACTATATGATAGATAATATTTCGTGAGTTAAATAATGACGCAAACTCGTTGATTAGATCAGTATGTCAAAAATGTGATATTAAATTCGGTGTGAATTGTTTGCAAATGTTTTCGATGCACAGTATTGCGCTAGGTAGGAGTATTATATTTTAGTACATTGTGCTCAAAATTGAACCGCACTGTGTAAATAAAACAGCAATTGCTCATTATTCTTCAATATTTATTTAATTCCCTTCAAAATAATTTCGAAATCGTCCAACGTTTTTTCCCAATCTTTGAAATATTTTTGGTCGGCTGATTTTGAAATTACCTTCAGCTCCTTGTGCGAATTCCCCTTTTACGACTTGAATTGTCTCAAAATATTTTTTACGGAGCCGTAAATAGAGTTCGGGAAATACAGACGGCCAACATCTGGTCAACATGGTGCTTGTGGGACGATATTGACGTTGTTTTTAGGAAAAACTCGCGTACAAGGTGTGATGTGCGTGAGCTGGTGCATTATCGTGGTGCAAGAACCACGAATTTTGGCACAAGCCGCCCTGAAACTAGTGATGGGCTCAAAAACGAAAAACGGTTTGAAAAAAACGTTTGGCTGCAAAAAACGAACAAACAGTTTTTCCAAATAGCGACAAACAGTTTTTCTAAAGCGAATTTTTTTCGAAATCGAACAGCATTTCCAAAACGAACCTACAACGAATAGTATTTCTATAACCAATTATTCCAACTATTCCACAACGAATAGTTTTTCTAAAGCCAATCGTTTTTCTAAAACGAATCGTTTTTTTAAAACGAAATGCTTTTTTTAAAACGTTTCGTTTTTCTAAACGAATCGTTTTTTTTAAACAAACTGTTTTTTTTAACCCTTAAAGTGCATTGTGGGTGCCTGACACCCAACAACATTAAGTTAAAAAAAAGCCATTTTTTCAACTTTTTTTCTTTCAACAATTTTTTAAACAAATTAAAAATTAATAAATTAATGTAAAATTTACATAACTTTGAAGGAGATATTTTAAAGTGCATCCCATAATTTTTTTGTAATAAAATTTCCATAGCGGCAGAGCAAATCAGCATAGAACATGTCAGGGTGTCGGACACCCAAATGTGCATTTTACGTGATTCCTAAGAAGTATGCACTTTAAGGGTTAAAACGACCTGTTTTTTTAAAACGAATGGTTTTTCGTTTTTTTTTTTAAACGAATCGTTTTTCATCGTTTTCCGTTTGTTTTAAACGAACCGTTTTTCGTTTTTTTTAAACGAACCTGCAAGTATTTTATTCAAATATTCAAAAAGTTTTTAGGGCACAAGGAGCTGAAATCGGACAAAATCGGCCAATGTTGGGTTGGAGTGGTTTGGGACATAACGGGCCAAGACCTATTGCTGTGATAAAAAAATTTCGGTTTTGTAGGGGAGTAAGGGGTTTCCATAGTTTGGCAAAAACTAACTTTACGGCGCTTTCGATGATTGAAAGTGGTCGGGGAGTACAATAGTGGTATTTCAAGGGTAGGGCATTAATCCCGAGATTGAAATGGTGATCCCGAAAATCGGGATTAGAATTTTCGGGATCCCGAGATAATCCCGAGATTTCGGGATTTTATAAAAAAACTATATTAAGGGAATTTAAACAGATATATTGGCTTATTCGTTTTCAATTAAAACTTTATTTCAATTATATATACATAAAACCGGAAGCTAAGTTCATTATAATGTTAAATTTATGTACATATGTACATGGGTACTAGCAAGTAAGACGTTAATCTATAATTGCATCTAAATTAATCTTATGATCTAATTTCTTCTTATATTCTTGTCCAATAAAGCTCTTTATTTGGTCATGATAGTTAGTTATAAAATTAGTTAAAAACGAATTGAAATTTAATCAGCATAACGGATGTTACGATAATATAATAAAAAAACCATAATTCTTTTTAGTTGTTTACATATCAATTACAAAATAATATTGCTTTTCAATGAAACAAGTGATAAGTAATAATATCGATTGCTTTAAACTGCTGATTCATTTTGAAAGTATGCTCTTAATAAACATAATTCGTCAATAGTTTCAAAATTTAAACTAGACCTGATTTTGCTGCACATATATCCAGCTGCTGAAAAAGATATTTCGGGTACACTTTTTGGTGGGATATTAAGCATGTAATCATACGCCAGTTGTAATTCATTATTACAACTGGCTTCCGCCTCCGTTTTCATAAAACAATATTTCTTTTAATATCAAGTTTTGCTTTCTTTTTCCCAAAATGGGTTGAATTTCATCAATCCCGAAATCTCGGGAGTCCCGATAAAAAATTCGGGATCCCGAAAATGTCCAAAATGTGTCGGGATCACGAGATCCCGAAATCTCGGGATTGCATGCCCTATTCAAGGGCGAACAATTTGTTTATAGGGGAAATTGGGCAAAAACGTCCATGTTTTCAAAAATTTTTTTTTGGTCGAGCATGAATTCGGCGACCTTTCTGCGTTGTTTCGGGCGAAATGTCCATACAAGTCTGGGAAAAAACGGCCTAGTTTCGAAGATACGGCAAAATAAAATCCGGCGGAAAAACTAAAAGTAGCACTAAAAGTGCCAAGGAAGAAAAGGTTGAGATCCTTTTTGGTTTACCAGTTGGCGTCTCCGGGTGTGCTGAGGCCCTCCTCGTGACTGCAGGTCGCCACAAGGGTGTCTCCAACCTTACCGGGGCTGTAAAATTTACGAGTCCGCGGGAGGTAAGATGTCCCTGGACTCATGTCCAGCCTTACAGAAGAGGTTGCATGTTTAATAAACGAAACATTGTTTTTATCATTTCTTAATAAAATTTTCAACAAACTTCATGCTTCAGTGAAGCGAAGTGGAAATCCGACTGTTTTAGATTAGCCAGGAAAAGTTTAGTATCAGAGATCGCTCGATGAAAAGTCATATAGATGACAACAGGATTAGTTGGTCCTATCTTAGTATTTTTTTTACTTTGGTCATTTGAACGAATACAGGAGGTGTTTTTTTGCATATAATAAAATTAAAAACAAATTAAATTGATTGAACTTGATGGCCCCTAGATTGGAGAAAGCCTTGCCAAATAAATGACCGACCATTGGAAAGTTACGGACAAGCTGCACTGACTAGACATGGGTAACGCAGCAAATTTTGAAGCGCTGATACACTGATACCGGCGCCAGCAGTGGTATCAGCGCACTGCGCTGATACCATTGCGCTATGATATCATGATCTCATTCGCCTATGTGTGATACTCACTGCGTTTCTCGGACTCACATACGGCGCTGGCAGCATTACGCTGATACCATGACGCTATGATACCACGATCGCATCGCTTTTCATAATGCTTGCTTGAAGTACACATGCAGCCTGTAAAACTCAAGTGGCTTGAGTCGAACCGATCGGAAAAGAAAATATGAGCTGGAATGCTATTGATTTTCCGTTCGAGGAAAACTCTCATACAAAAATTTGAATGAATTTCTGTTTCACATTAGCTTTTTGAACGCAGTGTTAGCTTTCTGAAGGCAAATCAAATAAGCTCGTCGAAACGTGCGTACGCGTAGGTATATTGCTTTGCATTAAACAGACTTGAGGTAAGTATACTCAACTCATATCTTTGCACCGCGTCGTAGCATAGCGCCATGCCAAATGGTGTTGGCATTGCAAAGCGGCAGCGCCAACACCATTGATACCGAAGTGCGTTACTGCGCTACTGGTACCGACAATCGGTATCAGCGCAGTAGTATCATGGCTAGTGCTTCAACGCAATCGCGCGGCGCAGCGCTGCGTTACCCATGTCTAGCACTGACTAATGACTCGGTATTCTTTGAAGGTCATCTTGCACAATCACCACTCTAGCTTGGGAACGTTGTTTCTAGAGGGTGGGGGAGGGCATATCAGTCTGTTTCATTACATCACTACTAATCGTATGCATTGTATGTACATATGTACATACTTCAAAAAGGTATTTGGAACAGGTAATTTTTTGTACTCGTACTAGTTATACCTAGTATGCGAAAATCCTAGTACGACCCAACCTTTATTGTCGTACAGCATAAAATTTGTTTCTTTTCGTTGATTCACACTGTTTTTTCAAACAGGTTTAAAAAGCAGTTGATGTTTTTTAAAAAACAGTTCAATCACAACGAATTTCATATGATATATGGAACTTATTATAGGCATTATTCAGAAGGAATCTAGTAAAAAAAACCATAATAGGGCTACCAGCTATTGTTGGTTTTGTATTTATTTGCAATATCTTTATTAAGCGATTTTATCGTAAAATAAACGGTAATGATCGTCTAGTCACAATAAACAACAAATATTAAGTTTTCGAAAATTTGAAAACTTTTGTGACTGGTAACCCTAAATTTCATTGTACCCCTATAACTTCCAATGCAGTCATTGGATCAAAACGAAATTTGCAGTGTAAGTTGATTTGAATGTGAGGTAGGTGCGGTATATTTTTGGCTTTGATGCTAGCGAAGGGTTGCCTGCTCGAGGCGTTTTTTTGCTATTTTTAATAAATGCTTACATTAAGTATTTATATCGCGAACATTTTTAAGGATACAAATGTTTAAATTTTCTAAGTTTTAGAAATTATTTGGTTCCAAACATCTTTCGTTTTTTGACTCTAAACATCTCTCTCTTGACTCTAAACAACTTATATATATCTCTTGACTCTAAACAACTATCCCTGTAACTTTCGACGAAATCGTCGGATAAATTCGAAATCGATAGAGTTATTTTATTTTGACGTGATCAATTGTGGGATACTTTTAGTTGCAGTGCTGGTAAAGTGTTGCAAGCACTAAGCATTTTCTTTGTTTATGTTACGTAATGCTGCTTTCAAAGGCTTGCAGTGTTTGGCTTTCCTAAATCTTGAAATTCCTGAAATCCTTTCTCCACCCTATGAGTTTAAATGCATTGCTAAGATTAAAGTGGTTTTGCACTCGAAACAGGTTGGAGCACGTGTGGTAGAATGTGCACTCAAAATCTGCACGATTATTCTACTGTTCATCGAACATTAGTATTTCTAGCGGTTCAGGTGCACTAGAGTTTTTTTTTCTTTATGTATCGAGTAGCGAAAAAATGTACCCTCTTTCCTCACACCCAGAGTGTGCTTTTTGCAATATTCTACGTACATCGCACGAAGATAACAAAAAAGGGCTTCATGTCTAACCTAAAGATTATAAGCAGTTCGTAGAAAATCATATATAACTGTATTCTGAACGTCAAGATATGAGTGAAGCTCGGCACATCCAAAACGTCCAGATAAGAAAAAATATAAAATATGTAAATAAATGAAATGTAAATACGATTATATAAATATGACGGTAGGCATCTACGTTGCTTCAAAAATTCACATCAAAAGGAAGCTCTTTCGATTATGATATAAATAAATACTAAGAGCTATGGAGTAGATACTTGATTTCTATACAAATATGTTTACTTTGTAATAAATCTGAACCATTGTGCTCAGGCTACATTTGACCGATGGGCATGACCATAAATAGTGCAAAGCTGAGGATATCAATCATACATCCATACATTTTATTCAAAACGAGATGACAAAGATGGATGCATGTAATACCCTCGCAATATCATTAGAAATGAATAGGAGGATGTAGAGATTTAATCTAAAATTGTATATATTTTTGAATATTTATGTTTGTATTATGATATTTGCACCCAAAGGTATTTTCGCCTAGTATTTCCATGCTCAAAATATGTTATTAATTAAATTAAAGTTTATGCGTGACATTGTCAAAGTTGGTTCATCTTCTTCACCACATTCAATCAATACACTAATTAGCCGGGTATACACAAACCATTTGACTTTGAACTGAACAGAATCACATTGAACTGAACTTGAATCTCACCAATCATGGTTCACTTCGTCATTTCGCAAATAAAAACAACCCACATGCGTTCCATTCGGTTCACTCGGTCCATTCAGCCAGAAACATTTCTGAATGAAATTTACGACATTACTCCATTCGAGCATCATTTGTTCCCTTCCAAGCAACTCCGTCGGGCCAGAATCTATTTTCTAGATTCTATTTGCAGACAAAAGGATGCTCCACTTCGGGAACTTTCTTGAATATATTTTTGCCGGAGAAGAAAACATGTCCGAAGCAGGCATCTATATGTTGGTTGGAAACCGGAAGGGAGACACCATTGTTTGAATCAAGAATGCCCTCGGGTCGCACATTCTACGTAGCCACTTGTAGTCGTGTGTAGTGTTTGGTCCTTGTGCCAGAAACCGATTGCAACTGATGTGCCCGTTCCGCTACTATATTGCCAATTTATTCTAACATCTACTTCTTATTTTCAATTTTGCAGTGTAAAAATCTATAAATTATTGAAGCTAGCGGAGGAGGATACAAGATGCGATACGGTATAAGGATGTGATGGTTCAATTGATGATGCTCTCTTAATGCATCAGTTACTTTTGAATTTGATAGCAATTTGTATGTATGGCTTGTTGCAATGTGAGAGAAGTTTGTGCTTTATTTCTGTGAGGAAGAGTTTTTTTTTTTTTAAATTGTTCATGTGGGACCTGTATAACATGTTTAAGGATGAATGATGCTCAGTCATGACGATTTGATAATTTACTTCTTTAAACATTTTTTTATTTTTATCATATATTGTGTTTCATCGTTCTTTTAATTTATGTATTATTTTCAAATTGTATTTTTTTGTTTTTATTGTATTATTTCATGCCTTAATCTCCAATCATTTTCAAATGAATGTTAAAAATTTCAAGAAGAATAAAATTCACTCATAGCATAAACTTAGTGCTTAAGAAAGCTCGATGCGAACAATATAATATGCAAGTCATGAGGTATAACAAACAAGTCACAAAGTCTAGTATAAAAGCCAATTTTAAGAGATAAATCAAAAAATGCCTGTTAAATCCATTTTCTACAATTTATTCAGGTTCGAAAAGATTAATATTGTATTAATACAATCAGTCAAGTATTTTAATTCGGAATGTAATGAGTACAGCAACAAGACAATACAAATATATATCTAGTTGAAAAGCTTTTTACAGCTGTTAAAATCAGCCCTCACTTCAACCCCTTTTTAACACATTCTGGCCCGATTTTACTCCCTTTTTACTGTTTTTCGAAGAAAATTAGTATTACACTCGTTTCGCCGAAAATTCATCATATATATATATATATATATATATATATATATATATATATATATATATATATATATATATATATATATATATATATATATATATATATATATATATATATATATATATATATATATATATATATATATATATATATATATATATGTATATATATATATATATGTATATATATATATATATATATATATATATATATATATATATATATATATATATATATATATATGTATATATATATATATATGTATATATATATATATGTATATATATATATATATATATATATATATATATATATATATATATATATATATATATATATATATATGTATATATATATTATATGTATATATATATTATGTATATATATATTATATATATATCAGCAAAATGAATAAGGGAGATGATCTCTGGAGTGGCTGATCCGATTGGAATGAAACTTTCGGAGAACATAGATGTATATAACAGGTAGGTCCATGAATTGTTAGAGTTAAGATATTTTTAACCCTTTGGCGGCGGCGGGCATTTTAGTGAATTTTCTGGTACCCTTATATTTCTATGCAGGTTACATTTTCGCCAAAAGTAAATATTGGAAATGGAAACTTATTATGTTTTATGTTTGCTTATGATAAAAAAATGAAAGTTTTGAACCTTGTGTGGACGCCGAGTGCCTAAAAGTAGGCAAGGATGTTTTTTAAAATTTCGATTTGTCATAACTTTTAACAAAAACAATAGATCATCGTGAAATTTGCAGAGCGTATTAACGTAGACTAAGACTTAATCCACATGCATTTTTAAGATTGTGCGGGCAACCCTGTAGCTACAGCAGGCTCCTGAAAAAAATCCTTCAAATCATCGACCCTCCTGAAAAATTTTTATTTTTTGAAAATAAATTCAAATAATAGATAAATTTTGACTTTTGTCCACCACGTTAAATTAAAATTTTCAAAATTCCGCGGTAAATAAGAACGCCAACCCATGATCAAATTACCTCTATTTTCAGCACTCGAAACTTCTGTTCACGAGAACTGACGACCAGCTTATCCAATTATCATGAAATTTACAGGACATAAAGGTACTAGCTAGGACCAGAAGTGATTTTGAAATACGAGCAACACTGTAGTGGTGCCATTTCGAAAAATCACCGGGAAAAAAAACTGGTTTTTGGCCTATAGCTTCCGATTTAGCCACAAGATTTAAACGAAATTGACGCAGTAGGTGAACCATAGAAATTTGGTTGAAAAATTAGAATAAGGCTGGCAGCTATGACAATTTTTGTCTCCTAAATACTGTAAATTTGTTCAGGAAAAAAAAGGTTTTTTCCCTCTAACTTCCGATGCAGTAACGAAATCAAAACGAAATTCATGCAATAAGTGCACATTACTGCATTTCTAATTCTGTAGGAATTTCGTTGAAAAATCATGAAAAGGCTGCACGCTATGATGAATTTCGTAATTTATTGACATTTCATTATCGTGCGATGTTGTCATTAAATTTCCAAATGGGAATGATCCTGCAATGACAATTAACAACAAATAACAAAGTATTGAAAATTTAAAAAGCTTTGAGGGTGGTTGCCCTAAAATTGTATTCACTCCTATAACTTCTAGCGCAGTCATTCAATCGAAACGAAATTCACAGAGTGGGCACAGCGTAAGAAGTTATTTCCTAACCAGCGTACCAACTTATTCCACTTTCCCAAAAAAAAAACACTTTGACTTTGAAATTGCGCCTTCATTTACGAAATGCATTATCGGTCAAAGCAACCTGAGAGTGGCCTGGTATTTTTTGCGAGAGTAAACCGTATGCGAGCTGCGAAAAATTTACTGTGAGTATGTATGTAGTTGTCGAATCGTATATTGCATTTCTTTTTGTTCCATCCCAACGGGAAAAATAATGCTTACGGATATATTCGGTATGCGTGTAAGCATTACCGGACCATTACATGTTGTTTCTTTTTAACATTGCATGTCCTAGGCTGGGAAGATATATACAAAGGCAAACTTATGCTTTTAGCCTTATAGCTTTATGTATAAGAGCTTTTTGGAAAGTACGGCATCGTATTCTCGCATTTCCGTCATCTACGGTGAATACAAATGAAAGCTTTAGCCGGCGGCCGATCGTATCTCAGCATGTGTGGTTTTTGTATGCTGAGTGATTGTGACGCTCATTGGAAATTCCAATAGCGCATGCTCCTTGCTACTAGGGGGAATTGGTACTCTTGTTTATCATGCATTTTACTTACCTGTGATGATTTGAAATGCTGCGAAATTTTCATCTTTCCGCTTTATATAGCAGACTACCCATAGCCGATGTATGCTCGCAAGTTCTTTTCCCCTTGTTTCTGCGAGTGATGTTCATTGGCCAGTCTTGGACTTATAACATATGAGCTTTCTCCCTTGCAGTATTCTACATGCTCCAAGTCATGTATACGAGTATATCTAATAATTGCTGGAAAATAGCTTTGGAAATAGCAAATTCGCATTACTAGCATTGTTTGATTGATGCATTACGCGAGAATACATTACCGCGATTCCCGTTGGGATGCGATTTCTTACAACTTTCCAGGCTGACCAACAATACAATCTCAGGTTAGATCACTGGATTTTTGGTCCGTATACATACACGGAGTTGGTACGCTGGTTAGGAACTTTTTACGCTGTGGAGTGGGTTTAACAGAACGTGAAGCAGCTATGGTGCTAACAAATGATTGCAAGCACCAAACAATTTCGTAAACATTGCACCAACAGATGCTTCCATTTTGTATGCATAAGTAAAACAATAAAATAAGCAACCGATGCTTAAATTTTCTGAATTTTGGAAATTTTTCGGATCGTAACCCCAGACATAGTTTAATCGCTGAAATTTTCGGTGATATCCTTGGATGCTGATAAAGCACGAGCATGTTATGGTAGACTTATTGCTGCTGTATTGGAAAACGTTGCCAGCACTGAGCATTTTCATCTGTGTGTTATAGGAAAAATGATATTTGGTCCTTTGAGTAAGAAATGGTTGATATGATACTACAAAGAAGTGTATTACGTCTTCACACATTTTTAAGTCACTCAAAGATAGTTTCTTCGAAAATCAGTTTTCTATCGGTTCTGATGCGCTAGACTTTTTCTTTTTAGCAAGTATCTATCTTTATAACATTTCTGATGTTGGCAACGCGGTATGCGGTGAGCTTATTTTCCTATTACTAATTGCAATGTTACTGTTTTGGCTTTCAAATTTTGATCATAACAGTGACCGTGCTCACGTTAAGCGGGGCCCACTGTACATACCTCTAGTAACAGAACTGATGCAGTTGATACCATTAAATTTCGTGGAGAGAAAATACAAATTGAGGAATACTAACTTTAAGCTATAATCTCTAAGCAAAAACAACACAATTAGTATACTAGAACCACATTTCGATAGGTTTACTTGTAAAACTCCTTTCATTCTTATCACGTCCAAGCGTATTACGGTCAATTAAGCCAGTGAAAGTAAATTAACTCAATTCGTCACAAAAGGAATGTACTGACTACTGGCCGGATTCTTTCATTCAAGAGGTTTGTCACGTGTCAGCTTATTGGCATTACCACCGTCTCATCTACCTTCCCTTGCAATTATTTTCCTTATCTAAACCGATTTGGCCGGTGTGCAGACTATTTTATTGTTAACGACAATAGTCCTCGAAGCGTAACTGATAAGGTCTTTGAATCCAGTAGTAGTCTGCGTCATTCCCCCGAAAGCGATTTGCCATCGGTCAAGGAAAGATTGATGCGATCATTTAAAATCTACCATTTAGCACAATTACGGCGACTGGTCGTTTGTATCTGAAACGAACAATATGCTTGTGATTTTAATTAATCCTAGAATGTGTGGGTGAATGACCTAACTGAAACAGACGTAAGCGGATTTGAAAGTTTTTAGTCCAGTCATTTTAGAGATTCTCTGCAAATAAAATCCAAGTGTTGGCTTTTCAAAAGAATTATGTTATTTGTACTGTAACATTAAAGGCAATTGTTTATCTTGTTAACGTTATGGGCATTACAGTGCTCGTGTATTTGAATTGGTTTTTTTTTCTTTTACAAGTGTAGAGGAAGAACTTATTTCAGAAGTCAGTATCTTTTGATTCAGAAAATGTTGTGCTCACGAGCAGTCCAAACGGCTTGAGTCTATGTGGCTTGAAACCCTTTAGTTTAAGTCCAATTTAGTGTACCACTCACGATAGAGCATCGATGCTGTCAGTCCATTATAGTCGGCCTGTGTATTTATTTCTGCTCTGCTGCATTTTGTTTTCTTTCATTTATTTAGAAAATATTAAAGAAAAACTTAAAGAAAGCATTTTCTTTAATTTATTAATGGATTCAAAGTATATGGAGCAACTAAACTATACGTTTGGAAAAGCAGCTTGCATATACATCAAGAAATGAAAACCAAAAAGAAGGTGTTAAAAATGATGGCTTGCAGATCGACAACGGATGAGTCATGTGAATTTGATTAAACAACTCTTACAGGAGCCTTCTGATTGGTATAATTATTTACGAATGGATGAATAGAATACATTGCTCCAGTTGTTCACACCTTTCATCAAGAGAAAAGATATGAATATGAGACAAGCCATCACTCTTCACGAAAGATTGACAGCAAGTGGTTGTAGCTATCAAGAACTAACATTTTCTACAGTCATTATTAAAATAAAAAAAAACCTACCTATTGTGACTACACCACATACTTTGGAGTTTTTTTTTGTACAGTTACTCAGTTAACTTTAGATCCTTTGTACGGAACAATATTAAAATATCGTCCAGAGCAGAATTTCGTTTGGTTTTGTACTGATAATTTTCATTTGTAACTTGTAAAAGACATTCATGTAAAATATATATCTCAATTACCAGCAAAACAAAATCATGGCCACCAGTATCCACTGAATTATTAAATTAAATAAACACAAAAACAGTCAATGAGAATGAGATTGCCACGGTGTTTGGACTGAAACTTCAACACAAACGACCAGTCCATTGGGTGTATTTGCAAAACTCGACCCACTATTTCACCAAACACGGTCAAGCCAAAGAATGGCCCGATGGTCTGGCCCAACTTGGATGCTTCAGTCCATGAGTCCATCCAAGTTCTCCCACATATAGATAGATTTTGGCCTGGCATCACGCTATTTAAACTGATGTACTGCTCGTGAGTGAGGGAAGCGGAAACGAAAACTTAGCGATTAATAAAACTAGACAAGCTTACAAAATAGTGAAAAATTTAAGGTGCTGATATCAGCCGAAGACTACACTCTGTGAATACGGGCAATATCTTCGCCAAAGATAGCCAAATTATGGCAAAGTGGGTTCGGAATTTAAAAACAAACTCCATAATCCTGCGTATTTCTCAATAATAACGGACCCAACAAACGTATTTAATGAAGCCTCAATAGGCCCTTCAACGTTGAAAGAAATCGAATCCATAAAGAGAAGTCAGATAAATAATAGAGCGCCGGACATTGACGAAATTCTGGCTGAATTGTTCAAGTGCGATGAAAGCTGCACTATGAAAGTCATTCGGCATTCTGAAATCAAAAGCAAGAGTGGCGCGAACATATGATATGCCCTATCCACACAAAAAAACTTTAAAGGAGACAAACTGCGGGGCGAAAATTACAGAGGCATTTTGTTTCTTTTTTCGTCCTATCAAATATTGACGGAAATATTAGAAAATAAAATTAAAGTCTACGTTTGCAATTTTATTGGGGAGTACCTGATAGGGTTTAGGTCTGGACGATAGATGATATTAGTTTTGCACAGTCAAACACGTGCTTTAAAAATGCCGGGAGTTTAACATCGACGTCTACCAGATTTTCGTAGAATCTAAACAAACAGATGACGGTATTGATCGAAACGTACTGTATAAAATAATGCTGGATTTCCACTTAGCATCCCAGCGAAACCAGTCCAACTGACGAAAATGACAATTGCATCGACAACATCGCAAGTAAGAATCAACAACTAATTGAGTAATGCCGCTGACATAAATGTCAGACTAAAGCAAGGCTATGATCTGGTGCCTTTATTGCTCAACACAAAGGGTACGCTTTCATATAAATACATCCAAGTAGTAGTCTACGCGGATGGTATTAATATCTCGCCACGTTCCATCACATTTTTCAAAGAACGCCTGCTGAAACTTAATTGTTGTCAAAGAAGTAAGCCGTACAATTAGTGTAATTTAGAAAATGTGAACGAATTTGTATACTTTGGCGAAAAATTGACAACAAAGTATAATGAAACCATTTCGCTCTACGGTTTTTTTTCGACAGATATTCCGGCAACTTGCAACTATTTTAGTAAAAACAGAGTGCATATATTTCTGTTTGTTTTACACACTCTGTCTGTCGCCCATTCTTCGACTTGACTGAAACAAAGCACTTCTTTTAATCTGGTGAAAAAAAAAAAACGCAACAACTCAAGACAGCCTTCAGTAAACAAACCCGGTAGCTGCTTAATGTTGCGGAAAAGCTGTAAACAGCCGCCACCGCAACAGAATTTTACCCTGATCTGCTACCCTCGTGTGGCATAAAAATGCCGGCTAGTCACTAGTGTCGTGGATATGTTAAGGCCAGGTCAAGCCCTAGCTGTGTCAAGCATTCCGGACGCGGACCAACTTAAAAAAACAGGTGAAAGGGACGGGATGGGAAACTCACTGACCCATGGCTTCACCGAACTTAAATGTTAGGGGGTTAGCAACCCAAAACTACTTCTTTACTCGTCAAATAAAAGATGAAAACCAAAAGTTTATCAAACAAAAATATAATATAACAAAAGCCAATAAATAATAATTCAGCATACAAATAATGTACAGAAAAAAACAGTGAAATAATATTAAGAAAATGAAGTTATGAATAACATGTTGAAACAATACCAAAACCTTTTTTTAAAGAAAAGTGGAAAACTCAACATAATGTTCATATATTGTTAACCATAACTTCTTTTTCGAAACTGTACATAATTAATTTGATATATATGTATGATTTGATCGTTGAATTAATTATTTTTTAGCAGCACACCTCCATATAGTCAATCGTTTTCGAAATTGGGTAGCAAAAGTGCAACAATTTATTTATTCATTACAGCGATTAAACGTCCCTCGGCTTCATTATTCGCTACACATTCGATCGCCGAAAGTTATCTCACATCTAATATTTTTCGTTCACTGTATATTAAATACAAGCGCATGCTAATTTGGTTTACTGTCATAGAATGCAACGTTATGTTTCTTCTTCGAAAACCCACGGCAGCCACCGCTGCCAAGCAAGCTAGATCTCAACCCAGACCGACCAGTAGTCAGCATCTGCGAGATTTGCTTAGCAAGCCGCCACGCACTGGTTCCAACTACCAGCCTTTACCAAATCCTCTGCTCAGCTGTGCACATGCTGCACAGGACACGCAGCCACCACCCAACACTCTTTTTTTTGTTTTGCGGGCCTGATAACGTAACTGATTGCAAATCAGATGATCAAATGATTCTTACTAGAAGTGCAACTGGGATTGCATCCGCTGAACCTGAACAGATTATCAAACCGGACAGGGACCAAAATGCTAGGCCGCGACTGTGGGCAATGGAGTATTCGGCAAGATTTTACAGTATCTCCTCGTGCAGACATTTGGGCGCCTGCTCCCTGTCACTTTTGGTCAAAAATATTATTTCATATCTTCGCTTGAAATTATGTAGTGGCACTCGCAGGTTCGAAGCCATCACTGGAACTGCATAGATTTCTTGCTTCGAGCCTCTAATATAACAGTGAGCAACATCGTTAAAGTGTATTCGTAAGCCAAGCTAAACTATTGACGCATCAGAACTCCAGTGGCCGAAAGTATTAAGAGCGCATGCAAGTTTCCTTCCACATGATTCATGCAGACAAGTTTTTTGTCCACACTCACTCGTAGATATTTGACTTTATCTGAACGTTAATGAGTCCTATCCTTCATTTTTGGAAGCACCAGTTCTTCCTTTTTTCTTTTCCTGGTGAACAAAGGAAATTTCGTTTTATCCGGATTCACTGAAAGGCCGAACTTCGAGTATCAACTACCAAAGGTTGTGTAAAACAGGTTGTGTATTAAACACTTTGTGTATTTCTACATAATACTTTATGATTCCTATTGACTGGTAGGTGTGGTCACGCTATCAGGATAAATTTGCGTATGATGCAGTTCGTTTAGCAGGGTGTTGATTAGCATAATCAATAGGAGCCACAATAGAGCACCTCCTTGTGGACATCTATTTGTCGCCGCCGTTCTCAAGTAGCAGTCGGTTTTAGTTTCCGGCTGGAATAACGTCCACGTCAGCAAAGCATGCATCCAATTATCTACTAGATAATCGTCTGGACTATGAGCTTTCGCAACTTCACATAGCTCCGTAAAGAGCATGCAGTCAACGGGCCTTTCAATGTCCGTAAAAACTCTAATCGCATGATCATCATTAGGTACCACTCCTTTAACTCTGGAAACCGGAGAATGAGGAGCCAACTCGCAGGATTTTGAACCGAATTTAAGACTCAGGACAAGAATTAGGTGTCATAGCCCAAGGTAGGTTTAAGTGGTTTTTGCTAGGATAATTCCAGTCGCTGAACAGATTGGGTGACATTATTAGTGTGTAACGTCAAACAAATCCGCCAAAAAATAAATACAATAAAATAGAATAAAAGGATAAGAGCCAGCAGGCCAAAATAGTATAACTACAAATTTTTTAATTTTAATATTAAATGAGCTTTAAGCTGGGCCAAGAATGTATAGTTAAAACAAATCCACCAATGCAGATTATATGCTTTTTCTCATTTTCATGAACGGCGTAGAAATATATTATTTTCTTAAATTCCTAGTTAACTTGTATCACTTTGAATAACTTCATTCATACAATGGATAAGATACATTTGTTAATAATGTCGAAATAGAATGTGCAGCTGCGATAGCATGCTTTTACCCAGTTTCACTTGGAAAAAATTAAACAAAATTTTACATCAGCATATGCTAAAGGCCTTCAAAAATCAAAGAATCATGAATTCATAAATAAAACCGTAGTAACTATGTAATGGAAACAGTTAAGTAGAGCAAGTGGCTCCAAAACATAAATATATATATCTTTATATGGACAAAATATACAGCTATTCCTGATTGCACCCTTGCGAATTTAATGAAAATCAAAATAAAAAAATGAAAACCATCAAAACACCAACGAATCTAAACCAACTATAGGGTTAAACACTTCCATAATTCACGGCTTGAAATACTAGCGTGCGCTCCTGTAACGTAGATACTGCGAATTCGAGAAGCCAATTAAGGCCAATGACAAACACAGCGGTTTTTGCGAGGCGTTTCCCGAGAGGAAAACCGAGTCGGTATAGTCGTACATTACTTTAGCATTGTGATGACACACACCGCGGTGCGAACCGCCTCTCGGTTTCGGAATCGCGTCGGTTGATGAGAGAAATGACCCACCGACTCGGTTTTCGAGCGTTTTTCGATGAGTTCATTGCTGCGTAGTCCGATCGAGCTGAAATTTTCTGGATGCATTGATGAATGCATGGGATAGGGGAAGGAAAATCTGATACTCCGACGTAATTTGTAACTGAACCGACTCGATAAACGCTTCTGAAAACTGCTGTGTGTGGCAGCCGACGCGCCAAACCGAAGCGTTAAACGCTTCGGTGAAACCGAACTGTCTGTCATTGGCCTAAGGCCAATGACAAACACAGCGGTTTTTGCGAGGCGTTTCCCGAGAGGAAAACCGACTCGGTATAGTCGTACATTACTTAAGCATTGTGATGACACACACCGCGGTGCGAACCGCCTCTCGGTTTCGGAATCGCGTCGGTTGATGAGAGAAATGACCCACCGACTCGGTTTTCGAGCGTTTTTCGATGAGTTCATTGCTGCGTAGTCCGATCGAGCTGAAATTTTCTGGATGCATTGATGAATGCATGGGATAGGGGAAGGAAAATCTGATACTCCGACGTAATTTTTAACTGAACCGACTCGATAAACGCTTCTGAAAACTGCTGTGTGTGGCAGCCGACGCGCCAAACCGAAGCGTTAAACGCTTCGGTGAAACCGAACTGTCTGTCATTGGCCTAAAACGGAAGAATGTTATCTGAAGCGAAAAAATTGGCCACAGTCTGAGACGCGATGCTTGGGCTCGTCTCGCCTTCCACTCACTACCAACCGTGCCATTCTTCACACTCTCCGCAATCGTAGTCTGGTAACTAGCTGGAATTTCCTTCAACTTGCCTCCTTGCCATATATTTACGTTGACTTCAACCGTGGCTGCTATAAAAACAAGTTTACGTTGCTTTAATTAAAGCTAATTGAAGTTTTTACTTAATTGTTTGGTGTCAGATTTTCTACAAATTTCGGAACAGTTTCACACCGTGGATTGTTGGTCTATGCTTGCATCTAGCTAGAGCTAGACTGGCGGTTATGTAAGCGGAATGAGAACAAATTGAATTTTCGCCATTTAGCGATTAATTCCTATTTTGAATTAAAACGACAACGAATGAGGGTAGTGTAAAACAGGGTGGTAACAACTTTGATTAACGTTTAATTTAATTAGGTAATCTGCGCGATTTGTGTAGTTGTGGCAGTTGAAAACTTAAATTGATTTGTGCAACGGATGCAAAAGCGATTTGTCATAAGGCAATTTAAGTTAATACTTCTGCCAGGATATCGCTATCAATTAGAGCCTCAGTGGATTTTTAATGTCGACTGGTAAATTGAAATAACTGATAATGAATCAAATAAATGCGATTTTGCAAACAAATAGAATTTAAAGTGATCATTACAGAAATAAGCTTTTGTTGAGAATTTCAATGTACATATAACATCACAAGACTGATTGTACACATTCTTTCACGTTTTTGCTATAAAAGCTAGTAAACGTCGCTATTGGAAGTGTAAACTACTATACTTTAGCTAAATGACCGTTAATGTTTCAGTTGACATCATCATGCATGCTAATTCCACTTAGGTGGTTTATTAGCTAAGTGATTACGTATGGACTTGTGTATAGATATCGAATTAGTAGTGTTATAGAAATAACTGTAAAAGACGACAGATGTAATGAAGTGTACAAAGTATGGTGTTCACTTCTGAAAATGCTGTCTGAGAATTTCCAGAGCCTGTATATTTTAAACATCATATCGATTTCCACAGTAGGTTAAGTTAACAGTTTGCATACTAGGGGCACTAATTTTTGTTGAGGTTTCTAATTTTTTGTTGCATGCCAATAACTGAACCCGATGTGAGTAAATATAAATTAGCGGTCAAATTTATTTACGGACAACTATTTACATACCATTGCTGGCTAAAAGCATCGCTGATAATTGACAAATTTTGTCCGGTTTTCGCTGAAACTGTGAGAGCAGGTTCTTTCAACTTAAAATAAATATTTTGTGATTGTTTATTATGGTGTATAGACGCATTAATTATTTGGACTGGAGCACGAGTTGCTTGTTTATCAGACGGATGCCAGGAGATACTGCCACATTATATGAATGTAATAAATTTTGGCAGAAATCTCACTATTTTATAACTCCTATATTATAGCTGAAACAGAGCGTAATTGATTAGCTCTTAACCATGAATTCACCTTCGTATAAATATACAATCCAAAATTTCCGGCCTGATTAAAGGCAAATGACTTTCCACTTTTCCACTTTAATTTACATTGCTGTCACGCCATTATCAGATGCGGAGTCCCTCTCGGTTGATTGGGTCAGTGTCCGGGCTACCGACTTCTGATTGGGTTGAAATAGAAGAGGAGAATAAGGCAGTCCCAGCATTTTAGAAGGATCTTCACTCTGATTGATAAGGGAACTTGAAATTAAACTGCATCCTTCAAAAGCTGAAAAGTTCCCTTGCTTTTTAATATTTTTAAGACATAGGAGGAGTTCATGTTAATCGAAGAACCATGGGTTGCAAAAAACCGAGTCTGCGGGTTACGCATCAATGGAGGCACCTGACAGTCTGAAGGAACCACAAGCCTGCATTTTTCCCAAGAATATCATTAATGACCTTATTTTTCACAAATTTTGTGACGTGGTTGTTGCTACAAAAGCCGATGGTTTGCTACATAGCACTCCCCCATGGCTCATATTCTGCCCATGACATCATAGTGGCTGCAGGCGCTAGGATTTGCGTGTCTCATATTCTAGGAGTCAACTTTTACTCATGATAAAGCGAGGGGTTTCACACACAAGCGTTCCTGGTTCCTCGCTGGACCTTGAGTTCATCTTCGTCTAAAAACGTTCGATCACAACTGTAGCACTCATTTCTCATTTCTCACTTCAAATCGAAGGAGATTCTTGACGTTACCATAGTCAGCCAGCGATACACACATCTCTTGAATGAATGAAATGTCATACAGGAGTAATGATGTGCCGTTCCCGGGAATATTCCCAAAACGGAAACATTCCTGTTACATTTCCCGGAAACATTTCCACTTGGGGAATTTAACGGGAATTTAAAACTGGGTTTAAAGAACAGTGCCAAGATAACGTCTGATTATTAGTTTTTATTATCTTTAAGCATATTGTTACGTAATACCCGAAATAAATCCAAAATCTAATAAATTCCCGGTAAGTTCCCCTGATTGCGAATATTCCCGGGAATTTAAGGAACATTTTCGGGAATTTAAAATCAAAACGGTAAGTTTTTATGTGGTTTGGGGTTAACATGAAGCCACAGAAGTCATAATCAATAACTTATTTTTCATGTTTATTCATTATATTCATTATGACTTCACACCCGTCAATATTTTCCTCCGTCGTTAAACACGCAGCTAACATTGCCGCGGCTAAATGTAGTGGTCTCAAGGCCGTTGATTTTAAAATACAGCTTGCTCGATCTAATTTTTAGTGAAGGAATGACGTCACAAAAAGCTTTAAAAGCAAAAAGTAAACGAAATAAATATTTATGTAATTTGTTTAAGTTCCCAATGTTTCGGGAATATTGCCGGTACATTGGAAAATTTTGGGAATATGCCCCGAACAGGAAGTTTCCGACTCGGGAATGTTCCCACGGCACATCATTATACAGGAGTGTTTGTTTCTGAATTAAAGGTACATATTCTTTAACATGAGTGTGAAATGAGCAGATAGCCATTATTATTAGAAAAAGAACGAACTGAATGAAGTTCCAATCCCTGGAGGTTTTTCCGGGAATCATCGATTGTTGCCAAGATCCGGATCAAGCATTTAATGAAGAGTGGAATTGCCAATCCTACGAAGAAAATACGGGAAAAAGTTTAAAATTGAAGGTTTGTAACTATGTCGTACTCAAGGCGAAGAGAAGTTCGGTTCAGTTCAGTTTTCTGTGGTAACATATCGCCGTCGTGAAGGCGTCACTAATTCATATCGCCGTAGGTTGTAGGGTACATTCAGAACCCTGAAACAGCTAGATTAATTTGAAGCATCTATACACTGAGTTTCCTTATTCACCCAGATTTCCTGGAAAATCATTGTCCCCCGGCATAAGTAGCAGATCAAGCAGAGTAGACCATAAATTTTTCGCTGTCTCCGAGAATCTCAAACTCTCACTTTTGGTGGGCCTTAAACTCCCTCAAGTCGCTCAAATCTCCGGGTTCTGACAGCGTTCTCTCAGCTGATACTCAGCAGTCTATGAAAATAACCGTTCCATCTCTGAAGGACAGATTTAATGCGTGCTTTGCACTTCTCGACCATTCCCGCCATCTGATGAAGAACAAGAGTTTTGGATATCCCTGGAGCAGGTAAATTTTCACACGTTAAGCGTAAGGACTACCATTCGATATGCCTTAGCTTTGCTTTGCTGAAACTTGTACCCATTACCTTCTTGGCAGACCGACCCATCTTGGTGTAGATTCACTTGAAGAAACCCTCTGTTTTGATTGTTCCTTGGTTTCTGATGTGGTGTGATGGATCCATGTTTCGTCCACGGCAACGAAACGGCGCAAAAACTCTCAAATAATCCTTTGAAGTGGGCACACTGTTCCGCTTACGGTCGAATGTGAGCAATCGCGGCAATTATCTTGCGGATGGCTTCTTCATGTCCAAATATTCAAGTAAAATGTGATATACCTGCTCAGTTGAGAAGCCTACAGTCCGAGCTAGCTCACGCACTTTCGTTCTACGATCGTCCAATATCATTCCACGAATTTTATCGACGATTTCTGGCGTGACGACCTGACCGTTCGACGTCACTTGTGCTAGTACGACCACAACACAACTCAGTAAACTACTTCTAAACCATTCAAATTGATGGTGCAGACTCTCTTAAGTGTTTATCAAGCCTTTTCTTGGTTTCAGTGATGGGTTTTTGATGCGAAAAGTAATGCTTAATCTGCACACGAAATTCACTTTTTCCACATTTTCATTAAAAATCACGATTATATCTGTTTTCAATGGCTATCAAACACATACTAAATGGCGCAGTTTGCTCAACATTTTAAAGTAGTCTATTAGTAGATGACAGTTGGCAGGAGCAGAGTTGCATTTAAAGTTATTGGTCGGAAAATTCAAAAGGCCGCTGACTTATCAAACTACTCTCGAAATTTCACGTTGAAGCTGGAACAATAGCTTTAATACGAACCCCTGTAATTTGCAAGAAAGTAGAAAGTTCCTCGATTTGTCATTCCGAAATTAAATACTGACTCTACTGACCTGAGCCTAAGGATCTAATAGTCAGATCCTTTATCCGAAGTTTCTATGACACGATAAGATAGCATGAAAAAGCAGGAAGAAAACGGAAGGCTTTCGACGCACTTTGTTGATCCCTAAGATCACCTACTAACTAATCCTGGCAAAATGTGGAGGCAGGCTGCACTTTTGGTGACGTGGGTCCTTCTAACCACCTTTATTTCCTTTCAAATATTTAGTCACAGATTGTGAGTTACATCGAAAGCTAAATCGAAAACTGACATGCCCGAAGCAACCTTGTAATGTTCAAAATAATAACCTTCTAACAGAATGACTTCTCCATCCTCGATCTTTTTTCTCCATACTCTGTTGAAAGCCAAAAAAAATAGGTAAAATGATAACTCATGCCGCACCAAAAAAAAAAAAACAATCTAGTTTCTTACATTACGCTTCAAGACTTCCAACAATACACCCCCGAACACAAAAGCTCAATTTTGATTTCAATAGAAATTTCTCATCGAACGGAATCAAGCCAACGAAAATGCGATTGCATCAAGGACTTTCGTTTCTACTTCGACATTCCATTATCGTCGTCGATTCGATTTAATCCATAATACAAATTAAGTTTCCAGGTCCACTCGGAACGTTTACGATTTTGCCATGAACGAAGAATTGTTTTGGACTAGTTTGCTGTGCTTTTTCTCCTTTTCAACGAAAGAATGAAAAATATCTTAGGTCTAATCCACTTAACTACTAAAAGGATACATTTCATTTGCTTTTTGCTGCTGTTAAGTAAAATGCATGGACATCCGACAAATTCAGCATCCAATGTTCGACCGAAGGACAAAGCAACAATTCACTGGCGCAAATAGCCAGTGAGCAGGGCAAGTAACAGGAGACAAAGCGAGCAAGTGCAAAAAATATTGTAACCTCAGCAGAGTCTAACGCTTGACATAAAACCAATGGCGGATGAAATCGGATCAGCGTTTAGTCGTACTTACAACATACTCGTATTACTCAGTACGTATGTTGATATGGATGTATGCACAGAATACAATCTGTGGAGCTTAGCCAGGATAATACCTGGACATCGGTATTTGTTGTTCGCTCGACAGCAAACACAAACAGTGCTAGCTCGGCTCGGGACTTTGCACTGGACCTAGTGACCGAGGTCGTATGGACACGTGACGTGGGATGTGTGTTAGGATACGTTTACCGGAATAGCTGGCTTCGTCAATTATGAATATAATGGAGTTTTGTGTTATGTATCCATCTTACGGTTTGACGAATGGCAACAAAACATGCGATATTGTCGACAGGTATTCACACAATCGCTTGCGTTGGCTGTTCATCATTTACGAATTTTGATGTTCAGCTTGGGTTTTCCTTTAACTTGCGTAATTCTAAGTGACTATGGTCTGAAGATCGTGCTGTGTAGTATTACGGAATGTTGTTGGTTACGTTCTATCCTCAGCAATACTAGCAATACAAATCGAAGTCCACGCTATTACGCTTGAGCTTTGAGATTATTTGCACAAAGCAATGCAATACAGCCATACTGTATGCGTTTTATTGTTCGATATTTTCTTGATTGACAAGCAACTCCCAATGACAAAGTGACCTAAGCAAAGTTAGAATAAAAGTGTTGCGAAGAGATCATCTTCCTATAACACGTTCTTTGATTTCGATGGTTTTGACATTTATCCGAGCATGTATAGCATAAGCACTGAACAATAGCGTACCACTAACTCGATATATTAGTGAATACCTTAACGAATACATTTATTAAGGTATTCACTAATATTTGATATTAAGTTATGTCTTAGCGCACAACAACGTTACATTCGTTACGTTTTCGCATGTCTGTTCAATGATATAGATTCAAGATAGTGTTTGATAGTTCATATAATAAAAAAAGTAGGCTTGTATGAAGTTGAAGTAAGTTTAATGATTAAATTTGGAGCTAATTTTAAATGAATTGATGCATGAATGGCAATGAAGTGAAAAAATGCTATGGATTGATGGGTTTTTGTGTGTGTATATGTATGTATCAATGAATGAAAGAACCCACGTAACAGTTTACAGCATAAAAGTGGGGTCTAGTTGTTTGTATACAGCAGAGGAAGCATTCAAGGCAGTTCTATCAAAAGAATTGTCCGATGGTTATTGTTGATTATAATCGCGTTTACTAGAGAACGTTTACTGCGTACAAAAAAAAAAGTTTTACGCTTTTCTAGGAATCCATTGCTTCTGGTGCTCACAGGTCAAATAGACAGGACGTTTCCAAATAGTGGAAATCCAGTTATTTCCTACTTAGTCGTGGTCTTAATTCCTAAACCTGATAAGCTGAGTCATCATTACGTGAAAGACTTTAACATCGTTTCTGCTCAAAACACTAGAGAGGCTTGTTGATCTGCATATCAAGAGCTCGAGTGATATCGCAAAACTCTGTGCTGATCAGCACGCGTATGTAGCGGGCCGTTTGACTGGTGTAGTTGAAACGGCATTACACAAAGTCGACGGTACAATAGAAAAAGCTTTACAGCAAAGGAATTCACGTTGGCAGCCTTGTTATATATTGAGGGGGCCTTCAATAATGTCACTGTTGCTAGTATCATCGATTCCTTGGTTCGACATAGAGTGGATGAAATTCGGATGACCTGGGCATCAGGTTTGCTCATAAATAGGCAGATTGTGGCTACCTTTGTGCTACCTTAAAATTACCAAAGCGGAGAGAATAGTCGGAACTGGAACACCACAAAAAAGGGACTATATCTCACGTTTTCGGGATCCTGACAGTCAATGAACTACTGGAGAATTTAAGGGTCAGTGGCTTTGAGGTGGTGGCGTATGCCGATGGCATTGTGGTACTTGTGAGGGGTGCGTTCCCACAAACTTTGTCGGACCTTATGCAATCGGCGCTTGACCATATCCAAATCTGGGCCAGAAAAGTCGGTCTTAGGGCAAACTTTTTTGACAAGAAAACACAGGGGGCCGGCTATTGCCACGCCTAGCCTGAACTGAATAAACTTGGAACTTGAAAGTGTTAAATATTTAGACCTTATGCTAGACAGGAAACTGAACTGGGGGGCTAATGCGAAGCATAGCAATTTTCGTTTGCCGATCTGCCTACTCCAATGACTGGAGTCCTATTTTTAGAGCAGCCTACTACATATCCACATGTGTTGTGAGGCTGATTTTGTTATCTGGAGCGATCGTGTGGTGGAAAGCAGCGGAGAGTAAAATCAACATCAAAGAGCTAACAAGACTGCAAAGATTAGTTTGCATATGTATTACGGGCGCTTTAAGAACCGCCCCAACGGCTGGATTGGAAATGATTCTGGGCAGTTGGGTCCATTACCGGAACATCAACCAAACCAACGACGATTTCATTCATTCATTCATTTATTAAATTAGTCTAATCCAGACTATACACATACAATAAAAATTAATTATTCTTATGCAGAAATCATTTAAGTGATTCTGTAGATAAATGAAAATCAAACTGCAACCATAATTGGCCCGATGTTGTGGGATCGACAAAAAGTTAACCCGCCTGACACGTTTATTATTAGTGTTAAAATTAAGTTGGCTTAATAAGTAGTTTGAGTCAACGGTGCCTTTCAAAATTTTCGCGGCAAATAAGATTTTGGAATTTTGACGTCGAGAGTTCAAGGTATCCATTCGTAAAAGATTTTAGCGGTCTTGATAAAGAGGTAGATGTAAAAGGTCATACCGCGGAGGACCGCAGAGGCAGAAACGTAAGAACCACTTTTGAATGGACTCAATTTGGTCTATGTAGACTTTTTGCAGGGCAGCCAGCAGGGCAGCCTTTCTCGTTTTTGCGTCTTACAGATGTTGTTCACAAACTGTTAACGCTTACAACGTGGCTCTCAAAGAAAAGGCAAGGCATATTCGTATCCGGATTATGTGGGTGTCAGGGCATAGTGAAGTCAAAGGCAACAAAAAAACCGATAAATTGGCAAGGAAAGGTTGAGGAGCTAGTAATAGCCCCTGCATCACTGTACCACGGTCAATCGCTGACGCCACAAGCAAACTTGATGCCGCCATATGGGCCGAACTAAAGTCCGAATGGGAAAACAGGATGGACTGCAGGGTGGCCAGGACATTATGTCCATCACCCGAACCAAGCAAAAGCAGGAAATTGCTCAAGCTCAGCAGAAACTGCTTGAGAGCTACGGTCGCTTACAGAGCACTGCTTTACCGCATCTCATGTGAACAAAATGGGACTGACATCAAAAAATTTATGCAAGAGGTGCGAGATGGAAGAAGACACCATCGAGCACACTCTCTGCGATTGTCCGGCCCAAAATAAAAAACGTCTCAAGATTTTTGGTTCATACCACTTTCAAGAGTTAGCAGAGGTGGCTAGTAACATCACGTTGAGTCAGCTGATTCAGTTTGACGAAGCGGTCACTTGGCAGCGGTCACTTGGCCACTGGAGAATGGCAAATGAGCCCACACTGGCGGCCTAATGCTACCAGCGTACACGGCAAAACTCTTTACTACCTAACCTAGTTGTGCGAATATGGCCTATGATCAATTTACAATGCTCCTCCACTTCATTCGCTGTGATTAATGTCACTATGTCACAATGCGAAACCGAACAGAATTTGAGAACAGCGTATAAGCCTTACAACTGATTCACAGTTGTTTGCTCCAATACTTGCCTTTTTGGCTTGAATTTGCACTCAAAAGCCTGAAAGTGGCGAGCGACAAGTAAATGTGAGTCAGCAAAAATTTCTCGATCGGGCTGTACTGTTTAAAAATTCGGGAAGGGATGTTACAACAATACAAGGGCAACGTGCAAGTAAATGGTCGATTTGTTCTCTTGAACTGACGCCTCTCACGTCCCACCTTCGCCCTGTTCATCTTGATCGTAAACCGGGTAGCAATATCTGCCTGATATTGAATTCCCGATGGAAGAGAAAGAAGCTAAGTGGTAGAGATTTTGGTCCTCCAGGCTTGGAAGTTGGAGCGGTGGATCAACAATTAGTTCTCTGCAAAATTTGAAACCGTTCTGGAACTCACAGAGAAGCCTCGTATAGGATTGAATGAACAGAAATGATTAAACGACCATATCAGGAAACGACTGGAGGGTGCAGTCTCAACGATGAAACTAATGATAAGGTCTGATAGATTTTGCGTTTAATAGAAACGTAGTCACAATTTCGATTTGCTTCCCACATTCGACGCATCCAAAAAAGAATATAGACATCACCAGATGGAAATACCTTCGACCAAATTGATTATGTCTTTATTTGGTGAAGATGGATTTCTAGCATTCTTGAGATTTAAAATTTCGAGGAACAGATTAGACCACTACTTGTCGTATGTCAAATGCGTATGCGGACAACTATCAGTCCTCTTCGGAACTTCGAAAGCTTCTTTGAAACAGCCAGACGATGGGCTGCGCCCTAAGTTCTTCAACTTGGCTCTTAAGTCAGACACAAAGTGTAAACTTTTAAACAAATCTAGCCAAGTAGTAGCCTAAGTAGATGACATGAGAATCTTGTCACGTTCCTCCACATCCACCAAAGAACTTCTACTGACCAAGAAACAAAAGAAGTAGGTCTGAAAACCAACTTGACGAAAACTTCGATCATGATGCAAACAAGAAATAAAATAATATGGATAAGCTTTTTCGAAAATATACTGTTGAACGAAAAGCGAATTCCTGGTCTTTGACAATGTTTTCAGTGTTAGGCGTGTTTTTTTGCTCCAATACAGAACAGAATAGAACTATGCCGCAAAAACAACGATCTAGCACAAAACAGCAGTGCATTCGCTAAGACTGAAGTAGGTTGCTATATTCGCTGTGGTACCACAAAACAGCTGAAAATAAAGGGAGAAAATCACGAGTATAAACTACCACAATCGATAGAAAATACCTCTTTTAATTTTCTACACATTATGAGAGCTTTTTCTAATTTCCTAACTACCAAAAAATTCAACATAACATTGAAAAAACCAAAGCCACCTCAAAGCAAAAAAGACAACTTCTCAAAAGCTTTCCTTTTTTCTATCAGCACATTCCATAGTTAAGCACGTGAACTACAAATGAGGAATAGAATTTCTGTACTAGTGAATTCACTGGTACAGGAGTGTTGTTGTTTCCAATGCATATACTCTATTCTCTACTGGATAGAGGAGCAAAAAATCACGCCTGTTATTGCCACCGCTGTGCTAGTAGCAAGCCTTGTAATATTTGTGGAAAACCGCAAAGAAGGTCAGCGAACCAAGTCGTCCCTTAGTCTCTGTCTAAGCCAAGTCCTTTGGCCGCTTGGAAACACGACTCAAGTACGTCCGCAACTGTTTGTAGCTATTTGACATACCGTACATTGAATGGTAAACAGTGGAAAGAAAACAAGGAAAGGCTGTATTTCTTTAAAAAACCGGTATGTATGTGATGAGCATTCTGTCAGTATATAATTAGCATTTTGTTGATAAGGTCGACAGGTTGACCTTAAAATAAATTAGGCTAGCGAAGAACAAATATAAAATGCAAAAAAAAATATCATATTGTTTTTTTAGTACCTGCTAAGCTCTTGACACAACTAAAGATGTAGAAATAAAATTTGCCCTAGGTCTTACCTTTTGAAAAAAATGGAAACTACATCTTTACTATTTAAGAAGTTCTCACGTGATTTAAGCTGAACACAGACTGCGGAACTAGGAAAAATTGGAGATGCGAAATGTACCCGAGACCTTTTTACACAAAAGAAGGTTAATTCTAACTATCCAACTGTACAAATGTGAATCTAATATTACAAAACTGTTTCATTGGTTAATATAAATGTTTGCAGGCAAATAAACACAAATAGCTGGGAAAATATTAGTATACATTTCCACAGGATTCCTATAAAAACCAAAATTGAAATGTATGCATCGTCAGTCAGTGTTTCATATGTATGCCCCAAAGGATAATTATCATTCTATCCAACAACATTACTGAGCTATTTCGTATTACGTTGAGACTCACTCTCTAATCATTTCATATGCTTGTTATCCTTCTTCCCAATGTGTCGGAGTTTCCGCTTTTCCTTCGAAGATTATACTAAAATCATATTTTCATGATATCGATCAAAATAAATTTATCAATATGCAACAGCACAAAATCTACATCTCTCGTAAAAGCTCTAGTGACTTCCACATCCCCAACGAGAGTAGCTGATAATATAGCACATATTCCCAAAAAAAAAACTCAGACCCAGACCGGAACAAAAGGAAATCCAAAAAAAATATGACCAAGCGAATCACAACATGGTCAACCATTTATATGCCTATATACATAAATGCAGCAAGAAATTTATCTCCCTCTATGGTTGTTATGGGTTTTATCTACTCGTGCTAGTTATTGTATTGTATTTTGCTAGTTTTGTTCAGAATTGTACTTACAGCACTATCGTGTCCGATGGCACCGCAGGGATTGCTGATAAATGAACATTTATGCAACGAACCCGGCCCGGCTCGCATGTACATCCTCTCGGACATGGTAATCCTGCGGAGTGTCCTACGAGTGCTGCCAGCAAAAAGATGAATTTCAGCATTGTATCCTGCTCGTTTGTTTTCCGACGCTTAGTTTATATCTATTTTCGAGTGTACGAAGTGATCAAGTACTAGAGAACAACCCCAGTACGGTCGGAGTCGGCTAATATTCCCTTGCAGCGACGACGTATACGACACGATGAGTTCGATGTTCTGTTAAGCTTTTCACTTCACGGCCGCCAGCACTAATAATCGAGACGTTCAATCCTTTCTCTGGGTCCTTTTCACCACGAAATCACTGAATGCTTTTTTGTTACATTTGCCACTTCACTTTTTCCGTTCTATTGTCTGCGACGGAGATTTTCGTTCCATTCAATTTGCATGTACGCGAGAAAAGCACTGACGCGATAGCGTGATGTGACACTCACGACGACACTCGAACGAAAAATGCACTTGGTTGCAGGAGTTGCAGGACGATGGAAAAAGCGCGAACTGATGACACTTTGGATTGATATTAAAGTGATGAGAGAATATTTAATGAAAGTTCGTGATTGTTTCCGTCGAATTACTGCCAGGTGGTACCTAGATTGAAAGAAGAATAATGTGAGTGAAATTTAGAAATCAATTTAGGAGAATTTATTGTGAGTTATAAAAAGATTTTGTGAGATATTTGTGTAAAATTGGAAATAGAATGAATGTAGTATTATTCTTATTATAATATCAAAATGATTATTATAATCCAGAGAAATTTGACATAGTGCTTCGGAAAAATTAGGGGAAAGCTGGATTTTGGTACTGGCGTGCTGAACAAAATGTCAAAAGCCCCCATCGATCCGAGTGCTGCGTTACATTTTATACTGGGTCAAAGATCACCAAAAGTGACCTTTCGCAAATATCTCAGTAACGGTCGCCTCTACAGAAAAAAACAATGCATGACGAATTTGTAGCTTGGAAAATTTCCTGCAAAAGAGATTTTATAACTTTTTTTTCTAACGATAGATAAATTGATCTAAACAGTTGTAACAAACAGTATGCACTCTCTCAACGGCATGTTTATATTATTCGACTTTGTCAATGTTTCAGAGGCCCATAAAAACAAAAATATAAATGAACATACTATAAGCGTCAAAAGTGAGTGCACAGCTTCCAAATTTGTTTTTGAGCTTCAATAAAAAATAAAATACCGATTGAAAAATATTTCTTATTGAGGAACATTAAACCTTTATTCGTTTAAAACAATATACTAAAAAATCAGTTCCATATATTCACTAACAAAAAATTTACAGTTCAACAAAAACAAAAAGTCAATGAAATACGAGTCACAAGTAAGTGCATACTTCATATAATAAAAATTCATATAACGATTTTAAGAAAAATCAGTATTTGGTTTGACTGTCCTTTGCCTTTAAAACAGCTTTCAGTCTTCTAGGCATGGATTCTATTAATTTTCTGGTAAATTCTGCTAGTATATTATCCCATTCTTCCTTAAGAGCATTTTTCAAACTTTCCTTGCTTGTGATTAGACGTTGCCGAATTCCTGTCGAAATAATCCCACAAATGCTCAATGGTGCTGAGGTCTGGGGATTGGGGGGATGATCCAATAACTTGGGAGTTCTATAAAGCAACCACAACCTTACTAAATAGGAAGTGTGCTTAAGATCGTTATCTAGTTGGAAGATCCACGTCCTAGGCAATTCCAATTTCGTAACACTGTCAGCCATATTTCGCTGCAAAATATTGAGATAGCCTTGCTTATTTATTGTACTATCAATAAATTCAAGATTTCTAACTCCCGATGCTGCCATACAGCCCCAAACAATAACAGATCCTCCGCCATGCTTCACTGTGCCGGAAACATTTTTTTCATGGAACTCAGTATTTTTAGTTAGCCAAAGTTTTTTATTTGTATGCCCGCCAGATATTTAAAATTTACTCTCATCAGAGAATAAAACGTTTTTCTGAAAATTATAAGTACAGTTTTTATAGTTTTTAGCATAATTTTTCCGTTTTTTTCTTATTCGCTTTAGAAATAAACGGCTTCATTCATTGTGCTTTGCCATGTACCCCATGTTCATTCAAAATTCTTCGAACGGTGGAGGCTGAAACGGATTGATTGTGTGTCGCGGAATAGTTTTCAGCTATTTTTGCTGCACTTGAACGTAGATCACCATTAACTTCTTTCACTATATTGCTTATTTCTTTTCTATTTAATTTCGCTGGCCGTCCAAATCTTTTAAAATTGTCCAATATTTTGAATTTATTGTCTTTGCCAATAATTTTTTTAACTACACTGTGTGGTCTTTTTACCATGTTTCCAATTTCCCGCAAACTTTAACCTTCACAATGCAAATTCACTATAATTTTTCGTGTTTATGGCTCAATTTCTTTCCTCATTTTCCCACCTTTTTTCTAGTACGTTTTAAATCAAACTAACTCCTTCAAAAATGACTTTACCAAGAATTTTTGCGATTGCTGTTTCTTAGAATTTCAATTGAAGTTGTATTCCGTTATGGTAAAAGATCCGTGACTTTGTTTACAGCTAGAATCTAGCAACGTTTGAACAAGTGTGCACTTACTTTTGATTCATATTTCATCGACTTTTTGTTTTTGTTCCTCTGTAAATTTTGTGCTATATAATATATGGAATTGATATTTTCGTTTAAAGTTTTTAACAAATAAAGGTTTGATATAACTCAATCAGAAATATTTTTCAATCGGTAATTTTTTTTTTATTGAAGCTCAAAACCAAATTTGAAAGGTGTGCATTCATTTTTGACGCTCACAGTATCTAAAACACTCCAGGACAGAAAGAGAAACATTTGATAATCCTTTTTCAGAAATTTCGAAGATAATGACAATATCAAGTGAAATCGTCGGCTATGATAAAATAAACTGTCACAATGCTTATAAAGTTTATCCCATCCATTAAAAAACATGATTGGTCACAAACTCGATCGCATTAAACTAAAACGTGCTGATAGAGTACTTCCTTTTTTAACAGTGTCCCGTTCTATGAAAATTCATAATAAACTAATACCTGTTGATCCTTTATTACTATTTCAACGCATAAGTATTACAAAAAGATTTGACACTCAACTTCAAGAATCTTTGGAGTATGAACTAGCTCCATACCTGTTGTCACTTGTCGATGAGAATGGGATGCGTAAAAACCAAAAGACGGCTGTTTATAAATGCTTTGAATCGGTAAATGTTGAATTAGATTCCATAAATGTAACATATATTATTGACGGAGGGATTCTTTTACATCATGCTATATGGAATAAAGAAGAAACATTTGATGCAAATTTTGACACTTATTTCCGTTATGTACAAAGACATTATGGTCATAACGTATTAATTGTATTCGATGGTTATAACGATAATCAAAAAAAATATCAAAGCTGCATAGCAACGTCGTCTTTGACGATCCCATGATTGTTCCAACAAGTCAAGAACAGTTACTTGCGAATGCGAACAACAAGTATCGATTCATTTCAATGCTGTATCAAAAATTTGAAGCTACTAACATCAGTGTAAAACAAGCTCAAAATAATGCTGATGTTCTCATCATTGAAACAGTAATAGAAGGATCCGCTAAACTAACTTGTATTGTTAAGACATAGACTTGTTAGTAATATTAATTGAACGAGCTTCTGTTAATAAGATCATCTATATTTTGAATCCTAAAAAATCAAAAATACTTCACAAAGTTTGAGCCCATATCCAAAGTGTCAAGCTCAAATTTTATGTTTGCATGCATTTCACCGATTTTGAATAAAGGTAAAATTAATGTGTTCAAATTATTTGAAAGAGAGGAGTTAATGAACTACGCAGAAATTTTTAGTAAGACAGAGTGCTCTCCAGAAGTCGTCTTCAACAATGGAATTCGTTTTCTCCTGGCTATATATCAAGCTCCAGCACAAGAAGTATCTGTTAACACTCACAGATATTCCACTTTTTATAAGATCTACTCAGCTCAAAAAACCTGTTCAACTATCTATTCTTCCGCCAACATCTAGTGCTGCTCGGCAGCATTTATGTCGGGTCTATTACCAAGTTACCAGAAGTTTTGCTAAATACAATTTTTATAATTGCACCAAGGGCTGCAGCTTAAACTTCGGATGCAGAAAAGTTGGGTTGTATTGTTCACCAGTTTGTGGTAATTGTCATGGTCAGGCATGCTTAAATCTATCACCCTACTGATGATTTAGATCCACCTTGTTTCTTGACTGAATCCATGAAAATACAGGAGACAACAGAAGGACAAGAAGATGATCAAGAGGAAAACATTAACATAGAAATAGAATCCGAAGAGGAATAATTATTAAAATTAATAACTCCTGCTTCCAATAAACAAAAAAGAAAATAATTAACAATTTTGCAAACAAAAACAAATGTGGATTAGGTCTACTGGGGATACCACATGAAAAAAAAACGCACTTTGTGGTGCGGAATGGAGTGCACGTTTCATGAGAAATATAAAAATTACCAGTTTATGAATCAAAATATCTCAAAAACGGTTATCATAGCAAGAAAAAGTTATAAAATCTTTTTTGTAGAAAATTTTCTCAACTTTGGCCAATTTGTCATACGTTGTTTTTCTGTAGAGGTGGCCGTTATTGAGATAATTGCGAAAGATCACTTTTGTTGACCTTTGACCGCGGATAAAATGGAACGCAGCACTCGGATCGATGGGGACTTTTGGCATTTTGTTCAGCACGCCAGTACCAAGGTTCACACCAAAGCCAGCTTTCTCCTAATTTTTCCGAAGTTTTGCCTCTTTTGTGTCAAATTTCACATGACTATTATGATAATATCAAAAATATTACATTCATGATAAATGTTACACAGTCACACTTGAGTCACATCCATAGAAATTATTAGAAAATTAAATTTTCTGAGTGTAGCTACAGGTTTCCTTTCGCAGGAGCCTAATTACAAAAATAGAAAAATTATAATTTGAATAAATGCAGAAAACGAAGTTAATCTAAGATTCATAAGGATTAAAAATAGTAATAATAGTAATGAAAATAGTAGTGATAAAAATAAAAGTAGTGCTTAATATATAGTGCTTAATATAAGTAAATAAATAATTAACATAATCTGTGCATTGACATCAAGGAAAAAGCTTTATTTAAGTGCTAGAAACTAAGCTTGAATCATTAATTTGACGCTTAAATTGTAAGAGCGTTTGTAATAATCAATTCGATGTCTTCTTCGTGTCTTTTAGGAATGAAAGTATACATTAGTTCACGCAAAGAGAATACTAAATATAATCAGTGATCTATCAGAACGGCTAATTTTTCAGAGCAGCAGCATTGAGCCTAGGTCAGACAGCATGGAGCAACAAATAAATTTAAATAGAAAATATTCCGGAACTCCAGTTTTAAGGATAAAGGATCACTAAACTCAATGTGGAATTTATACCATAAAGAGTTGGTGCGCTTACGTATTACGAGTTCCATTAGTTAGACCTGACTTATTTATTTATTTATTTATTTATTGACAATCTCATCAACGAAATGATTACTAGAAAAAAATATTTACATATGAAATTATGAAAGACAATTAATCGGTCGTTTAAGCCGACACTTCAACATATCAACAGTATAATTAAAGTCGCACATTTGATACGCTGAGTTAAAGCTTCGGGCTATTGCGCAGGTTGGTTCGTTCAATCCATAATTGGTTTTATGAAATGGGATGGATAAGGCGCTAAGATGTCTACGTTCACCGTGACAAACACGAAAGTTCAGTTTTGATAACAAAAACTCTGAGTTCACGTTTCCACTGAGTAACTTCGCAGCGAATAGAGCTTTGAAATTTTGACGTCGAGTTTCACGAGTGCCCATGGTCAATAATTGCAAATTCATAAGGAGGTAAGCGAATAGGATCAGACCAGCGGAAAGAACTTTGGACAGACTCAATGCGATCTATGTGCTCCTTACGAGGTCTGTTCAAAAAGTACCCGGAATTTCCGTTTTTTCAAAAAAATATTTATTTATTCGTCTACATCAATGTGGTTCCCTTCAAAGTAGTCCCCCCCGGATATAATACACTTATGCCAGCTTTTTTTTCCAATCTTCGAAGCACTTTTGATATTCACTTTTTGGTATGTCCTTGAGCACTCCCAGCGATTCGGCCTTTATTTCTTCAATCGAGGAAAAACGCCGACCTTTCATGGATCTCTTCAACTTTGGGAACAGGAAAAAGTCACACGGAGCCATATCTGGTGAATATGGAGGTTGGAGCATGACTACGGTATTGTTTTTGGCCAAAAAATTACGAACAAGCAACAACGAGTGAGCAGGTGCGTTATCGTGGTGCAAAAGCCATGAATTCTTTTTCCATAAATCGGGGCGTTTTTTTTCGGATTGCTTCACGCAAACGTCGCATAACTTTAAGGTAATACTCCTTATTAACCGTAAGACCTTGTGGTAAGAACTCTTGATGCACTATGCCATTATAATCGAAGAAAACAGTAAGCAAAACCTTGACATTTGATCGAACTTGACGTGCTTTTTTCGCTCTTGGTGACGTTGAATGCTTCCAGGTGGACGATTGTGCTTTGGTTTCGACATCATAACCGTACACCCATGTTTCATCACCAGTTATGACCCTTTCAAGCAAACTTGGATCGTCGTTGACGTCATTTAACAGCTCCTGAGCGAGATTCATGCGATTGTTTTTTTGGTCAAAATTCAGCAGTTTTGGAATGAATTTTGCTGCCACTCGTTTCATGCCAAAAACTTTTGAAAAAATGTTATGACATGAGCCAATTGATATGCCAACTTCATCAGCAATTTCTCTAATTGTTATTCGGCGATCATTTATAACAATTTTTTCCACATTTTCATCGATTATTGACGTGCTGGGTCGATCTTGGAAACGCTTATACCACTCGTAAACACTTGTTTTTTTTCATAGCAGACTCAAACTAGGCTTTTTGTAACAGTTCACACACTTTGTTACACTTTATTTCATTTTTTACGCAAAATTTAATACAAATTCTTTGACTCTTCAATTCTTCCATTGTTTAAACAAGCAAAAATCGCCGAGCTCATAAAAACACGTCGACCCTTAGCGACTAACACAGACAAAGCAAACAGTGAATATGGCTGAAAATTTTATCATACTTATTTAAAAAAAATTTTGACAATCGGACTCTCCAGACCCGCGAAATTTAAAAATTCCGGGTACTTTTTGAACAGACCTCGTATAATATGGAGACCACATCAAGCACCCATATTCGAGGATAGACCGAACCAGAGGGTAGAACAGGATTTTAGTCAGAAGAATGTCATTGAATTCTTTAGATCTTCGTTTTAAGAAGCCAAGTGCACTGTTGGCTTTTATTATTATTCAGTCAATGTGGTCATTAAAAGTGAAAGCGGAGTTTAATAGTACTCCTAAGTCACGAACTTTATTGGAGCGAGTTACAAGAGTATCGTTTAAAGTGTAGCTGAAATTAATCGGACATGATTTGTGTGAGAAAGAGATAACTGAACATTTTTCAACACTTAGTGAAAGTTGGTGTAGAGCGCACCAATTAGCGAAGCTTGACACATTTCGTTGCAGGATGGTACAGTCATACAGTGATGATATTGTATTAAAAATCTTTGCGTCGTCAGCGTAGAGTAAAATGGAAGATCCTGGAACAAAAGTGTTCAGGTCATTTATATAAATGGCAAAAATGAATCTGACCAAGGTGGCTGCCTTGTGGAACACCTGATGTAGCAATTATGTTAGTGAATAGAGTGTCACGAAATCGAACATTCTGCTTGCGATTAGATGTAGAGATAAGATTTAACCCAGTCAATAAACTTATTAGGGAATTCAAGAAGATGCAATTTACATATAAGAATGTCATGATCCAGCTTATGGAAAGCTTTCGTGAGGTCGGTGTAAATGCAGTCAACTTGTTTACCTTCTTCAATCGCAGGGATGACTAGATTCGCAAGTTCTAAAAGGTTAGTGGTGGTAGATTTACCTTTAATAAAACCATGCTGGCAAGGTGAGATTAAAGACTTAGAGTGAAAGGATAGCACCTCGGTAACTATGGCTTCAAAAAGCTTGGCGACGCATGGTAATTTGGCGATTGGCCTATAGTTGTGCACGACTTCTTTGCTGCCTTTTTTGTGGATCGGTGTAAGTAAAGAATATTTCTATAAGTTTGGGAAAAATACCGGAGGAAATCGATAGATTAAAAAGATGAGCTAATAGTGGCGAACGGAATTTGGCGCAATGTTTAAGCTCTATGGTCGGTAATCCATCAGGACAGGGGTGAAAATTATTATCAAGATGAGATATATGTCTTAAGATAGCAGTGGCGAAGCGTCCATACAACCCGATTCCTTCCGGCTTCCCTTTTGAAAATATCGACCTACTTGGGATTTTTCAAAATATGTATGCATCTTACCATGTACATAAAATTTCAACTAAATAAAGATCAAACCATCTTCTGCATGAAACGATAACGCGAAAATTCCCATTTATAAGCCGAAATTGTCCGGCTTGCAGATTCTTATTCGCGAGCAACTTGAGGCTTTGACCAAATGTGTATTGCCATGTGTCTGTCTCTGTTCGTTCTTAGCTGAAATGCTAGCATCGTCTCGCTTTACCAGGTGAAAAATAAACCGTAATGGATCGGCTTACGAGTGGTTCGAGAATGGAAGAAAATTTCGATCGGTTCATTCAATATTGCCGTTGTGCTTTTTTCATGTGAACATTACTTTCGATAGTTGTATTGCTCACATAAAAAGCAGCACGTGAATACTATATATTTGAGATATGAATATGAAGATAAAACTTGACTGGATATCTAAAAACTAAAATTTGTCAAATGTTATGATTAGAAATGAATTCCTGCCTTGCGTTAAATCTATTATGATACATATTCTGCATTTAATTATTTTTCCTCTTTCTAATTAGATAATAATTCATAAAAAACATTCATCAGTAAATAAAAAAAATGTACATAAAACTATTTGTCGTGGGATATCTGAAACTTGATAATTTGAATATGTTTACCTAAAGTTTATACGTTAAGACTTAAAAATATTGTAATTGTAAATTGTAAATATCGCAAAACGGTTTGAAAGTATAGGAAATGAGGAATTGTCTATAAACCCTTATGTCATGGGTTGGTATTTTTTCGTGAATTTTTACATTTCAACCGATTTATTTCCAAGATATTTCTAATTTAATGGATGCGAAATACCTGCTTTCAATTTTTTCCATTTAGCGTTCTGCAGTTTTAATTCCTTTTTTATAAACATTATTTATATTAAAGCAAATGGTTTCATGTATATTGTACGAGACCCTATAAAACACCAGCATGATATACATCATCCTCCATCGAAATTTCACCCCTCGCCACTGTAAGATAGTGGGAATGTCGATGTAAAGGTCTTTCATTCCTAATGTCGTTTTAGGGGAGTCCATCAGGTAATTGAAATTAGGTTTACTGAAGTCGGAGATAGGTAATCCATACGCGGATTGGAAGTAATCTGCAAATAAGTTACTGATTGCTTGCGAGTTATCAATGACCATGTCGTCAGATATAGAAGAGCTAGGGTATCCGTCATGATACCTTTTTGGGTTAACAAAATTCCAAAAACGTTTGGGAAGAAGTAAGCAGATGAGGTTTCAGATACGAATCTATTTCGTAATTCCTCATAAACTTTATAATCATCCTCTAGACGCGACGAGCTGTACACTTTCCATGCCTTGATTTTCAAATTTTTGAGATTGATTAAGTCTGTTTTGATCCATAGAAAGCGTTTCAAAGGTACAGAGTTACTCAATAGTACACAGCGAGCAAAGCAACCGAATAAGATAGAATGAAAGTTTACGGCTGCAAAGTTTACGTTAGATTCATTCACAACCGAAGACCAGTCGCATTCGATCATTACTTCACTCAGCGTATCAAAGTCAACTTTCTTGAAGCTAAAGTTAAACATATTTACAAAGTTAGACTCCGTTAGTATATCGTCATTAATTTGGAAATTGATATGATGAGCTGGATGGTGTGTAGATAGATAAGGATGGAGATAATTAGTGGTAACATATCCATATTTTCAACCTTTGATTTAACTTCAGTTGAAGTTTATTGTGTAGTTGGGTAGTTAAATCACTGGCTGATGACATATCTGTTGCCTGGCAAAGACCAGCTATAGGAACCAAACCTCGTAAAATAAAACAGCTGCGAGCAGGTATCTGAGTAAAATTAGTAGTAAACATAATAGGAAACTTTGGCTATTAAAAGTTGCTTATGACAGCAAAGTCATATCATTCGATTAGTTCGATTAATAATTTATGATATATTTAAACATTGATTTTCAATTACAGTTCATCCAGTTTCATTTTCATTTATCCGGAGCCCTCGAATTCACTAATAAATTCACACAGGCCTTTTCTGCATTGAACACATCGAAAATTGAATTTCTAATTTTAATTCCAAAAATGCTGTGTAGTTCATATATCCATCATACATTTTGAAAATATATTGACTAATTATTCCGAAGCTTGTTTCGTTGATACGCATTTTCAGCAATCCTAATTTAGGAAATCAATACTTGAAAACCACTCAACTGGATATTAATTGAATACGTGGCATCCACCAAAATAGTCTGAATTGACTTGAATCCCAATGATTCTGGTTTTCATCAATCATTGAAGAGCGAACTAATGTAACGAGTTTTTTTTCAATAGTCTCAAAAATGCCCTACAAACATTTGTCAGTTCATGTTAATTGGCATATGAGTTTTTTGCTATTTAAAAAATAAAGTGAAACCTCATCAAACTTTTTTGGTTATTAACTTAGAAATGTTTCAAAAATAGTTCATATAAAGAAGAGATTGCATTTTATAATAAATCTACGATTTGGTGTCACACAATCATTGACTCTTTTTCGAAAGCGGAAGCCACATATCTACTAAATACCATGTCTTATCTAATTAGTGACATTTTACCACAGAGACCACAAATCATACTGCCTTGTTAAAGAGAGAGAGAGAGAGCACATTTGAAATTATCAGATTGCTCGAAAAAATTACATCTTGTAATCAAAACAACCGAATCTATTTTCCTGTAATTTGTCTCAACAGACCGCGAACTGAATGCATTAAATTCGGAAAAAAATGAGAAATTCGAACACATTTTCATAAAGAACATCGTTTCTGTCGTTTCATTTTTGCACAGATACTTGATAAAATTTACCCAGTCCACTACTAGTAAAGCTCTATGTTCCCTTCCCCAAGTGCGCCCAAATTGGGCGCACTTGTATCCATCCACATTGTTGCTTTGTTTATCTGTCAGAACTCATTATGCAAGTATGACCCATTTCAGTTGAAGCTGACAGAAACATTAATCGGAATGATGGTGATGTTTATGTTCGAATGCGGTCAGCTTCGTTCGCCTCCTACACACCGAGCTACGCTATTTATTCGCTTTTTGTGAAATTAAAACATGATAATCAACTGGCTATCATGTGGTCATGCATTCTGCGGCATGAAAGCACAGTATGAATGTGAAAATAATGGTTTGCTCTATGGGAAATGGCGCTGGACATTGTATAGTGATAATATCTGGGCAAGAGAGAGAACTTCATCTCAATTTTTGGTTTTACGTGAGTGACTTCACGTAGTATTTATTTTCCAAAGTACATATGCAGAGATAAGTAGAGTTGAGAAGTAGTTGAAAACATTTCAAACAAATGAAGACATAATCGTGACAGTAGTTTGAACACGGTTCCCAGACATTAGGTTAAACAGTTTCAACTTTTTGGACGCCATTCTGATGGAAGCTGGCGTATCCTTTTCATAATTGAGGTCTATTATACATGCCTATATGGTGTGCTTGGTTTGTTTGTAACTCAATATGACACGTACTGATGTTGATTCAGGATTTATTAGATACTAGACACACATCAATATAAATTACACATTTGTCATATAAATAATTGTTGCGGAACAGCTGTGAACAGCCGCCACCACAACAGAAATGTTTGGCCTGACCTGCTACCCTCGCGTGACTTAAGGTGCCGACTAGTCACCGGTGTCGTGGGTTATTGAGGGGCAGGCCAAGCCCTAGCTGTGTCACGCATATAACATACTAAAGGAAAAAAACACAAAAGAAGGGAAAAACCTACAGGAAGGGGGGGGGGGGGGGGGGGTTACCCACACATGGCTCCACTGAACCTAAATTATCCGGATTTAGTAGACCATTTTGCTTCTCTGTCGACTTAGTGACTGAACCATGTAATAAATAAATAAAACGCCAAATTTATCCGCCAGATTTAACAAAATATAATATTAAATTAAATAAATAAACTAAACTAATAAATATTTTCAAACAATGAAATCAAAATCTTAGTAATTCACGACAGAAGATAAATGCAATGTCAAAATCAATCAAAATAAAAATACAAATTAAAATTCAATCAAAAATGAAAATACAAATGAATCACATACCAGTGAGATCCGGATTACGGTACCGTACTCTCGGGGGTCACTGTAACTTATTTTTTCAGAGAAGAAGGATCATATATAACAAAATGAACATAAGTTATTACGAACTATTAATAGTTAATTCGGCTTTCGGCAACAATTTGTCTGTTTATCTGTCAGTGAAGATGATGACGAATTCCAATGTTAGAAAACATTAACAGTATTGACAGGTATACTCGGCGTCAGGTTTGTGTTCAGGTTGGCACGGTTCGACAGAATTGATCGCTGTCGAAAACTTTTCCAAAACATAAGCCAGCTAGTATAAGATCTTTTTTTAATTTTAAACATTGTTTGCGTGACAGTTACTTTTCACAAAGTTATTCCAAATTAAGTGCATGATTTCACTTGTTGTTCATTCTGGACAGCAGCCAGTACCAAAACGTTAATTAATTTTTTTTTGTTTTCACTAATAAATTCCCCAAAACTTCAATATTAAGATAGTCGTCACGGTTTCACTTTAACTCCCACTATTCCAACAGATATCAACCAAACTTTAGTTTATTTTGTGCTGGTATTTTTTCTGGATCTAAATTCACTTTTTCATTTTTTTCACAATTCAAATTCATTAATTGTTTGCACTATTAACACACCGGTTCCCAGTAGCGCTATCGTTTATACCGTTTCCCTTCACAAATTTACTTTCGATTTTAAAAAATTTCCCCCAATAATCGTGTATCCAGATACAAAATGTTATCTCAACCACTCTTGCACCGTCATCCAGCGCGATTTCCCATTTCAATCGCTCAACAGCCCGAAACCCAACTTCACCGTCAAAAGATCAAACTCCCAATCCCTGTCCTCATCGCCCAACAGCCAAAATCCAACCATCCAGATCAGTTTTCCCAGCTGGTCATTCCGTTACCGCCATCTCCCGTAATCCATCTCTCTATTAAGCAAGCATCATCCGAACATCAAGCAATGCAGTTCAAATGCACTCAGGTGTCGATTGCATTTGAACTGCACCGCTTCATTGTTGTTGTTTATTTTTTTTTTTTTCAGTGTTTAGGTGATGCTTGCAGAGCAGCAACCGCTCGTTTTGTTTTATACAGGCAATGCAATTCGAATGCCATTAGATTTCAATAACACTAATTGAGTGCAATGACATTCGAACTGCACCGCCTGACTGTTTCGTTTATTTTATATAGCTGTGAGTGGCGGGAAACAGCTGTCCGTAACAGCGTGGGGACGACGCACCGCAGGAGAAGGGTCTCAACGCCGGGCAACAACCAATCGCAGAGAGACAGAGGCCTCATGCATCCTATCGGATATCCGTGCCGTGGTAGACACCCATCAAGTTTCCCTTCTCGTCCTCAAGCTCATATGCCACAAGACCTCGTGGACGACGAACTTTAGCACGAACAAACTTCGGGGCAAGCTTGGCCGCGAAACGGTCCGCCGCACTACTGAGAGCGTGATTTCGAACGAAAACTTCCTGCCCCGGAACAAAGGTTCTGACCTGGCTGCGCAAATTGTACCTTTGAGCGCCCTTTGTGTAGGCCTGTGTTAACTTCTCCTTCACTCGATCGTGTATTAGGCGCAGTCGATCACAAGGAGTGTTCAGTTTCACCTCCCCATCCTCGAACGCATTTAATTTTCGCAAAAGAGCGTAATCAGAGCCATGCTGGATAGGGTGGTAACCAAACATTAGCAAATGGGGGGAACATTCAGTGGCCTCATGTACAACATTTCGAAAGGCTGCACATGATTCCACTAAATACTCATCCCAATTCCGATGTTCGTCCCCTATGTAGGCTCTGATTGCGTTGAGGATGCTTCGGTTTGCTCGCTCTGAAGCATTGGCTTGAGGGGTGAATATCTGCTCAACCCCATATTCACCTAAGAATTCAGCCAATGCCTTTGCAGTAAACTCAACACCATTGTCAGAGAAAAGGAATTCAGGCACTCCAAAGGTCAGGAAGATTTCGCTCAGATACTTGATCACGGCCTCAGCAGTAGCTTTCGGCAAGGCCTTGAGCCACACAAACTTGGTGTAGTGGTCTAGCACCACGAGCAGCTGCACATTCCCATGTTTTGACCGTGGGTATGGGCCCATTAAATCTGTGAAATTTTCGCAGTCAATTGCGAAATTTTTGCAGTCCAGTGCGAAATTTTCGCAGTCCATTGCGAAATTTTCGCAGTCCAGTGCGAAATTTTCGCAGTCCAGGGCGAAATTTTCGCAGTCCAGGGCGAAATTTTCACAGTCCATTGCGAAATTTTCGCAGTCCAGTGCGAATCGATCGAAAAGTGAAATTCTTGACATTTTATCCGTCAGAAATGAGCAGTGTCTCGGCTTTTCTCCATTGCCAAAATTTTCGCTCGAAAGAATGACCAGATAATGGAGACATGTCAAAATTTAGCTTCACGCTTAGCTCAGTACCAGCCTTAAGAACAGAGTACAACTCTCGCTTATTTTCAAGCTAAATTTTCGCCGAAACAGATTTCATGTGAAATTTTGTATGAAAATTTCACGTGAAATCGTACTCAGTACTATGCTTAACAGGTAGATTCTTTTTGCTTTGTGTCACGAACCACCCAAACAGTTTTACATCCATTTAGAGATATTCAGGTTGACGCAAGTTCCGTTTATTTCCAATTTTTGATTACGAAAACTCGAATCTATTCTTCACTTTTTTAATTTTGGATATTGTGGCTTTGTGAATATTGTCTTTTTCGGCAATCGATTCGTATGAGTCATAGTCACCTTATTCAAGAATAACACTATGATTTATTCTTAATCTAACGATACGTGTATACATACCTTGCTAAATGGTTTCAAATAATAATTTTATTTCCACTTTAGCAGAGTCAAAAACATGCACGAACTGCAACGAAACTACCGAAAACTGCTTGCCCTTCCAAACAGACTTGCACCTTGCAAGTGAAAAATAGAAAAATGTGTAATTCTAGGAAACAAATGACACCAAACGGCACAATGGTAGTGCTGCCACTTCAGAACTTACATATAGTATCCAAATTTATAAAAATTAGTAAGAAAAACGTATCCATCGTACCCAAAATTTTAGCAATGCGTATCAAATTGATACCTTGGTATAATAGCTCTGCATGGCTCTGTAAAGCCATTTTTGTCGGAAATATAAAATTTCATTTTCGACATTTAACATAAATCGGCGATTCATGCCACAGCATATAGTAAAATCGAACATATATTTTTAAAAAATATCAAAATCAGCTTTTAACAATTCAAATGCAAAAAATTCGGCAGAAGCTTTAAATATTTTTGTTTAAAATATTCTGCTAACAGTAGATAATCGACGGAGACCCTTTTCATTATAAATGAAGAAGCACTGCCAGTTTTGGATGCCTTGTAAGGGCGTTATCAGATACGGGGTCGAGAAATTGGCTCTACGGATCTGTCGAAGCGACAGTCCAAAGAGCTCTGTTTCAGGAAATCCGATAAATGTGAAGCCTGACTCAAAACAGGTGGCTCAAATGGCCGGGGAACTACTTGAAGAGAGAACTGTCGCCTGTCTGAGGGTGACGTCTGGAGAAGAATCGGATGTGGAGTCCTCTATGCCGATGAGGTCAGCGTCGGGACTACCTCCAAGTTCCGGACCTCATTACTCTGGATGCAGAGGAATGGGCTTGGGCAGCTTCTATGTCTGAGGGGGAGGACCTCGACCATAGGCGGGCCGTGGCCTAAAATCTGGCAGGGGCCAGGGACTGAAAGGTTCAAGACATGTGATGATTTTGTTTTTGTTTGTACACGTACTGTTCATACAACTTATATAATTTACTAATACATTATATATTTGTTGATTTATTCTTTTTTATTTGCTAATGCATAATGTATTATCAAATAAACTTCTGGTATGTGAATACGTAAGAGCTACTACCACATGCATATAATGTGAATGGTAGGTATGAACTACACATGAATCATCAATGACCGCTAAGAAAGAAAGCTTGTATGAATTATACAGGAATAGAATGGAAATAATTAGAAATGTCAGAATATTTTTTCGTTTAGAAGCTAAATATATTGCAAATTATACTTGAAGAAGAGGATAGCTCAGTTTCAAAATATCTTTGAAAAAATTGGAATATATTAAGCTTAGAAGGAAGAAATTGATCTCTTGCGTCAAACATTTGTTACCTAGAAAACCTAGAAAAACCGAAAATAATTTGGCAAGATGAAAAGTGCTGTAACTAACTCTTTTCGAGCCATTTGGTTTGCAGGAATATCTTTGTAGCCCTAACTGCGTGTCCGGGGCTAGATGAAACAGCAAAACCTTTGAAACTAGTGCTTTTTGCTGTTTTCCGTTTTCGCGATCCTCTGGTAAATGTGAGATTCAGACAGTTGTTTTCTGCGAATGATTTAATTTTTCTCCAAACTACATACAAGTCTTCTCGCTCACTTAGTAGTGTTCCATTCACAAGATTTATCCCATCCCGAAGAGTTGCATTTTTAGTTTGGAAATATGTGCTTAACATGTTCATGATAGAAAGAACATAGTGAAACATGAAAAGATTTACTACAAATTTAGGATTACTGATCGTATGAAAGATCTCCAATGAATAAACTGAGTCGTTGTATTTTCCCACATTCATTTCTTCCTCTAAAGCATCTTTCATAGTCCCATAGCTTTCGATCACATATTTGCAATTGTGAAATCTCATTGACTATCGAGTTGAGCTTAAACTTCTCATTCCACGCCTTGTGTTTAGACCAACTGCATCTTCAAGCTGCTTCAACAATTCGTGTTGTGATGGCTTCGAAAAGTGTAGGTTAAGGGATTCGATGGCATTGAAAAAGGATGTACACGTTTTGATGGTGAAAAATGTGTTCATCACAACCAGGATAATTTTATGAGCTAGACAGTGTACAAATGTGGCTGCAGGGTGTTTCATCTTAATTTAGATTTTTACACCACTTTCTTGTCCTGACATGACACTAGCACCATCATAAGACTGTCCAACAACAGACAATTCGAAAAGTGTGTAGCTGTCTAACAGGCTCAAAATTATATCTGCTAAATACGAGGCATTTCTAGCTCCTGAACAGCCTATAAAGCTTGAGAACCTTTCTTCGACTGCTAACTCTTTAGCAAATCTGACAACCACGGAGAGTTTTTCCTTCTGTGGACCCTTGTTGCGTCTGCCATAATGGATATCAATCCGCAATCTTTTATTTCAGCTGTATTGTCCTCGCGAACGAATTCAGCAATTATTTTCATCAATTCATTTTGTGTTTTGTCACTACAGTAGTTCGCAACCTTGTTTTTGAAATTATTTTCAAAAGTTGAATCATGCTTCGCGAATAATGCACAAAATTCCAAAAAAAATCACAGTTATCACTGGCACCACTTTCATCATGTCCTCTGAAAGCACGTCCTTGGCGACTGAGACACGTCGTAAGGTCGATAACCTTCTCCAAATAATTTCGGTTCATCTTGACAATATTCCAAGACTGTTCAAGCACCATATCATTTACTGTCTTCCAAGTACTATTAGAGTTTTCTCATTGAACATGAATTTTACTATCCGGATAATTTATCCGGATCGCGAAGTTTGGTCGAGCTGAAATTTTGGTGTATTTTTGGCGACAATGGAAGCTCTATGGAAAATTTCGTATTGTGATAACTTCACACCGAGTCATCAGATCATCACAAAATTTACAAGACTCATCAATGGGCATAACAAATAAGTTTCTGTTGTTTTTAAATAATGTCTGGGCAACCTTGTAGCTACCATAAGTACGTAAACACAAATCTTTCATATGGCTGTTAGAAATGCAAATGGTTGATGAATTTGATACTACATTTATACAGTCAGATCTAAACTTGTAAAGTTCCCAATCGCACAAAAATCGCACCGAATTATTTATATTTTTAGCACCTGGAACTTGCATCCACGGTATCTCGCGATCGGATAAAATTCATAGGATATACTGGTTTTGAGTAGATACAGGTCTGACAAAAGTTTAATCAACGTGAGAAGAGCCATGTGGCGGCTGTGTCACTATGAAAAAACGCTCGGTGAAATTGAAGCGCTATGCCTTTTAACTTCAAATGCAGTTATCAACTTATAATAAAATTCACGCACATTTAACCTGATTGTAAACCAAGTAGGTCATAGATAATATAAAAGTGACAGGGATGCCATTTTTATTCCTATTTTATACCTTGTTGCCTACTATTTTAATACTTAGACTATGTTTTGTGAAAAAACATAATTGCATAAAACGCCAGTTTATAAAAGTGTTCTTACCTAAATACCTGTATATTGCCTAGTAGGAATGAACAGATAATCTTAGTAAAAAAATGATGATTGGCAAGGTGCTTTTCGTTTTTTTCTTAACGTTTAACTTGTCGAAATAAAATATTGCCGTCCATTTCTCGAAATAAGTCCCATAACATCGTAATTAATACCGCAAATAACACAGTCTTTATGATATAAGTAGTGTGTATGCTTTGGTATAGGCTTACAGTACTACACTACTCACCTCTTGCTGTAACCACAAAAACCTAAGAGGCGATTTAAGTGTCTGCCGTTGGAAATATTTATTTTTCTGGGAGGGGCCAACCTAGGGTCTGGGGGGGTCCCGGCCCCCCCTGGCCCCCCCTACGGCGCGCCTATGACCTCGACCTAACCCTTATCAACAATCAATGATGGTGAAGGTACTGCAGATCTCCACACCATACCAAAGCAACATCAGCTGCTCTGCTTCTCCGCTTGTCTTGGACAGAGGAGAAGCTAATCCTAATCCAAGAACCATGAGTTGCCAACAACCGGTTTGCGGTTTACGTACCAATGGATGCAGACTGATAGTACCCGACGTACTATCTGTATTGTTGTCACGAAAACCACTAACGTCCTTTTACTACACAATTTCTGTAACAAGGATGGCTGTTGCAGTGGAAATCGATCAAAGATCATACTGGTTTGTTTCCTGCTACATGGCACTATCCCTCTCTGCAACATTATCAAGAGTATTGTGGCTAAAGCCATGAAAATTAGTGTACCTCTTTTTCTGGGGGCTGAATCTAATGCTCATAATGAAGTATGGAGTAGCTCTAATACAAATGGCAGAGGTGAGGAACTTTTTGATTTCATCATTGCCCACCACCTTTTCATCGCCAATACTTGTAGCGAACCAACCTTTCGTAACTCAAACCGTAGGGAGGTTCTTGACGTTACCTTGGGCAGTGGGTGGCACTCGCATCTTCTCCGTGACTGGAAGGTTTTACAGGAATGCTCATTCTCCGGTCATAGGTACATATCGTTCAATGTGGCTGGCCAGAGCTCAGCTGAGTAGATCATGGAGATCAGCACCCAGCGAAGAGACTGTACGAGGGAGTTTAATAGCTCGAAAAAGTGGAATGACTGCTCGCTGCATAAAACGAAGCTGAGGGCTTTTAAGTATGTCGTACGCAAGGCAAAGACAGCCCCATGGAGATCTTTTTGTGAAACCGTGGAGAGTATCATCGAGGCTAATCGCCTTCGTAAGGTTTTAAGCACGACATCGAAGGCTATGTGGTGCATCATGAGCCCTGAGGGCATCTGGACTAGTTCAAACGCTGGCACTCTAAACGTTCTTTTGAACGCACATTTTCCGGAGAATCATTGTCCTCTGGAAGCGGTGCACCAAAAGGATCATGCTACGAGCTCAACACCGTCATTCAAAACATCCAATTCTCAGCTGAGGAGGGCTATTAACTCATTTGAGCCGTTTAAATCCCCGGCCTCTAATGGCGTCCTTGCTGCTGATATCCAGCAGATCATGGAAGTATCGCTTCTATGGCTCAGATCGATTTATAACGCTTGTGTGCATATATCGTATATTCCCACCAGCTGGCAGGAAACTAGAGTTGTGTTTATCTGGGAAAGTTTCTCATATTATGCCGAAGGACTATCGTCCAATAAGTCTTAACTTTGTCCTGCTTAAGATTCTGGAAAGGATTTTGCAATTTTGTAACGAAATCGTTCGCCATTCCTCAAAGACTTCTGCATAACTCTTAGGTAAGATGGGAAATGCATTCAGTATTGGATTCAAATATGTTTCAGCAGCGGCCTATGTATTTTGAGGGTTGGAAGAATTCACCTATTTAACTCTATACAAATTATTGTACATGATAAATTATTATATATTATAAATTATTGTACATTTTTGATAGTTCCGGAGCTACTCCTTCAGATACATTTGCTTTCTTGCCCGTTTCTTGAATCACATCATGCTAATGCCCATTTTGAATAGAACGCCAAACTTTTTCGAAAGGTTATATACTGCTACTTCCATTCGAAGTGGATAATTATAACACTATGGTCAAATTGTATAATCAAACTTTTCTATTTGAAATATAATGCAATGGAAATTGGAAAAAAGTAATGGTTATGAACACACGTTTTCGTGCACGTAAATTAAAATTGATAAGAAAAGTATCCATTTTGAGGACAACGTATCATAGTATCATCCAGATTTTTCAAATTCGATTCGTATCCAAAATGATACGAAGGTATCCAAAGTGGCAGCACTGAACAGTGGACTTTTTTATATTTTTTTAATGCATATCTACTTATTTGAGATCAATTTTTGTAGTTTGCCTATTGAATCCAATATCCAGTTGCTTATATCAAGTCAAAACTATAGAGTCATCAATGCTGAAAGCTATGCCTAGCTTATATCGAGTAGTTGCCATTAACGAGGGTTGCTTATAACGAGTTCCTACTGTATACGCTCGATATTGAAATGTTATGAGTCAGAGAGTTTTATATTGTTCCCAATCGTATTTGAGGTGTGTAATTTTATTCCAATAATTCGAATATGGCCCAGTCACTTTAGCATAAAAAAGGGGTCAACCTCGGAATGGGAGATAATAAGCTGAATTTTTGTATATACCTTCATTTTGGGGTCCCCAACGTTGCCTCAAAAGTCTCATAAAATCTCGTGTCTGCGTCGAAAGTTATTCAAGGTCAAATGTGAGAAAAAACCGTTTTTTGCGATTATCTTGGTTTCTATTGCTCCAATGATGTTAACACTTAGGATTGAAATTGTAGAACATAAAATTTGCGACACATTTTATTTGAAGCATTTTTTCCTGCGCTCAACCGTTTTTCCGATAGAGGGCGGTAAGCGCGCCGCACTCAGCCATATGTACTGTAATGCAAGGTCAACCGTGAAACCTTCAGTTTTGAGTTATTTATAAAAAGTTCGAGTAAAAGTTCGAAGCTTTCCGCTCGAAACAAAGGTCAGACAGGTCAGCAGGAGAGAGAACATCCGATTATGTTTAGTACCTTCTGTGAAACATGGTAGTGGTTCTTTTATGGTATGGGGCTGTTTTGGTGGAGATAGAGTCGGTGACATCTGCAGAATTAGACTGCGTGTTTTAAAAAAACGATTCATATTTCAGCAAAGCAATGACCCGAAGTACTGTTCGAAAACCTGCCGAGAATATTTCAACCAGTTATCAACTGAGGGAGCTCTTAAAGTTATGGTTTGGCTACCACAGTCGCCTGATCTCAACCCCATAGGGCTCTTGTGAGATGAGCTGGACAGAAACGTCCGAAAAGTCTGCCCTACATTAGCTGAGCATCTGTGGAGTATTTGACAAGCAGAATGGATCAAAATCTCATCAGAGATCTTGGCAAAATTACTTCGTAGGATGCCAAAACTTTGTGACGCGGTTATTACGACACATTGATGAGACCAAGATTTAATAATAGTTTTGCCGTTTCGAAACTTTTTTATAAATATAATATGTACTCTAAATATACTTTAAATACTATTCATAGAAACTTATTAAATAGTAAATTTATTACATAATTGCTTTCAATTCCAAAAAGGACCATCAATTTATAAAGCGTATGATTTCAATCATTACAGCCATAGCTGAACGGACGCGTGACAAAATGTATCAGACTATCAACGGAGCAAGTTGCTTTCGGCGACTTAACGCGACGCACCAGACCGGTTGCAGCTGTAAGCTATCTTTCAAAAAAACTCCTCTAAAATATAATTTTCCACAAACTCATTAACTCTTCTGCAGCTCCGTTTTTCGGATCCGTGGGCGTACTACATTTAATTAAAACCCCCGACAATATCGAATTCCTTGTAAATCATCCGCCTGCACCACCGTATGCACCAGTTATACCGCCACACCTCTTCACACGCCAGAACATTCTTCGGATTAAGAATGGTGCCGCGAAATACGTTTCAGCTATGGTCCTGATCAATAAGACTGAAAAACTAGCACAGTTCAGTCACGAATTGAACTGTCCCAACTCGATGAGTGGATTAGTGAGTGATCAAACCTGCGATCCAAGTAAACTGGAAACTACCTGGAATCCGTACGGAAGACTTTCCGTTTCCCATCTACTTCGTCGGCGAAGATGAAGAAATCAAAAAAATTATCGATTGTTTCGAGAAATTCAATAATTTCGATATAGAAAATCAACGCTCTAGATCGCTGTGCAGTATTCAAGTGAATGCTTTGATGTCAGCCGCGGTCAATTCGGAGGTGTGCATGCGAAGAACGTCAGCGTTGAACAATCTGACACCGACGCGATTTTGTGATCCGTTGCAGGGACGGAATATTTACGGGACACTGTTCCCACGAAAAGTAGTCGAAATTACTCGAAGAACTGTAGATAATACAGAAAAATTCATTCTTGTGACTGCGCGACTCGACACCACTTCATTCTTCGATGGAATCGGGCTAGGTGCTATGGACTCGTTGGTTTCTTTCGCTACCCTGGTGAACATTGCCCACTTGTTATCCACAATCCTTCCCGAGCCTGGTAGTAGTAGTAAAAACGTGTTATTTGTATTGTTCAACGGGGAATCGTACGACTATATTGGGTCACAACGTTTTGTGTATGACCTGCATGGAAAATCTTTTCCAACGAAATCTACCAGCACAAACATCATTGCAATGGAGAATATCGAGTTCATGATTGAATCGGGACATTGGATGACATAAACAATCTTAAAATATACTACGCTACCGATTTCCCGTACCAAACCAGTTTTATTGACGCTCTCAAAGAAAGTAACGATACGTTCAAATTGGGAATTTCGATAACCGAACAAAAGTCTACAAACTTGCCACCAACATCCGCTCAATCTTTCCTTCGTGAGAACATCTCATTCTCGGTTGTCATAGTCACATCAAATACCACAAACAAATATTATCATTCCATTTATGATAACGGTGCAAACATATTGTTCCGATATCGTAACACATCCGAAGATTTCACGAAACTTGACGATTTCAATTCGACGGGATATTTCCAATCAAATTCAACTCAAATCAAAATTCGGAATACAGCATCAGCTTTAGCTTTGGCAATTTACCGTTTAGTTGCACAAGAAGTCTATCAGAGGGAGAAAATTGGAAGTTCGGTTTTGGTTGATGAATTACTTTACTGTTTCCTGGAGTCGGCAGACTGTCCATTGTTTAGAGCGGCTTCGCCACAAAACAGTTTGCCAGGACTGCCTGTGCCACCGTTAAGGTAATAGAATGTAAATGTAGCAGGATTTGATATTGAAATTTACTTGTTTTGATTTCATTTAGGTATATAAGTGTAGCCAGTGGACCACAAGAATCTGCCGGTTGGACATCACGAATAATGGGATTCCTGACCGGAGTGAAGAAACCTGCGCTGAAAAAAGAAAATTGCACGGAATTGCCGCTGCACTGGTTCGCTGGATTCAATGGTACTGGAGAATGCCGATTGACAAAAACAAATTTCAGTTTGGCGTACAGTCCAGCGTTTACGGTTGAAGGTAAGATTGTTTGGAATTTACAACTACTTGCACTAGAAATTATATTGGTTTTTCTCATTTTCACCAAGCAAGGTATAAAGTAAGCACAAATAAATAAATACCAATTAAAACAATGTATAAAATACATATAAATAAATAAGCCACAAATAAATAACAGCTAAATATCATGTTTGTAGCTTGCGTTCTCTAGTGGGTAGAGCAGTGGCTTTTTGCGTGGGTGCTGCTCCTGTTTCGAATCTAGATTCAAGCGAGGGGAAAAATAAATGTCTTGCCCCGCGAAAAATAAATGTCTTGCCCCGCGAAAAATAAATGTCTTGCTCCGCGAAAAATAAATGTCTTGCCCCGCGAAAAATAAATTTCTTGCCCCGCGAAAAATAAATCTCTTGCCCCGCGAAAAATAAATGTCATGCCCCGCGAAAAATAAATGTCTTGCCCCGCGAAAAATAAATGTCTTGCCCCGCGAAAAATAAATTTCTTGCCCCGCGAAAAATAAATCTCTTGCCCCGCGAAAAATAAATTTCTTGCCCCGCGAAAAATAAATCTCTTGCCCCGCGAAAAATAAATCTCTTGCCCCGCGAAAAATAAATGTCTTGCCCCGCGAAAAATAAATCTCTTGTCCCGCGACAAATAAATTTCTTGCCCCGCGAAAAATAAATCTCTTGCCCCGCGAAAAATAAATCTCTTGCCCCGCGAAAAATAAATTTCTTGCCCCGCGAAAAATAAATTTCTTGCCCCGCGAAAAATAAATTTCTTGCCCCGCGAAAAATAAATCTCTTGCCCCGCGAAAAATAAATGTCTTGCCCCGCGAAAAATAAATGTCTTGCCCCGCGAAAAATAAATTTCTTGCCCCGCGAAAAATAAATCTCTTGCCCCGCGAAAAATAAATTTCTTGCCCCGCGAAAAATAAATCTCTTGCCCCGCGAAAAATAAATCTCTTGCCCCGCGAAAAATAAATGTCTTGCCCCGCGAAAAATAAATTTCTTGCTCCGCGAAAATAAATCTCTTGCCCCGCGAAAAATAAATGTCTTGCCCCGCGAAAAATAAATGTCTTGCCCCGCGAAAAATAAATCTCTTGCCCCGCGAAAAATAAATATCTTGCCCCGCGAAAAATAAATCTCTTGCCCCGCGAAAAATAAATTTCTTGCCCCGCGAAAAATAAATGTCTTGCCCCGCGAAAAATAAATTTCTTGCCCCGCGAAAAATAAATGTCTTGCCCCGCGAAAAATAAATGTCTTGCCCCGCGAAAAAATAAATGTCTTGCCCCGCGAAAAATAAATCTCTTGCCCCGCGAAAAATAAATCTCTTGCCCCGCGAAAAATAAATGTCTTGCCCCGCGAAAAATAAATCTCTTGCCCCGCGAAAAATAAATTTCTTGCCCCGCGAAAAATAAATTTCTTGCCCCGCGAAAAATAAATGTCTTGCCCCGCGAAAAATAAATTTCTTGCCCCGCGAAAATAAATGTCTTGCCCCGCGAAAAATAAATCTCTTGCCCCGCGAAAAATAAATGTCTTGCCCCGCGAAAAATAAATGTCTTGCCCCGCGAAAAATAAATGTCTTGCCCCGCGAAAAATAAATTTCTTGCCCCGCGAAAAATAAATTTCTTGCCCCGCGAAAAATAAATGTCTTGCCCCGCGAAAAATAAATTTCTTGCCCCGCGAAAATAAATGTCTTGCCCCGCGAAAAATAAATGTCTTGCCCCGCGAAAAATAAATGTCTTGCCCCGCGAAAAATAAATGTCTTGCCCCGCGAAAAATAAATGTCTTGCCCCGCGAAAAATAAATTTCTTGCCCCGCGAAAAATAAATTTCTTGCCCCGCGAAAAATAAATTTCTTGCCCCGCGAAAAATAAATTTCTTGCCCCGCGAAAAATAAATTTCTTGCCCCGCGAAAAATAAATTTCTTGCCCCGCGAAAATAAATCTCTTGCCCCGCGAAAAATAAATCTCTTGCCCCGCGAAAAATAAATCTCTTGCCCCGCGAAAAATAAATGTCTTGCCCCGCGAAAAATAAATTTCTTGCTCCGCGAAAATAAATCTCTTGCCCCGCGAAAAATAAATGTCTTGCCCCGCGAAAAATAAATCTCTTGCCCCGCGAAAAATAAATGTCTTGCCCCGCGAAAAATAAATGTCTTGCCCCGCGAGAAATAAATTTCTTGCCCCGCGAAAAATAAATGTCTTGCCCCGCGAAAAATAAATTTCTTGCCCCGCGAAAAATAAATTTCTTGTATATGTTATATATATTAAAATAAATTAGATATATGTAAAATGTTATTAAATACAATGTATTTACTGATAAATAATACAAATAATTCAAAGCTGAAGGTTTCACGGTTGACCTTGCATTACACTACATATGGCTGAGTGCTGCGCGCTTACCGCCCTCTATCGGAAAAACGGTTGAGCGCAGGAAAAAATGCTTGAAATAAAATGTGTCGCAAATTTTATGTTCTACAATTTCAATCCGAAGTGTTAACATCATTGGAGCAATAGAAACCAAGATAATCGCAAAAAACTGTTTTTTCTCACATTTGACCTTGAATAACTTTCGACGCAGACACGAGATTTTATGAGACTTTTGAGGCAACGCTGAAGACTCCAAAGCGAAGGTATATACAAAATTCAGCTTATTATCTCTCATTCCGAGGTTTTATGCTAAAATGACTGGGCTAATATTCAATTATAATTATTATAATACATTCGAATCTTCCATTACAATAAGCCGAAACGAATGTTTCAGCTATTCGAGTTTCACTGTCATACTTCACAATTTCGCACACAAGAACCGTATTCAGTTGTGCAATTTTTGAAAGTGAATTGTACAGCAAGCCCCTTGAAATATCAAAAAAAAAAAAAACAAATGCTTGCTCCATAGCTTTTTTTTAACTATTGAGAACCATTCGATTTTCAAATATTTTATAAAACAAAATTTTCTCATAAAATTAATTTCAATCATGAGACATAAAAGTGGTCAGGCTAACTCTGAATTAAGTTTCATTAGAACAACAGCCATCAAAATCACAATCATTAAAAATTAAATTAATTTAAAAATTAATTTTTTGGGCAAAATGAAAATGAAATGAAAGCAAAAAATTTAACATAGCAAAAAATTTAACATAGCAAAAACAAGGTTGTCGCATCATTAACGTTATATTTCAAATTTATGTCGTGGTTCTCGGAATTTTAATATGAATTTAATATCACTTTACTTGAAATATTTCATAATCAACAAGAATTTTCTATTCTCTATATACGCGGAACATTTCACCATAAGAATTGTATATCTGAATTAAGTTGTCTCCCTTTCTATATCTCTCGTCATCTAATTATAAATAATTTCGTAACCTCGAGAAACCTTTTAATCGGGAAAGGGTAAGTATATAGCCTTAAGAAATATAGCATAAGCAAACGTAGCTGTTCTGGCATAGTCCGTTACAATTAATTTATGACCTGCCTTAAGGCCATTTCAATTAATTTTCTCTGGTACTCGGTGCACCTACTTCACCCAAAGTAAATTCATCCATTACCTAAATATCTTCTCGATTTCATGGGGCTACGGCAAACACTGAAAGCTATGTATACTTCCCGACCAAATAATTTCTACTTCATTGCTTCTTGAAGACGATACTTAGATACAAATTTTCGGATTGACCCAGGTCATGCCAGGTTGCAATCAGCAGCAAGCAGCAGGAGGCCGGCTCACTTCAGAATTTCATCAGAGTCACTTGAGCATATCTACTCAACACTCGGCTCGCCAGACTCAACTCAACTTCATACACTCCACACAGCACTAATTAATATAACACAGGTGATAATTTATTGCTAACCATAAGTGCACACAAGCTATATATTCCTGCTACCATCAGTATCCATTTCCAGTAGACGCCACAAGCACCTTGATGCGAGGCACGTTCGTTTTCAGGATCGCACTCGTGCGGAAACAAGCCGCGAAACCACCACCTAATGAGCAAACAGGTGCTCCACGAACTGCTCAATGTACACTGAACTGAACCTGATCTTCTATATAGACAGGACTACACCAAAAGGACCATCATTTCACTAGCTTTTTCTCGCCAGAGCCAGAAATTTCACGACCGTTCGCTTAGACATCCACGCGACGACTCTTGCAACTGTGGGGCGCATCAGACTGACTAGAAGCTTCCAGTGATGTTGGCGATGCTTTTGGTGGAGCCTTCAATATTGAAGCCAAGAGAAATGCTTTGGAGATGTCGTGCTCGGTGTTGGGGAAATATGGTCCATAGAGTGTGTACAGTATGTGGCGAAAGTAAGCTTATAAGCTTGAAATAAAAGTAGAACAAAGAGCAAAATAATGAATGTCTCTGTTGCATGATTCCAATATTGAAGTTGGAAGGGTTTGTGTAACGTATTTATTTGTTCATACAAGTATGTAGTTGATGGGGTGCGTAGTAGTATAATTATTATATTTGATATTCATATAAATATGCACACAAATGTTGAACTTAAATAAAAATAATTTAGTTTATATCCATTTATGGAATATTATATTTAATAATTTTTGAGTAACTCCTCATTTTACTTCCAAGCAAGGCCCAATCAATTTTTTCCATTACATTTACACATTTTCCACATAGGAATTAAGGAGGAGCATAAATGCTTGCTTAACCTTCACCTGGTTTCGTGGGGTATGTACAAACCCCACGCTCGTTCTCGTCGATTTTCGATATCTAAATCTTCGAAATCACAGCTCGTAACGACATCTATCGGTAGTTAAGGGATACACTTTTAAACCTGTGCCAGTTGGATGGCGCTGCGACCGTTAGTTCGTCTGCAACAGTCATCAAAAGCAGTTTCGGGTGTGTACGTCGTTTTTTCGTGAATTGGAGCATTTTTGTGTTTTTAGTTTTGGTGTTTAGGAAGAAAAGAGAGGTCAGTAATCAACGTTCCTTTGCATCAAAATTTTTTTTTTACGATTTCCAACGTTTTTTGTTCACGTTTAGAATGGCGTATAATTTGCGTTCTCGATATTTACGAGAGCAGTTGCTCGAGGATTACTTGGACGAGGAACCAATGGATGATAATAGTGCCGATCATCTTTCAAGCTCGGAGAATTCTTCAGACGAAAGCTATGAAGAATCTGGCGATGCTATGGACCCATTCGCAAGAACAAAAGGGAAATCCCAACGGATTTTATTGTGAAGGTTCCAAAAAAAGATTGGTCACTCACAAAGTTCTGCCATGCTGAAAACTTAACGCTTCTCAGCTATGCTCCGAAGAAAAAAAAACTGAAAAAATTGCACTCCTGGCCTCCTCGCTTCTTCACACATAAGAAATGACAGAGGATAAACCTAATATTGTCCTTTATTATAACAAAAATAAAGGAGGGACGGACACTTTTAATAAGTTGTGTCACTCTTTCAGTGTGCCTAAATAGACGTACAGGTGGCCGCAGTGATATTTTCAAGGCATCTTGGACATGGCGATCGTGAATGCGACAATTTTGAGAGCGTGCAAAGCCGTCCAAAATCAAGAAGAAATAAAAATAACTGCAGATTATTGCTTAGAAAAAATTTATTTATATTTAATTACGCCGCATTTAGAACGTCGTCTTACTCAATTGAGGCTCCCCAGAGATTTGAAAGTAGGAATAAGAACAATTTTGAATTGATCGGTTTTGTCTGAATGCCATGTACAAAATTTGAATCTTATCATTAAGCAAAGATGCGCCTTATGTGATCGGAAGAAAGACAAAAAGGCAGATAAAGGACGTGCATCCTGCAAACGCCCTATATGCCTAGACCATATTGCACCGGTCGTTAATTTAATTTTTTTTATAAGCTACACAGCTTTTTTTCATTAACTCTACTTCTTTCAATGATTATTTTATAATACATTTGTTTAAAAAAATAAAACACAACACAAAACACAAAAATAAAACACAACTCGAAATAAGCTTTCCTATATTTCGAGATTCATTTTTTTCGTAAAACCCATACCTTAATTTCTCAAAATAAATACCTTTTTTTAAAGACCCATGAAAACTATTTTAATTTTTTTATAGTGATGTGACAGAAGAAGACACAGCTACAATTTCAGCCCTTTTTATCGAAAAACAAAAAAAGCTATGAATTTTTTTGTAAAAAACGCATTTTTTCAAGTTTTTCAGGTTTTCGATTTTTTTATGAACGCTGATCTTGATTTTTCTCAACTCGGACTAGTCTACAGTTTAAAGTGGTTTCTAAAGATGATCTCTGATTTTTTTTAAGGCAAAATAATCAATATTTCAATTTTTACAAAGATATTTCTCACTGGGGCTCGTACGTACCCCACGAGTCCAGGTTTGTTACTCAGGATGAGCATGCCAGGTGAAGGTTAAGATTGGGCCTAAAATGTTTTGAGTCATTGAACCAAATCATATGACCCCCAATATACAGACAAAAGGAACACAACGTGTATGGTTACTTTATTACTCATTAAAATTGGAATCATTTTGCCCAAAAATTGATATTTTTATGCGTGTATGAAAGTTTGAGCAAATTGATTGTTTGATCAGAGATGATGTTCTTATTTTGGCTACTGCAGGGGGAAAAAACTTAAAATTCCGTGACCCCAATAGAGCAAACAGGCCTTTCGCAGAGATCCAAGATTCTTGAACTGGTGCCACATCAAATTTACCTTTATTAAGAGTCAACAGTTGTTCCGCCGAGTCTAACCCACTAACGCAGGATTTTCATCGTTGGCCCAACATCCTTCTTAGTCTGCGCTTCAATCTACTGGCAACTGGCAACTGTTTCCTCTGGGTCCTTTATGCCCAGATCGCTCTCAATTTCGCCACTCTCCAGGGTGTTTACTTTCGAATCCAAATCAACAAGCAGCTTAATGACCTGCTTTACCCACGTTTTGGCAAGATGGCGTGGGGCGTGCGCAGCGTCTGTCTGCGCTCGAAGAAAGTAGTGTTTGACTTGAATAGGTTTTTTAGTTCCTAATCTACCTTTTGGGTCTCTGCAAACACTTTGCCTCTGTCAACTCTTTAGGTCTCTGCATGCGCCTAGCGCATCCACAATAATGTAGGCTTCGTCTGGTAGAAGTTAGGTGTTCGGACTGGATTGCGATATGACTGGTTTCAAGGAGTATATTAGAGACTGTCCGGATGATGAAGTGAGGTGCTTCAATTATTATCTTGAAATATATATTGGTAAGAGCTCTCAATCACACATGTCGTAGCGGTATTCAGGGAGCCTCAATTTACGAGAGTGATAAACCTATTGGCTGCCATCGATTGATGACTTGCTGACGCATCTGTTGTAAATTGGAGGGGTCCCTTTTTTTGGAATGAGCTAGGAATGTTACCTTTAAATTTCTTGCTTACAGTTTGCAAATGCGACCACCGCCTTCGTGGTCCATACTACCGTCATTTTTCGTCAATTCTCCTAAGTTGCTTACATATGAGCTGCTTGCCAGATAAATCAGCAGTTAAAGTTGATGACGCCTAGAAACAGCTGGTGGTCGCATATACTATATATTTGCAACATTCCTTGAATTGATTGAACCTTTTCTGGCAATGGTGTTAAGCCCATCAAAATTATTCTGTCTCCAAAGTAATCTGAGGATTCTTTTCCCAGTTGACACTGGCGGAAGATTATTAAAACCGTGTTACTTCAGGTGCTTAAGGACTGCTCGGAAATGATCTCAGCACTCTTGCTGAAAACATGGGAATACCATCGATGTAGGAAATGTTATTTTTTAAATTACTGGATAAGTAAAACATGGGAATGCCCGCCGGCCCTTCAAAAAGCGATATTTATGATGTTTTTAGTGTCGTGTATTTTTCATGGTATGAGGTGTTCCGCATGATGACGCCGTTGTAAGACAAGATGGTTGGTTCCAAACACCCTATTACTTCTTCAAAACAAGTAACTTTGATCGTTCTGTTTGCGTGGTCGGAAATTGCATCATTTTGGTCAAACTATAGTGGTGGGCTTTCCCTGCAAAACGGAGGGAGCTTAAATGCGTTGACAGCGGCTTTTGATGAAACTGCTGTTCCTGTTTCTCATAGTTTTGCTTTTAGGCTAGAGGGTCAACAGTATGCATTTATAATCTGCCGGCGGCCACGTCCCACTCAAAAATAAGATACTAGAGAGTACACCAAAACGATATCTTATCGATATATCTAATCTAAACTAAACTTAAACTTCGACTTGTACACTAAGAAAAAATTTCTTGGTTAATAATCCTATAATTTTGTAAAAATGGGAAAAAATGCATTATTTCGCCGTAAAAGTTCGCATATTTATGTTCAACCGCACTATACTCAAATGTATTTTTCATAGCAACATAGTCAATGTCTAATGGCTTCCAACTACATATTAAAAGGTTCTGTTTACAGAAAAGTGTATGGTCGCTTGCCTAATAAATAACAACAAACTTTACTTTTCTTTATATGCATTGTTCTATTATTAAAATAATTTCAACCATACATTATGGTATCCATTGCAAAAGGTATCATAGCGCTTCTGATCTAATTTTGTATCTTCGCTCTATCAAAGAAGCAATTTCGGTTCCACATAGCAATTTCGGTTCGATATTCTATATAATTCATACTCATGTTGTGCTGCGTAGTCCTTATATTACGTTGCACGTTGCATGTAAATAAATATTAAATATTATATCCCCTGCATAATTTTTTTTTATTTTATATTTTTTATTTTTTTTTATTAATTAACCAAACAAGATATAAACAATACAAGAAAATATTTGAAATAAATATGTGTAAACGAAAAATTAAATAAATTAAATAATTAACAAATAAATCAATAATAATTGATCAATAACAAACAAATAAAACATTGACATATAGCTTAAGATAAGGGGTTATAGATGGCTTGGAAAAGGGAGGATTGGAAGAAGAATTTGGAGATCGTTGGGGAATACAGAAAACTTATACTGTTAAATATTCTGCAGCATCTATTTACCGGCTCATTAGCTGCGTAAGGAGTGGAATGTGGATATTCTTTAAGTAAACGAGAGGGCCTGGTGTTCCTTACTGGGTTATTTGAGACCATTTTACTATTCAGGAATTCAACTTTGATAACGCCTCTAATGACGTCGAATGTGAAGCAGGCCGAAATCATCTTTCTTCTGGATGCAAGTGTCAATAAGTTTAGATAACCCAGTCGAAACTCATAAAGAGGAAGTGTATTAAAATCGTAAGGGTTGTATAGTTCTCTCAATGCGAAAAGCAAGAACCGTTTTTGTATGGACTCGAGTCTGTTACTGTGGGTTTCAAAAGCCGGATTCCAGCAGATAGAGGCATATTCGAGAATGGGGCGTACAAGTGAGATGCATAAGGATATTGTGGGAATTCCAAGGAATTTCGTAGCCCACAGGCTACGAAATTCCTTGGAACGTCTTTTGATGAACCCTAGTTGTTTGTTTGCACGGGAAAGTATTTTATCATAATGCAGAGTGAAGCGGAGTTTCTCATCCAAGAGAACACCAAGGTCAACAACGTTTTCAACTCAGGCTAAGAAATTAATGCCAAGGAAGTACGTGTTATGTGAGACCGTGCATTTTCGGTTGGAAAATGTTTATTATAAATTGCATTGATACTACGATCAATTACTTTCTGGTATTTTTTTCCTGCTTCTTTCCATTCTCTCTATCACTCTATCAGCATGCACCGTCCGTGAGCATTATTTTCCCCTCGAGTAGGTGTTTCATAGTACGAATGCCAAAGATCAGGGGATTACCGTATGAAGTGAATTTTTAGCTATGATGGTAGGAAGACACATATGGGAGAAACCGATATAAATTATTTCATTCTTTACCTGCCACTTTTTTTCTTTTTTTCTGAAGCGCTATTATTATGCCTCGCCACTAAAGCTTTAATGTGACACCTAATTAATGGAGCGCTGTTAAGTCACAGGCTGTTAAAACAATAGAAGACGAACAAATATAGCTATATATCAGTGCACACTTTCAAAACCACTTTGACAAATAAAAAAATTTTTAATATATATTAATTTTTTTTTAAATTTTTAAATTTTAATCATCCCGCAAAAACAATTCCAACTTGATTCTGCTTTCGGAGGCTTATTCCACAAAAACGATCGAGTTTCCCGTATCAATTATTCTCTGCTTTGATAAGCTTTAGAGAAGATATACGTTGTATATGCTGATTTTTAGACAAGAATGGAACCATGATCACAATTCAATAACCTTTACATGTTTTAGTTATTGAAATCGAAATAATTTTGTATGCTATCAAATAAGTTATTGTAAGAAATACTATCGTGTATCTCTACGTTCGTCTAGATTCACAGACGAAAGTTCTATAACTTATGGAAACTTTAGCCATAAATTATATTAAAATATCTCATAGCGTTCTACTATGCAACTATGTCTAAAAATACTATAAATGGCCAGTGTCCATATATACCCTATGCACATAGGATAAGTGAGACATAAAATTGTGTAAAATATACTAAAGATTTTTAATGCTAATGTGGACTTCATTACTTTTCATCACCAGGTTTTCTGCACTGGAGCCATTGTAACTACGTGTCACTAGCCGCCACACCACTTTAGGATGAGGAGACATCATTGAGCACTAGCCAAACTTCAAAATTTCAGCCTTAGCTACGTACTACTTTCTTCAAGTGTTCGGAAAAATTACCGTATTGAAAATCCGGCTCTCTTTTTCTCATACATTATAGTGCATAGTACTGGACCAGGCTTGAGATCAAAACGTAAGTAATAGAAAATTGCTAGATATTTCCGTTAAAATTATCAAAAATCAGTGGAAGTAGAAATTGAAATTTTGGAAATAGAAATTAATAATTGTTCGTAATTTGAAAGAATGTGCTTTAAATTAAATAACTATTATTCAAAAGTTGAAAATGGTTCGATTAAAAACTATATTTGACATTAAAAAACAGCTTGAGGAGTATCTATATCATGAAAGATAACGAACAAAAAAATTGCTACAAGACTATTGTAATTTTTTAAAACCTTGGAAAAAATATACATACAGAATTCAACTTTTTGCGCTGATTCTGATTAATGTAACCTCTCACATTATAATTGGAACATCGATACCGCAAATATTTTAAATATTTTCTTTAAAACAACTTGTACCTTTTTTTTGGTGGCTTAAGTTTGATAAATGCATTTTGCGTTTAACTGGCTTCCCTTGTCAAGTGATAAAATGAATCCTTTATTAATTTCTTCTCCATACATTTTCCATTAAATAAGCAGTTAATTACGCATCTCAGACATTACATAATACTGATGTTTTCTTACATCAACAAAATTGTATCAAAGTTGTCAGTCGTCGACTCAAACATATGCTCTGTCAAATTTAATTCAATCAAACCACTCCACACAATGAACACCCGAAGTAGAAAAAAACCTGACAAAACTTTGTATTCAACAAGAAAATATCAACTACGGGAAAAAATGTATTCTCAACCAACTTTGGATAATTCAAAGGAAATCATCACGATAGAATTAGATAGATACTTAAACCCAAGGCCAAATTGTGTTATAAAATTTTTAGTACGGATTAGGTGTGGGCGCATCGAAGAAAATGATTTCGGTAGCCAACAACCGAAAACAACTGACAACCGAAAAACCACCTTATTATTCCGTCCACGGCACATTTGAGGGATATCACAGTGTTGTTTCGTTGTACGGGCCCAGGGATGATATTGCGTGATTTGAATTCCGAACAGTCGAATCGTGGCCGGTGGTCGTCGCTAAAAGTTTGGAAATTACTTGGATACCAATGCAATGTGACGGACACAGCTCCGAGGACACACACGTGATCAGCACTTTGGATAAATGGTCGAAGAATATAAAAATGTTGTCGTCGATGATACAAGACGTCAATAGAGTGGAAGAAGGAGAAAATGAAGAACGAAAACGGCGTATCGATTATCGTTAAAGATTTCGCTTCGAGAGTAAGTCATTTTGCTAAAGCAGGAGATTAGTGCGTCTCATGTTCAAATCACGTACGAATACAATGAGTCTAGACTTAAGTCGAAAGAGAAGTTGAACAATGAGAAGCAACAATAAAATAGCAGATGTGCTGCGAATAAACAATGCTCGACACGAAAATTGTGATACAAATAATTTTAGTGATGATCTGACTTAAGATACGTAGATAGGTTAATTTGATAGAAAATTTTGGATTACAGCTCATTGTCCAATAAATTTTAGATGGAAGTTTTGCCTCATTATGAAATGTTCATTATAAACAAGAATATAATTGAACAATACGTATAATAATTTACCCAGAAGTTCGTCCTGCAACTTGGTTCGGTCATCTACTACAAAGTGTTTGCTAAACACGATTGATCGCTCAACAACCTTTATCAGGTCAAGGGCTTGAAGTTGGTAGACAGCTTTATTCGCAAATTTGCAATCAATGTATGCAGGAGTGGAGTAATAAGTTCCACGACTTACTTTGTACCTAATTTCACTCAGACACATATTGAGAGCTACGTGAACTCAAAGCTCGATGCGCGGTATCTCGTCTGAATCTAGATTTTATGGTTACAAAACTACAAGAGCTTGAGCTGTGCATTAGTCTTTTCAGAATAATTTGAGTTTCGAGGAGGCAGCGATAAAAAAGTAGCGGCCAGGTTGATTTAATCGCGTACTATCAAGTTTTTTACGTTCCTTTTTTTATTTCCTTATTTCAACAGATATCATGTTAAAAATATTTCGCCTGTCATCAATGTGGCAACATGTTTTCATCAAAGATAGATCTTCCACCTCTTATCCTATGTCTTTTACAAACTCGATTGGTTCTGCTTTTGACCAATAGAAACAATCTGATTCTGTTAATCACAGAATTCTTGCAAAGCTTGAAGGTTATGGGGTGTCTGGTCTTCTTTTGTCTTGGTTTTCATCCCATGTTTCTGGTCGTACCTGAACAGTAACTGTGCATTCAATCACGTTTCTCCTTTCTATGCGCTTTCCAGAGTTCCTCAGGGCTCAATTCTTGGTCCATTATTATTCCTAGTTTTTATCAATTTCTCTTCCTTTTTTCATTCTCCTTGTTCGGTGGACTTCAAAGTGCTTGGAGTAATTGAATCTATCGACGTCTACCCTAGCTCAAAAATAATTGCTGTACTCTGTGCGACTGGTGCTTTGAAAATTCACTTACTCTGAACATATCCAAATGTCATCCAATGTCCTATATGTATAAAATGTCACCCTTAATATATTCTTACTCTCTGTACGGATTTTATATTAGGGCTGTTGACAATTTTAAGGATCTTAGTGTGTTCTTTGATCGAAAGCTCAAATTTGATTGGAACATTGCGCATATAACCGCTAAGGTCTTTTGTTTGCCCGGTTTTATCCTTAGATGTTCCGCTCCTTTTACTTGTGTCTCTACCTCTCTATCTATTTTGTTTACTTGTTCGGAGTATCCTAGAATATTGTTGAATGTTGTCAAGTGTAATCTCCCAGTCATAAATACCTTAATGATGCGGTAGGGTAGAGAGATTTTCATTAGGTGCGTTTTTTTGCGTCTCGATCAATAGCGAATTAGGGTAGGCAACATTGAAAATAACAACAACTGATACAGGATTATTGTTGATTTCAATGCTGCCTACCCTAATCTGCAATTGATCGAGACTCCAAAAAACGTACCTATTAATGGTTTCTCTGCCCTTAGCTCGGACTTAAGTTTATTTTAACTCGCCATTAGCGTGTGTCACCAGGAAGCACTGCAACCTTCAGTTTGCTTCTTTTTCACTAACGTTCTCTTAATTTAAATCTTAAACCGAAAGTTAACTTATCATGCTTGACTATTTTCATCATTATTGTACTTTCTTCTATATTACCTTTTATGTTTTCCTTTTAGACATGGGTAACGCAGCGCTGCGCCGCGCAATTGCGTTGAAGCACTAGCCATGATACCACTGCGCTGATACCGATTGTCGGTATCAGTAGCGCAGTAACGCACTTCGGTATCAATGGTGTTGGCGCTGCCGCTTTGCAATGCCAACACCATTTGGCTTGGCGCGGCGCAAAGATATGAGTTGAGTATATTTACCTCAAGTCTGTTTGAGTTTGATGCAAAGCAATAGAATTTCATTATGCTTCAATACTACAACTAAATAATACCTTTATGGTATATTAAAGCAATGATGTTGATACTTGTCTAATTTACACTTATCAAAAAGTCAGGCATACGCACGTTTGGAAAGATACCTGAATGAGTACACGCTGCGCCGCGCAATTGCGTTGAAGCATTAGCCATGATACCACTGCGCTGGTAACGATTGTCGGCATCAGTAGCGCAGTAACGCACTTCGGTATTAGTAGCGCATACCGAAGTGCGCTACTAGCGCAGTAACGCACTTCGGTATCAATGGTGTTGGCGCTGCTGCTTTGCAATGCCAACACCATTTGGCTTGGCGCGGCGCAAAGATATGAGTTGAGTATATTTACCTCAAGTCTGTTTGATGCAAAGCCATATACCGACGCGTACGCACGTTTCCAAAGATACCTGAATGGGTACATTCTATAGCCTGGGTATTTTAGGGTATTTTATATCGGAAAATTAGTAAGTTCAAATGCTCTCGTCCCATACTCTCTCGTTGCTCTCGTCCCATACAAGCTTTTTCAATCATTCTTTTTTGAGTGAATCATAGCGTCATGGTATCAGCGCCGTATGTGAGTCCGAGAAACGCAGTGAGTATCACACATAGGCGAATGAGATCATGGTATCATAGCGCAATGGTATATTAGTATATTAGCGCTTCAAAATTTGCTGCGTTACCCATGTCTAATTCCTTTAATTAGTTGAGGTTTGAAATATGTATATTTTCAATTCTAGGCAATGTGAATTTTCTTAGTCTCTTTCTGGCTGTTTTAAATATTGATATTTGTGTAGTTAGACATTAACCTGTTTAAGTGTATTATAAATAAATATAGAAGACAGGCCGTAGGTTGGTATCTTTTTCCATTAATCCTGCCCCATAGACTTTACGCTTACACTTTCTGCACTCAAATGACCGTCAGCCATTTCCTCCACTTTTCTTTTCCGTAGTACGAATAGTCTGCAGGGGAGGTCATATTCCGGGTCCTCTTCAATGTCGCAGCTCGGATCGACACCAAGTCAATGTAGATGACGGGCACCACGACCAGCTAAAAAATGTGCTAGGTCATACGTTATTTCGCCGTCCTGCCGCACCTCAGAAATGTACATTTATATTTTAGCAGTAATTTTAAGTAATTAGTATTCAGAGAATATTTTACTTCAATGATATTCTTGAAACGAAGTTAACTTTTATTTAATTCAATTTAATATTTTACAAATTACATTGTTCTATCAATCAACATTATTCAACCAAGTTCTGCTCTAGACTGAAAAAATTATTTTTACAATTTTGTTTTTCAAACCAAAATCTAGCTACTAGATTACAATCGTTTTTCTTGACACTTCCCAAGTGCATAGGCAGTGTATCAATCCAAAGTATTTCCATTTATCTTTTCGCCTGAAGTATCCCTACAATATCCTCCATTTCATCTGCCAGTAGTATACCAATAAAAATCATACCCACTATCACGTATGCAGCCTTTCCTGATGTGGTCTTATAAACCCGCATCGTCCTTATTTATTTATTTCGATTCTAACAGGCTCTAGCCCATTTACAAAAGCAGAATCAGCAAGGGGAAAAAAGAAAAATGTTGAATTTAGATACAACAAAACCAAAATTCTGAGTTAAGATTGCAATACAATAATGAAATATAATATAATTTAAAAAAAAACATAAAAAATGCAATAATGACTCTACAAGAACGATATCCTAGACAATAATGTGGAGGAACTTAATGAAAAATCATGTGAAATTTCAAGAATTCAGGCTTCGATTTTCCATATAAGGTTAGCGGTAATAGACAAAGCTGTAGTTCATTGTGTTTCCTGGAAATACACATTAAGGGCGAGTGGAAAAACATATCTGCTCGTGCAAACGTTATCGAAAATTGATCTATCTGAGCGACTAACCTCAGGCAATAGAAGCTTAGAATCAAAATCAGATAGCATAGGACAGTGTAGGAGCTTGTTAAGTAGGCACTTATCAAGGAACATTTGTCGAGACTTTAAGGAACAATTTTGGAGTAAGGACAAACGATCACTTTACTCACAATAAGGTGTATGAAACTTAAGGGGACATAGCCATAGGCGCGCCGTAGGGGGAGCCAGGGGGGGGGGGGGCAGGACCCCCCAGACCCTAAGTTAAAGAAGAAAAATAAATATTTCCAACAGCAGACACTTTTTCTGCTTTTTTTATCAAGATTATCTGTTCATTCTTACTAGGCAATATACAGGTATTTAGATAAATCTGAGTATTAAAATGGTAGGCAATAAGATAATTAACGTAGAATACAATTTTTGAAGCCATTTGGAGAATAAAAATGGCATCCCGCCACTTTTATGGTATCTATGACCTACTTGGTTTACACTCAGATTAACTGTGTGTGAATCTCATTATAATTTGATAACTGCATCGGAAGTTAAAAGGCACAGCACTTCAATTTTAACAAGCGTTTTTTCATAGTGACACAACCGCCACATAGTTCTTAATATATTCATTAAACTTTTGTCAGACCTGTAACTACTCGAGACTAGTATATCCTATGAATTTTATCCGGTCGCGAAAACTTCCGAAAATAATTTTAAAAACAAGATTGCGAACTACTGTAGTGGCAAAACACAAAATGAATTAATAAAAATGATAGCTGAAATCGTTCGCGAGGACAATACAGCTGAAATAAAAGAGTGCGGTCTCATATCCATTATGGCAGACGAAGCAAGGGTCCACAAAAAGGAACAATTCTCCGTGGTTGTCAGATTTGCTAAAGAGCTAGCTGTCGGAAAAACGTTCTTAGGCTTTGTAGACTGTTCAGGAGCTAGAAATGCCTCGTATTTAGCAGATATAATTTTGAGCCTGTTAGACAGCTACGGACTTAGCGAATTGCCTGTTGTTGGACAGTCTTATGATGGTGCTAGTGTCATGTCAGGACAAAAAAGTGGTGTACAAATCTAAATTAAGATGAAACACCCTGCAGCCACATTTGTACACTGTCTACCTCATAAAATTATCCTTGTTGTGATGGACACATTTTTCACAATCGAAACGTGTACATACTTTTTCAATGCCATCGAATCACTTTACCTACACTTTTCGAAGCCATCACAACACGAATTGTTGAAGCAGCTGAAGAGGCAGTTGGTCTAAATACACGGCATGGAATGAGAAGTTTAGTCAATGAGATTTCACAATTGCAAATATGTGATCAATGGCTATGGGACCAAGAAAAAGGCTTTAGAAAAAAAATGAATGAGGGGAAAATACAACGACTCAGTTTATTCATTAGGGATCTTTCATTCAATCAGTAATCATAAGTTTGTAGCAAATCTTTTCATCTTTCACTATGTTCTTTTTATAACGAACATGTTAAGCACATATTTCCAAACTAAAAATGCAACTCTTAGGGTTGGGATAGATCTTGTGAGTGGAACAGTTAAAACACTACTAAGTGAGCGAGAAGACTTATATGTAGTTTGGAAAAAATCAAATCATTCGCAGAGAAGAACTGTCTGGATCTTACATTTTCCAGAGGATCGCAAAACCCGAACACAGCAAAAAGTACTAGTTTCAAAGGTTTTCCTGTTTCATCTAGCCTCGGACATGCAGTTAGGGCTACAAATATGTCCCTGTAAACCAAATGGCTCGAAAAGAGTAAGTTACAGCACTCTTCATTTTGCCAAATTATTTTGCTTTTTCTAGGTTTTCTAGGTAACAAAAGTTTGAAGCAAGATATCAATTTCTTCCTTCTAAGCTTAAAATATTCCAATTTTTTCAAAAGATATTTTGAAACTAAGCTATCCCCTTCTTCAAGTATAAGTTGAAATATATTTAGCTTCTAAACGAAAAAATAGTCTTATATTTCTAATTATTTCAATTCTATTCCCGTATAATTCATACAAGCTTCCTTTCTTAGCGGTCATAGATAATTCATGTGTAGTTCATACCTACCATTCACATTATATGCATGTGGTACCTCATACGTATTCACAGACACGAAGTTTATTTGATAATGCATTATGCATTAGCAAATAACAAAGAATAAATTAACAAATATATAATGTAGTAAATTACATAAGTTGTATGAACAGTACGTGTACCTTACGGAAGACGAAATCATCGCATGTTTTGAACTTTTCGGTCCATGGCCCCTGCCAGATTTTAGGCCACGGCACGCCTATGGACATAGCACCTTCAAATTGAAAAAAAAACTGGTTTTTTCAAAGGTTAGTTTTTAATTGAATAAAACCACATATCTCAATGAAACTTTGTTCATATACTTTATTTGCCTTGTACTACATAAAAAATTGTTAAAAATTTTTTGTGGCCCCCTGTCGTCTGCTACAATTGTTTTGAAAAAAAACACCAAAAAAACCTGGCGTGCACGATAACTGCCCTCAGAAGAGGCTGGGGAAAAAACAAAAACGGGGTTTTCATCAGCATCAAAGCGGCCTTGGAATGAAAATAACAAAATGGCGGCGGTTTTTCGAAAATCGAGGTTTTTTTCCCCCAGAAATCGTTTATAACTAAAAACATTTAATGGCGATTTTTTCATCCGTAGTTCATTCTGAGCATTGGCATGTGCAGATTAACGTGTTAAAATTTCAGAACGATTAGATTAATACATTTTTCTTAATCATGCACGCCAACTTTGTTGTTTCGAGAAAATCGCGTTTAAAGTTAAAATTTAATATTTTTTGTAGTAAATCTTACCGAAATTTATTCTGCGTTGCCTGGAACATACAATACACCTTCCTCTTGCACATACTCCTCTTCTTCGAAAGATTTTTACTCTCTTCAAGCAGTTCTGGTCTCTTTAGATGCCTCAGTCGAGTGCTTTCCGCCTGGTTAATTCTTGCAGCATCTCTATTTTCTGGATGTTCCAGCGCACATTGGCCAATTGTAATTTCCATTACTTGCATTATTTTCAAGATAGCCATAAATTTTTTATTGAATGTACATGCAAAAATATTTGCAGCCTTATTTATGATATTTGTTCCACAAAAAGTATGTTTTGAGTGACATTCAGCCCCTGGAGAAACATCACCGACAAAACTAGGTTTAAGAAAAAACAAAAAATTGTAAGAAAATATTGTATCCCTAGTCACACCTTTACCCAATTTCCTTCCACCCATAAAACTCGCTCATCACGTACTCAGTCCCAATTTTCAATGACAACAGATAATTCTTCCTTATCTAACTGTTCCAATGCTTTTACTCATAATAATAGTAATGCACTGATACCCCCAGCAGTTAACACGGCATCTTCTCCCTCAAGCAGGTGTACCAACGTTGTTAATAAACACTCCTCCAAGGTTTCCAGTCAGGCCGCCGTAAACTTAGCTCCTTCTACGAGCAATATAAATTATTCTTCTAATGGTAGTAATATGACATCTGAATCTCTTCGAAGATCAGGCAACCCTTTTAGGCATTTTTCCTAACCGATCTCAGAAAAGCCTCAAACTTTTTTACCACAATTGTGGTGGTATGAGAGGCAAACTAAGTAAATTATACCTTGACGCCAAATCGTGCCATTTCAATTTACTCGCCATCACCGAAACTTGGCTTAATGCCTCTCATAAGAATGAGGAGATTCTTGATAGTAGTTTAACTATTTACAGAAGCGACCGTGATTATTGTTCTACGGGTCAGTCGCGAGGAGGCGGTGTCTTACTTGCTGTTAGTAACACACTTTCAAGTGAGCTTGTAGATACCACCCCAAATGTTTTCTTCCAATGTATAATTGTTCGGATCTCCACAAATAACAACTCAATTTACATCGCTGTTGTCTACATCCCCCCTAGATCTGACGAATCCATCTACAGCAATTTTTGTGACACAATATCTTCACTAGCGATATCTACTTCACTAGCGAAAAAGATAAAATAATAGTGTTAGGTGATTTCAATCGTCCGAATCTTTGCTTTGTTCCGGATGAAAATGACTCTTACCTTCTCCCCGTAAACCTTGTAGACACCAACGATTTCAATCTTGCGAGTGCCTTTTATGGTAATGATTTGCAGCAGGTTTCCCAAACTCCTAACCAAAATGGTAATTGGTTAGATCTTGTTTTCACAAATGCTTATGACGAAGTAGTGGTTAGTCCAACTAGTGACGCAGAGCATCTTTTTTGCAATAGTTTACACCATACAGCACTGTCAGTCGAACTTTCCACTCCAGATTCCACTTGCTTGAAAACTTACAATAACTCAATTGTATTTGACTTCCGTAATGCTGATTATGAAAGCATTAAACATGTTCTTGATACTACTGATTGGTTGTCTACTCTTTCAACACAAGATCTCGAGACAACCATTTCGTCTTTTTACAATAAATTATTTGACGCCGTTGAAAGATATGTTCCAAAGATAAAAAAAAAGGATAAATTGTCTGAGCCATGGCTTGATAGGGACCTTAGGCATATGCGCAATCGTAGGAACAAACTTTATAAGCTTATTAAAGAAAATACCGATGTTTTTCCTGGTATTCAGGAAGAATATAATGAAGTTGCTAAGCAATTTTTAGCAAAGTCTCATGAGGCTTATGACACTTACATTAGAACAACCGGCGAAAATATAGTCCGCGACCCGAAAAAATTCTTTGATTTTGTTAATTTGAAGCGAAAAACTACTGGCTACCCATCGTCCATGTTTCTTGATAATATAACGTCTTCCTCTCCTAAAGAGATATGTGACCTATTCGCTGATAGTTTCCAAGAAATTTTCAATGCACCAGACCCATCTAACTCACACCTTTCTTCCGCTGATTCAGCTTCAACAGCTTTTGTGAACCATTTAAAAATTTCCAGGGATGAAATACGTAAAGCTATTTTGGATCTCGACTGCAACAAAGGTCCTGGGCCTGATCTTCTTCCTCCAATCTTCTTGCGCAAGTGTGTAGAGCAGCTTATAGATCCCTTGCATATTTTCTTTAATAGATCACTTTCGTCGGGAATTTTCCCATTCTGTTGGAAGCTTTCGTATGTCACACCCATATTTAAAAATGGTGATCGACGCTGTATCCGAAATTATAGGGGCATTGCCATTTTGTCTTCGATTCCGAAACTTTTCGAAAAGGTGGTATACGATAAACTTTCTCCGCTTGTTGATTCCCGTTTGAACGAGCAACAACATGGCTTTAGAAAAGGTCGCTCAACTACCACGAATTTGACGTTCTATGCAAAATGGAAAACGGATACCAAATTGACGCAGTCTACACTGACTTCAGTAAAGCGTTTGACAAAGTTGACCATTCTACCTTGATTCTAAAGCTTCAGAAATTCGGTATTGCCGGGTCTTTACTCAGCTGGCTGACCTCCTACCTTCGCGATCGAACACAATGTGTAAAATTTCAAGGATTTTTATCGAAAAACGTTAGTGCTACCTCTGGTGTACCCCAAGGTAGCCATCTTGGCCCACTTCTTTTTAATATATTTATTTCCGACTTATCTGACGTCCTAGCAGGCATACCTCATTTACTCTATGCAGACGATCTCAAACTTTATCAGACTATGGAATCGAAATCGGATGCCCCCTTTCTCCAATCCAAGCTTGATTCACTTGATCAGTGGTGCAATTTAAACAAGCTCTCTCTCAATATCAACAAATGCCAAGTTATTAATTTTTCCAGGAAATGCACGGTCACACACAATACATACTTCCTCGGCAATAATATGCTAACCCGAGTTGATAACATTGCTGACCTCGGTGTTATCTTAGATGAAAAACTCCGCTTCACCTTACACTTTGATAAAATGCTTTCTCGTGCGAACAAACAGCTAGGTTTCATCAAAAGACGTGCCAAAGAATTCCGTAGTTTGTGGGTCACAAGATCCTTATACACTTCACTTGTGCGTCCTATTCTCGAATACGCTTGCATTAGCTGGAATCCCGCTTTTGAAACCCACAGTGACAGACTCGAGTCAATACAAAAACAATTTTTACTTTTCGCCTTGAGAGAACTGTACAACCCTTATGATTTTAATAGCCTACCCCCTTATGAGTTTCGACTGGGTCATTTAAACCTATCGACACTAGCCTCCAGAAGAATGATGATATCGGCTTGCTTCACATTCGACGTCATTAGAGGCGCTATTAATGTAGAATTCCTGAATAGTAAAATTTCGATAAATATCCCTGTGAGGAACACCAGGTCCAATCGTTTCCTAAAAGAATATTCACATTCGACGACATATGCAGCAAATGAGCCAATAAATAGATGCTGCAGAATATTCAACAGCATTAGTTATTTATATTCCCCTACGATTTCCAAATCATCCTTCAAATCCTCTCTTTTGCATGCCATCCATACCCCTAACCCTTAAGCCATAGCTTGTATTTCAATGTTTTTATTTATTGATTGTTATTTATTAATCTATTTGTTACTTTTTTCATTTGTTTGTTACTTATTTAACTTGTTTGTTTTTAATTTTTACTTGACTTACTTTTCCATTTAATTTTTAATTTGTTATTTTATATCTAATCTTGTACCTTGTTTGGTGAACAAATAAAATAAAATAAATAAATAAATAAAACAAATTCCAAATACAAGAATTATAGCTTTCGTTATTATTCTGCGTAAAATTGCCCAAGCAGCGCTTTAATAAATCTTCCGATGATAAGTCTTCATAAATAGGCTTTAAAATTACCACCAGCTGCCTCCGCCTTGCGCCACTTACACCAAGTCTTTTATCCAACAGGACAATAAGAGTGTTGAGGGTTCACATCAGTTGAAATTTTTTGGTAATATGCTGTCCAAATTTCCTTTTCAATTGAATTAGAATTTCGTCGTATAAGTGAGCCATAATATGTTGAAAGATTTTTCATTAATTTGAGTGTCAGTTGAACTTTTTCCGGACCTTATTTTGGAGTTACAACACTTTTCTTTAGAAGCATCTTTTTCAGCTAAGTTATTTTGTTTTTTTTTGCCAAGGCTAACTTTTTTTTTGCTTCTTTTGAAGGAGTTGACTCACTTATCTTTCTGTACACTTTAGCCAAAGTCGATGTAGTGGTATAGCGAAGTGAACGAAAATCATACAAAAAATTACTTTGGCGCGATTCGCTATATATGCTGACTAAATTTTTTGTTTAGAATTTCAATTTTATATTATTAAAATCATGTTTTTAAAGCTTCATTCTAATATATTCAATGAAAAAATAAAAATCGATTTATTAAAAATTTGAAGATGCTATGTCCCCTCAAGTAATAATGAGCGTGTAAATCAACGCTGAACATAGTCTACTCTACAGTATCATTTAAATAGTTGAAGTGGTTAGACTAGACTTGACAGCAGTATTCAAGGATGCTACGCGCGAGTGAAAAGAACATATAGGAACATATGAATATGTTAGTAAGAACGAAATCGGAAAAACGAGAGGCCTTGACAAAAAGCACATCAAGGTCCTTAACATTGTCGACAACCGTAAGAGCCGATCCAGATAAAGTATAGGAAAACATAAGACGAGACATTTTACATGTATGAAACATTTGATGACATTTAGATGCATTTAGAGTAAAAAAGGTTACTGTGTACCACTCACGCAGAGCGCAAATATCATATTGTAACGTGACAATCATTGCGCGATTCAATTATTTTCAACGTATAAAAGTCAGCTGGGGAAACGAGGCAGATCATTGGTATATAATGAAATAACAGGAAACCTAGTATCAACCCTTGAGAAACACCAGAAATAGTACATTAGGTGTGCGCTGAATTAACAAACTGAGCACATATTCTTCTTATTTGCTTCCATTTAGTCTGCCCACACCATTCAATATGGGCTTTAAAGTGGAGTTTGAAATCTATTTTCTAATCTAATCTATTTCGCAATATACTAAATATCTTCTAAATACTGAATAGATGGGATAGATCAAATTTGCTGGTCGCCAACGGTGACTTAAACCGTCTCATTTTTTCAACGGTTATAATTTAAAACGGCTTTGGTTTTTTTTGCACAACTAGTTTCAGCACAGCACTCTCAAGCCACTCCTTAATCACACGTATGGTTTTGTTTGGGGAAAATTGTTTTCGAACAATTATGCTTCGGTACGCTTGGTTGGTTTGAATTCAGCACATTTAACCAGAACGTGGTGTTAGGCCTTGAGAGATCTTGACGCTGGTGTTAGTGCGATAGTAGTCGATTCTCCGTAGTTAGTGCTGCGTGGCTCAGGATGCCATCCAACGTGGAGAACCATGCCGATAATTTGGAGCCTCAGTTCAACACTGTGGGTCGTGCATTCACTACAACTAAGAAATAAACACTCCGTGCGGCATGAACCTGTTTAGTGAACAAAACAAAAGCTCTCGGTGATGTAATTGCAATTTGACATCTGTACATGTGCCAATAATATTGTTTTTGGATTCATGCTCTTAGGTCCTAGAGCTCGACTTTGTAGATGAAAGAAGATCCTTCCGAGTGAACGTAAATTACAACTCAATAGTGCTTTTAATTTCCATGCATTGTTCTAATGACATCTCTTCACATGGCATTTCGCATCAATAATTTTCTTCCTTTTAATTTCTCACTCAACATCTTCAACAGACTTCCTTCCAAGCAACTAATCGAAATTATTTTGAATTTCGAGTTTAAACTGGTCCCAGCAGTCCATAGTATAGTTTAGCGATTGACCTGCACATAGTCTCGAAATTCATGAATGCACAACAGTGTCTCTAAGCAGAATACTCAAACTGATTGCGTTTGCATAAGAAATTCGAGTATCATGAACGGATACATGCCACTCATGCCACAAGTTTGCCTCAAATTTCGTTCTGCATTCACATGAAATATATTCAGGAATGCAATGAGTATCCAACAGAAACAAAACATATACTGTATGAAGGACTTACATTAAATAGTTTAGGTAAATCAATTATTTTCATGTATAGAACAATCGAAATGAATTAGTTTGAATTGAGTGTCTATGACAAATATATTCTGTATTTATGTTTGTGAACGTTGGGTTGTTTTGAAGTTCGGGCATGAAATATTCAATTGTTTTAATGGAATTCCCTTTGTTGTTAATCAAGTTCATAAAAGTAGGTTTATTTTATGTATTATTTATTCTCAAGGCTGCCAGTCACGTGAGCGTTCAAAACAAGGAAAATACAATTCTTCAGATCACTGTGAAGAATCAAACCCACATTGGGCGCCATCTAGCAGACACCTGAAGCTCATAAAACATTATCTTATAAAATCAAATAATTAACTTATCGAGAGTTTTGAATTGTTTATTTATTGTTTAGTTTCGTTAGGCTTCTTCCTGTGTTGTTTGTATTTAAAATGCAATAAAAAAAAAACTTGATAATAAATTTTAAAAATAAATCTACTTCCATAAAGGTTATTGATTTGTGATCACGGTTCCCTTCTTGTCTATAATCGCATAGACAACGTATATCGTCTCTAAAGCTTATCAAAGCAGAGAATAATTGATACGGGAAACTCGATCGTTTTGCGGAATAAGCCTCCGAAAGCAGAATCAAATTGGAATTGTTTTTGCGGGATGATTAAAAATGAAAAATTTTTATTTATCTTGAAAATTTTATTTGACAAAGTGGTTTTTTAATCATCCCGTTTTTTAATCATCCCGCAAAAACAATTCCAATTTGATTCTGCTTTCGGAGGCTTATTCCGCAAAACGATCGAGTTTCCCGTATCAATTATTCTCTGCTTTGATAAGCTTTAGAGACGATATACGTTGTCTATGCGATTATAGACAAGAAGGGAACTGTGATCACAAATCAATAACCTTTATGAGTAAATTATTTCCATGGATATAAGTCGGAGATGTTAAAATTTGTCACAACCAGCGTAAATAACAATTAATGATTTCCAACTGCAAGTGGTCACACCAGTCAAGTATGCACTGTGTGCTGGTGTCTGATGAGAATCAGTGCATGCTTTCGAAACCACTTTGTCAAATAAAATTTTCACGATAAATAAAAATTTTTCAATTTTAATCATCCCGCAAAAACAATTCCAATCTACTTCCATAATTTGTAGCATTCTGACCAAAATTAACTTTATCATGCACATATGACATCATTCTTTACAGCACACTAAATCCCTCTCAAACGTGCTTAAACGTGTCCCGAACAGTCGAGAAATTATCATTCAGATTCATCTGAAAATAGAACTAGAACTATATAACTTAATCTGCTCAAATGCCCATTCTAGTTGAACTTCAAATTTCATAGCATACTGTTCTTTACATGTTTTCCCTCTCTTGTGAGGAGCTGGGTCGCCAGGCAAGTTTACGTGACTTCATAAAAGTATGTCCTTATGATTCATTCCAATTAAAGACAATCAAAGCCCTAAAGATATTTTTATGATGCCATTACGCTCTTATCTTAGAGACGTGATCAAATTGAGGCATTTTGTTCGAGTAGTAGAAGATATTTTGAAAATTTCGAAATTTATGAAATGAAATTTTAAGTATGATGGAATCAACAAATGAATATGGTTTTTATTGCCTGGTGTAGATGGTTTTGAATGTTGTTTAATGCAGATATAGAGGTTTTCTCTAAGAGGCATCGAGAAATTGATACAGACTGCAAATTTCATATTACCTCTCAAATTTTGAAAATAAAATATAACTACAATACTTAAGAAATTGAAGAACATTCCTCAGTATAGATTAAAATGATGAGAATTAATAAAGCCAGGGACTTCCTTTTGTTCTATTTATAAGAAAACCCCCGACCAGGGGCGGATTTGCCACTAGGCCCGGGCCTAGGGCGGCAAATTTCGGGGGCGGCAAATTTTCGATTTTTGTTTTGGGGCTGCCACTGTTCGATTTTTTTTTTTGGGGCGGCAGTTTTTTTCTGTCGTATATGTACATATATCTGAGTTGAATGAGCCTAACACCTCAAGCCAACCGAATTCTCTAAAAAATCAATGCACGCAAAAATTCACCTTTGATGATTTTTTCCGGACATCAAAAAGTTTGGCTTATAATAAATATCGAAATGCGATCACGGCAAAGGACAAAATAAACTCAAAAATACCTAAAAAGTACCTCGAAAGCATCTGAAAATACCTAAAGAGCCTAAAAAAACATAAAAAAATATTCTTAAAAAACCCAAATAATACCTCTTCAATTTAGGAAAAGCTTATCACAGGTAAATATGTGCGTACATTGATTTTTCAGAGAATTTTTTTTTATTATTATAGTACAGGGTATATCAACTACATACGAATCTCTTTATTTTTGACGTTTTTTTAAAATTGTACCTCATTACTGAAATTAATTTCTATAAAAAAATCTATACAATGAAATCTAGAACATCATAGGTCAAAATATTTCGTGTTCATCCTTAACTAATCTATCTAATCTGGCTATCGAACATTAATTTACAGTAGTCGAGTTCATAGTTGATCTCCAGTCAAGTGCGGAAGCAAACTTTGAACGGAATAGTAAACTTATTTATAAAAATATGAGCGAAGACGTTGGAGCTATATGCGATGTAAAGGTGTATACGGTTTTGGACTGTTGAAAATTGGTATTTTTGGGTTATTTTTTTTAGGTGTGTATTTTAATAATTATTTGTGTGTATAATAGCAATAATAGGGAATTTTAACGAACGAACTGGTGCTGGTTTTGCTCTGATATTCCTTTTTTGTGAGCTCGGGCGCAACGAAAAACAGCGAAGTATTCTAGGGAATCAAAAAAAAAATCGCGCATTGTTACATATGATATAATTCACGAAATGGGCGGCAAATATTTCTGAGACCTAGGGCGGCAAAATGGTCAAATCCGCCCCTGCCCCCGACTAATACTATACATTTAAAAATTAGAAAACTTAAATTTTCTATCGATTTTTCTGAGACTAAAAATAGGCTTACAGCAGTTAGGTTGATATGAAAACGAACTGAATATATACTCTTTGGGTGTCAACTGGATCAAACGAGCTTTTTATGCGTCAATGAAAGGACATAGATGCGTTGCTCTCTTATGGTTTATAGCCTCAGTTGATTCTCAGTTAGTAAACTAGGAGTAGGTTTATGTCAAGCTAAAATTCATATATTTTTATTCTTTTGGCGGCGATTTGCTACCTTTATATCAACATCATACGCTCAACATTAATACACTCTGCAAATTTCACAGTGATCCAATGTTGCTGTCAGAAGCTATGACAAATCAAAATTTGAAAAAAATCCTTGCTTACTTTTAGGCACTTAGCGCCCACACAGGGCTCAACATTTCCAATTCTTTATCCTGAGCAAGCATAAAACATAATAAGTTTTCATTTCCAGTACTTAATTTTAACGAAAATGTACTCAGCATAAAAATATAGAGTTACCTGAAAATTCACTAAAATGCCCGGCGCCGCCAGAGAGTTAAAGATATCTTAATTTTCATTAGTCACTGCACTAGTCCTCATATACATCCATGTTTTCTGAAGATTTCAGAAAATGTCTGTTACATTGTTGATGGTAATATTCTCAGTCGAGGATATCCATAATTTTAAATTTAATTTGGCTATAAAAAAAAAATTATATATTTTACTTGTGCAAATAGTGTTAATAATTGTATACATAGTAATTGATTTTAATTTATAATAATTTTTTACTAAGTTTTTAAATTGTACAAAGATTACTTAACTTAGGCTATACTATTTTCGCCTTCTGGCTCTTTTTGGATGATAATTTTTTTTATCATTTATTAATTTTTTGGCTTACACTTATAAAATATTACCCAGGTTGTTCATTACCTTAGCTATATAATAATTGAATAGTAACTTAATTTACTAAACCAAATCTAGTTTATGTCTAACTACAATTAACTTAGCCTATTTAGACCTAAACTTAACCTAGGCCTTAACTATCCCCTCCGACTCGGCAGGAGATCAACATAATTGAACAGCATGTTCATAGGCTGCCGTTGTCCTGCTATATCCGCAGGTCGCATAAATGGCTCATTAAAGCCAATCGTGCGATCGATATCCCGGATTAGTCCGTTTTCTTGTCCGTCTGTATGTGAGTGAAATTTTGTCGTCGGTTCCACAACCTGGTCTATAAGTGGCTCAAGTCCTGTCTCCTGGTTTAAAAGAGAGTTCCTCGGTCACTTTTTACTTACTGGGCTGTAGAACCTACCAGTGCAGAATTTTCCGTTCGCACCAGACCGTTTTGTCAACCATTTAGAAATATCACGTGACGAAATACGTAAAGCTACTTAGAACTCAACTGCAACAAAGGTCCTGGGCCTGTTCTTCTTCTTCCGACCTTCTTGTGCAAGTGTGTAGAGTAGCTTATAACTCCCTTGCATATTTTCTTCAATAGATCACTTTCGTCGAGAGTTTTCCCATCATATTGCAAGCTTTCGTATGTCACACCCATATGCAACACCATTCGACACTGTGTCGGAAATTATAGGGGCATTGTCATTTTGTCTTGGATTCCGAAACTTTTCGAAAAGGTGGTATACGGTGAACTTTCTCCGGTTGTTGATTCCTGTCTGAACGAGCAACAACATGGCTTTCGAAAAGAGCGCTCTACTACCACAAAATTGAAAACCTTAATCTCAGACATTCAATGCAAAATGGAAAAAGGATACTAAATGGACGCAGTCTACACTGACTTCAGTAAGGCGTTTGACAGAGTTGACCATTCTACCTTAATTCTAAAGCTTAAAAAATTCGGTCTTGCCAGGTTTTTACTTAGCTAGCTGACTTCCTACCTTCGCGATCGAACACAATGTGTAAAATTTCAAGAACTTTTATCGAAAAGCGTTGCTGCTACCTCTGATGTACCACAGGGTAGCCATCTTGGCCCACTTTTTTTAAATACATATATTTATTTCCGACCTATGTGACGTCCTTGCAAACATACCTCATTGACTCTATGCAGATTATCTCAAACTTTACCAGACCATTGAATAGAAATCGAATGCCCTCTTTCTCCAATCCAAGCTTGATTCACTTGGTCATCGGTACTATATCAACAAGCTCTCTCTCAAAATTGATAAATGCCAGGTTATTAGTTTTTGCCGAAAATGCACGGTCACACACAATACGTACTTACTCGGTAATTATATGCTACCTCAAGTTGATAACATTGTTGACCTCGGTGTTATCTTAGATGAAAAATTCCGCTCCACCTTATACTATTATAAAATACTTTCGCGTGCAAACAAACAGCTAGCACAAGATCCTTATACACTGCACTTGTACATCCTACTCTTGAATACGCTTGCGTTAGCTGGAATCCCGCTTTTGAAACCCACAGGGACAGACCCGAGTCAATACAAAAGCAATTTTTACTTTTCGCCTTGAGAGAACTATCCAACCCTTATGATTTTAATACCCTATCCCCTTATGAGTTTCAACTGGGTCATTTAAACTTATCGACACTAGCCTCCAGAAAAATGGTGATATCGGCCTGCTTCACATTCGACGTCATTAGAGGCGCTATCAGTGTAGAATTTACTTATTTTTTTAATTTTGAGTCACAGTTCATTGATTATTTCCTGCGAAATCACTACCTGCAGAAGGTGTTGCTTGGCATTTTTAGTAGCTTATCACGTCAATTTGCCTAGCTGAGCTAGGTGACTAGCTCAGCTAGGCAATTCGCGAGATTATAAAGCGTCTACCCTAAGTGATTTTAATATTCCTGTTCTTTGAAAATCAGCACCAATACCCTGATCCTTTACAAAACAAACAACTTTTTTCATAATTTTAATTACACTCTGATTCAGACAAAAGACAAAAGAGACAAAAGCTTGCACCAGAAAAACGTTGTGTTTCTTTAAAATGTGATTTGATAAATTGCACTCTATCTTTCAGTCGCATTCATATTCACATCTGAATTAAAGAATACTTACTCGTCATCACTAAGAAAAACTTCTTTTATCTTTAGTGTGAACAGAAAACATGAATCATATCTCTTCAGGCTATTGTTATTCACACTCGCTCTGTCTCGCTTTTCATTCACTTTATCCGCTCACCGGTCTACTAAATGAAATTTTCAAAGGCACGAAATCATTTAATACTGAAAAGTAAAATGAAATAAAACACCTATTCATTCGTTTTTCATCGTTGCAGTTCTTTAACCTGAACCTGAAAAGACTCACTCCTTCTACTCGCACACTCGGTTCGTCGCTCGCTTGTTTTCTTCTTCGGCAATTCACCACATACGAGACAAGTAGAACAGAGTCACCGGGGCCAAGCTCCCTTGCCTTGGAAAAACTTCTCTGAATAGAAGTTTCTATTTCCGGCTTTCCAGGCCGTCAGCTCATGAAAGCATGATAAATCATCAACGAAAAATTCAGTCGTAGTTTGGATAGGAATACAGGACATCTTCGGTGAATAGATAACTGGTGATATCTATCTGCACCTAAATAGACCTGTATAGGTCCAGAGCATAAACAGAGGCTTTTGCTATCCAGCTGCTAGGTCTGTAGGTGTCTGGTGCGCCTGGCAGTTTGTCTGTCTGTCTTCCTGGTTCGATTTAGTGAAAGGACTTTGCACAGAAATGCATCCGGTTGACATTAGTTTTCTTCGACTCTGCGAGGAAGCTTCGATTCAGTGATTCATCATTAGGTTTTTGTGTGTGCTGATTTTGTTGACATGGTGGAGCGAGCACAAACACAATATGGATACCTACAAAAAAGGAATACTATATGAACTTGTTGGGTTGAAGTTTATTTATGTTGGAGAACAAATTCACAAGCAGGAAACTGCATAAAATATCAAATTTTGTTTTGAACATTTCACAAAATAACAATCACGGCGAAAGGAGCAATAATAATGATGCATTTCAAGTTGGCCTTAAATAAAGAAGTTTTTGTATATGTTGTTTCGATACTTAAGATTCAAAATATATATAAGGTGCGTTTTTGCAGCCTTGGGCAGGCTAAGTTAAGGTAAGTTAAGCTCTTTATGACAAAGATTTAGGTAAGTACATTGAATACAACAACAATCACTGCCACGGTAACTTAAGGGGGGGTATGGTCAGAGCAGCACATTTTATACCCATTTTCAAGATTTTTTTTTAGAAAACTGTCAATAGTTACTTGATTGGGATAATACCTACAGTAAAGAACAACCTTGGAAGAGTATCCAAAAAAAAATTTATTGAAAAATATCGAAAATTAAGCTCGTGACATGAATTTGACATTTTCGTTCAGGACAAAGAATTGATTTGCGGTGAGACACATAACTAATGACTGGATCATCGTAAACAAACAAACCAAAAATATTTCGTTAGTTTATAAGTTTCTTGAGGTAACGCTGTCGAGTTTTTTCAAATATCTAGATTATTTAATTTTTTGGTATAAGTTTGAAGTCAAAAAAACGAAAAAAACGGAAATTTTTTTTTCGAAATTTCTATTTTCAGTTGTAAAAAATTCCATAAATAAAAAAAAAGCAAGAAATAAAAAATATTTCGACAGCGTTACCCAGTAAATTGCCTACAGAAATAGTGTGCGAAACTTCAGAAAGATCGGTCGAGTAGTTTTCGAGTTACATGTCTCACCGACTTGAAATATAAAATTCCTCAAAAAACGCGTTTTAAAATTTTAACTGTGCAACAAAAGTGCGTGAAAAATTACGAAACACGTGACCGTAACTGCTCGGTGAAATGAATGTATACTACTACAAGTCACATATATAAGTGTTTTTACACAAATATAGCAGAGACAGGTGTGGATAGAGTGGGAAGACACTACTATTACGTATTTGAGAGCTGCGCGCGGCTAATAAAGCAGGAAAGGAACGCGATTTGCGCGAAAATATGAATTTGAGTTATTTGTATTGTTAAGCCGATAACTTCGTTAATTTTGCTCGGATCGACCTGAAATTTTGTATGGACACTCCTGAGTCACTATACACTAGTCACTAAACAAAAAAAAATTATCGATTTTCTGACCATACCCCCCCCCCCCTTAACTGCGGCAGCGATTGTTGTTGCGTTCAATGTACTTACCTAAAGCTCTGCCATTAAGAGCTTAGCTTACCTTAAGGGGAGAGTAGCGTTAATTCGTGTAAAAAAGGCACATTTTTCTGATTTTTTTTTAGATGAAACAGTTAAAATCTATTTATTAAAGCCAATGGTACATTATAGTATAACATTTGAAGAATATTTTGTGAAATTTTCATGATAAAATATTAAAAAATACAGCAATGACAGCAATTCTTGGTATCATAGCGTCTGGGAAAAAAGGTGAATTGCGGTGCCCATCATAACTCGGTGCCGGATCATCTGAAATCAAAAAATCAAAAGTATTTCGTTAGATAATCGCTTTCCGCAGGTAACGCTGGAAGGATTTTTCGAAATTTCAATTTTTCACTTTTTGGGAGCACAATAAACGAAAAAACGCGATTTTTTGAAAAAAAAAAAATCGGTTAATTTATTATTGTAAAATTAAAAATATAAACAAATTCGAAAAAAAACTCTCCTGCTTTACCTCGTAAATTATGTAAAAAAAATAGTGTTCAAAATTTGCAGTAGCTTTGGAGCTATGATGGGCACCGACTTTGAAAACGTGAGTTGTGGGAAAGACGCTTTAAAGTTTTGAACACTAAAAAATTTGGGATGAAACGTTCATAAGCGAGTTCTATCGGCTTACTTCACACTGAATCATCGATGACAGGTCCATAAAGGATGTTGCTATCATCCAAAATGTCTAGAGCGTCTTTTTGCTCCTATCTACGATGAATCCTGCCTACTTTTGTTTGTTTTTCAGCTTCCTGCTCTGTTCGGCCTATCCGCATGGAGTCAGTTGATCGCGCCCACTCACGAGCGTTTGGTTCTCTACTGATTCCCATGTCTTGCATGAAGGTTAGATAAGCAAAAGCACCTTCATTGAAGACACAGGCTGCCACATAAGCTGCAATCTCAACAATGACAGAGGTTCCACCCAAGTGCTTTGGTGAGATTTTCCAAATAAGTTGATTCAAACTCTCATTGTTGTTCTGCGTAAAGTCTCCGACACATCGCTCCCGGAGGGCATCTTTGCTCAGATCTTCATAAATGGGCTTGGTGGCATCCAAAACATCATTGGGAAGAGCACTGTACGTATGTTTGAACGAGTCCAATATATTAGCAGCTGCAGCTCTTCGCCATTCGCACCAGGAGTCCGCGCCGGTCGGGCATTTTTCATGCTGTGGATTCTCGTCCGTCGAACTGTAGTGAAAGTACGTTCCCCAGATGGATCATTTTAGCCGTAAGCTTCCCTTTACCAGACAGACTCTTTCTTTTGACCGTCTTTCCCGCCTTAGTTTCAGTATCTAGAACGGTCTTTTTGACTATTTCACGCAGACGAGTGCCCATTCTTTTTTGAACGTGTCCTACACATTCTTTTTTCACTATTGAAAAATCATCGCCATAAAGTTTGGAATTCACTAACCCGGAGTAAGCTTTGGAGTCACCGATATACTAATTGCAATATCGCACACCATTCCTTACCGAGCGTTCAAACATGGTTTTTATCGCTTCGACCTCCATATTTTCAGCTGCGCCAGTATGATTTGCTTGACACTTTCCAGCAGCTACATGATCTTCATGCCACTCTTCGTATTGGGTAGAGTTTAATTTATTCTCCCAAGTTTTACATTCGTGGCAATGTGAACTTTTGACGAAAATGTCAAGAACTACTTCTCTTACAGTCGAGAATATTTTTTCATATAATCATTGTACGTCGATTTTGATAAAAAACCACAAGACAAATCTATCAAGCCGCAAAACTTTTCACAGCCAGCTAATCCTAAGCCTAACATCCTCATCATGAAAACAAACCGATAATTTACTTCGTAAACACCTGAATTTATTCTTGCACTAGACGGAACATTTGTAATCTGTTTACAGCTTTCGTACGACACTTTGGTTTTAAATCCAAGGCCTTCTTTTTTATTCGAATGAAAATTTATTTTTCCATCACATTTTATGCATTTCACTAGCGTTGAAGAGACTAATAAAAAATCTATTATCCTATAGTATTTTTGAAGATCCTCCGTAGCTTGATCTTCAATGCCTTACCCTGCCCAAGAGTGCAAAAAACGCACCTATAATCGAATCGCCAAGATTTTTTATGCTACCTCATCTCTCCCAAGTTATTTTCATAAAAAAAAGCAAAAGCAAATTCAAATCACTCTTTGAAATACAACTTTCTATTCACTAAAGTGATTCAGAGAAGAAACCACAAAACTGTATATATTGAGCAGGTTAGACTCTACAAATGTAACAAGACCGTTGTAGTGTATTGCATAGCGTTTTCTTTGCATTAAACTTTGATGTCGGTAATGACTTTGCGAAAGGAAAAACACACAGAAGCACAAAACTATCGGTACCCAACCACATTAAGCTTGGAAATGCACTTTTCGAAAATAGGTTTTCCAACCGATATATTCGCGACGGGACAGCATTGCATTCTCGCAGGAAACGGACAGGCTGTTCAATTTGCTTTGGTCGGATGTGAATATGTAGATAGTAGAAATATTGCTGGTAGTCCTTTAAAAACCAGAGCAGATCGTTTTCATTCAGCGAACGTGAGCATGTGGTTACACCCTGTACGAGTGCAATTTCTTGTACGAATGCATGTTGCACTCGCCAGAGCCAATTCCCCGAGGCATTCGTATCCGACCAGCCAAGAAGTTGCACTTGCAATTGTCTACGTCACGTCTGGCTCGTTTATTAAGGACGGAAAGTTTATCCGATAAGTGTGGCATGAAGAAGGAATAGTCGTAAGGGATAAACTGCTTTCCATGTAGTATATTTTGCGCGCGTGCACTGACTCCGAAGCACCAGTTCGTCTAGGATCGGAACACGTATATAGCTGTGTGAAATGCAAGGAATGCGTTCACGGGCAAATCTGTTTGAGAGAGAGAGCGTTTAAAAGTCATGAACGAGTAATGAAAATGCCGAGATAAATGACTTTTCATTGTGGCTGAGTAATTGATTCGAATTAAAGGAAATGTAAATTAAATTAGGCGAGGGAATAAAAAGAGCTGGTGTGAAAAATTGGCGAAAGTAACATGTGGCGGTAATTAAAAGAGCAACGTCATTACCTCAGGCGAATTCATAGTTTCAGTATAATTAACAAAATTGAATGTTTCTTCCCTCAGGTCATATTACCATCTGAACTGTTGCTATTTTTTCGAAAAGATATTAGGCAGACAAATATTAAACCAATCATAATACATATCTCAATTACAAATTTCTCTAATATGCTTCTAAGGCTCTATGATAGGATCTTAGACCCACTAGAAATCGTTTGGTTTGAAAAAAAAAAACTTGTTTTGTTTTGATTAACTAAGTATAGTATTTTTTGTTTCTGGTAAGGATAGTACTGTTCTTGAAACTATGGGTCTATTAGTCCATTGAGCGCCATGAGAAAATTACGAACGTGAAAACCACAATGCGGTGAAAGTTTAAAAGATTTGCCTACTAGGTCCCCCACAATTTAGTTTATATAAAGTCAATTATAGCTATATCTCTCGGCGTTCAGAAAGCTTTTGACTGTGTTCGGCATGATGAACTTATTTTTAAAATGATTTTATTAAATTTCCCTACTAACCTAACAAAATTAACACACTCTCCTACTAGATAGGACATTTTATGTTGAACTTGGCCGCACCAAGTCTAAAACTTACTATGTTGCTGACGGTGTTCTCCAAAGTTCAGTACTTTGGTCACTATTATATCTTGTTTTTACTAGCGATATTCCCAAATGCCAAGAAATAAATTTAAGTATTTATGGCGAAAATACGCTCTTGTATTATGCTGCTGCAATCGCATCGGAACTGATATCTGCTGCGGAAAATTACCTGCTTAAACTGTCCCAATATTTCGCAAAATGGAAAATCAGTATTTAGGTTAGGTAGTAAAGAAGGTTGCCGGGTACGCGGCAACCCATTTGCCACCCTCCGCTGACTTGTTAGTGACCGCTTCGCCCAACTGAATCAGCTGACTCAAAGTTACGATACTAGCCACCTCTACTAAAGGCTGGTACTGAGTTCGAGTTCACGTGAAATTTTGACATGTTTCCATTATCTGGTCATTCTTTCGAGCGAAAATTTTGACAACGGAGAAAAGCAGAGACACTGCTCATTCTTGACGGATAAAATGTCAAGAATTTCACTTTTCGATCGATTTTCTTATTGGAAAGTCATTTGCACTGCTCAATTTTCAAATTGAAACACTAAATGTCACTTTTTCGCTCGAAAGCAGTGAGATAGTAGAAATGGAGTGGACATGCCCATCAGATTTACATTGAAGGGGATAGTAGTAATTTTTTGTCTACTCATTGTCAAATCGGGTCAAATCCCAGTAGTTCCCCTCCAATTTGACAATGAGAGCGAAATGGCGTAAAGGCAGCTTTAACATGCTTTGTGCGCGAGAGGACTGAAGGGGCTAATGGTGGAAAGCTCTCCCGTCCGTGTCCAGGGGCTGCTCGAAAGAATGAACTGCACAAACTAAATTGGCGTGAAATGATTGACAACATGTTTCAGTGCCATCTATGTTTTCAAAGCGAAAGCAACTTCAAAGCAACTTTTCATGCTAAGAACACAGTACCAAACTTGCTTATTTTCAAGCTAAATTTTCGCCGAAACCAATTTCACGTGAAATTTTGTATGAAAATTTCACGTGAAATCGAACTCAGTACTATGCTTAACTCTTGAAATCTGTAAGAATCAAAAATCTTAAGGCGTTTATTATTTAGGGCCGTACAATCACAGAGAGCGTGTTCGATGGGTGTCCTCATGAGATGCGGTAAGGCAGTGCCCTGTGAGTAAGCCGAACGTCGCTTTCAAGTAGTTTCTGCTGAGCTTGAGCAGTTTCGTGCTTTTGCTTGGATCAGATGATGGCCATAATGTACTGGCTACCCTGCAGTCTGTCCTCTTTTCCCATTTAGACATTAGTTTGGCCCATATGCCGGCATGATGCAGGGACTATTACTAGCTCCTGAAACTTTCCTCGCCAATTCATCGGCTTTTTTCATCGGCTTCACTATGCCCTGGCACCATAGTCCGGATAGGAATATGCCTTTTTTTCTCATTGAGAGTCACTCTGCAAGCGTTAACAGTTTTTAAAGAACATCTGTAAGACACAAGAGCGAGAATGGCTGCCCTGTTGTCGAGGCAAATCGTCGTTGGTTTGCTTGATGCTCTGCTAATGGACTCAACTGCCATTAAACTAATCTTTGCATTCTTGTTAGCTCCTTGATGTTGGTTTCGCTCTCCGCTGTCCTCCACCACACGATCGCTCCATACACGAATATCGGCCTCACTACACATGTAAATGTCTAGTGGGCTGCTCTAACAATAAGATCCCAGGCATTGGAGTAGGCAGATCGACACGCAAAAAATGTTGCGCGAGCCTTACATTAACGGTGCTTCACATTAGCCTCCCCAGTTCAGTTTCCTGTCCAGTATAAAGGCAAATATTTAACACTATCAATAAGTTTCAATGTTATTCTGTTGAAGCTAGGTGTGGCAATAGCCAGCACCCTGTATTTCCTTGCGAAAAGTACAAGTTCGGTTTTTGTCGGGTTTGCTCTAAGCCTGGCATTTCTGGCCCAGATTTGGAAATGGTCCAGTGCCGATTGCATAAGGTCAGACAAAGTTTGTGGAAATGCACCCCTCACAAGTACTACAATGTCATCAGCATACGCCACCACCTCAAATCCACTGGTCCTTAAATTCTCCAGTATTTCTTTGACTATCAGGATCCAGAAAAGGGGCCCTTGTGGTGTTCTCCAAAAAGGCCTCCGGTTTTTGTGCAAGTCCGATGCCCAGATCGCCAGAGTTTTATCCACTCCATATCGAACTAAGGCATCGATGATATTCGTGACAGTGTGGGTGTGACAATGTCTAAGAAGGCTGCCAATGTGGATTCATTTTGCTGTAAGGACTTTTTTATTGTATCGACAACTTTGTGTAGTACCGTCTCTACTGATCTGCCCGCTAGATACGCGTGTTGATCAACACAGAGTCTCGCAACATCAATCGAGCTCTTGATGTGCAAATCCACAAGCCTTTCTAGTGTTTTGAGCAGAAACGATGTTTAATTGGTCTAAAGTCTTTACGTAATGATGATTCAACCTACCAAGTTTCGGCATGACCACCCTAGCTTCGTTCATTTCTAGGGCACTACCGGTGAAAGTACGCTGCAGGATGGAGATGATGGTCCTGTTTGCTTTTTGAAGCATGATAGACGATAAATCATTAATCCCTGTAGTTTTGTAAGGTCGGAATGTACCTATAGCCCATTCAATTTTGACCCCATCTACTACTTCCTTGATCAGCCACTCGGACAGCCGGTGGGTTGCTCGAATTGATCATCACGCGATGCCGTTTAAGTCGATTCCGGGAATTGAGTTTCCAGTAGCATGTCCAGACATTCTTTTGGGTCCTCCACCCACACCCCGTTTTCCCTTCGCAAAAATGTAGGTAAGATGAGAGTTACGCTTAGAACCTTCCTGATTCTAGCAGCTTCTGTACTTCCTTCAATGTTCTCAGAGAATTTCCTCCATGAGTCGCGCTTGGCTCGTCTTATCTTCTTTTTGAAGAGTGACAGCTCTTGCTTGTATCGATCCCAGTCTTCAACGTTTCCGGACCGCCTTGCGTTGTTAAACGCCTTTCGTGTGCGACCTCTAGCCTCTGTAAGTTCACCATTCCACAATAAGGTAGCATTTTTCCTTACGGGCTTTTCCGGGCAAATTTGAAATCTGACACTAAGATTCCTAGTAATCGGTTCACCTGCTCGTTAAGTTGTCTTGGACTCGTCAGATCCAGGTATTCTAGTGCCCTGAGGTGTCTATTTGTTTTCCTTGAGTAAACTTCCTAGAGTGCTGCTCTCGGGTTCCGTACTTTCTTGGGTGAGATACCAGAACTACCAATATTCCAGCAAAATCACTTGTGGTCCGAGAGCGACGGCAAGTTAGAAACCTGCCAGCTATGGACACTTTCTATTATATTTGGAGCTTGCAGGGTAATATCAATTACATCAGCCCTGCTCCTAGGAATAAATGTAGGTCTGTTACCTATATTGAGGATATTGAGGTTGACCTTAGAAATTCTAGCAAACACCTACCTCTGTCGTTTATGTTGGTGCTTCCCCATGTTTCGTGGTGAGCATTTACGTCACAGCCGATGATAGCATCAGTTGCCATAGCCGCTGCTGCCACTCTTCTCAGTCCAGGTATGATGGGATCCATGTCGTATGGTAGATAGACCGCCGACAGCAAACATCGCTGCGTGTCGCCACCAGCAATCCTCCTCTCCTAACACACAGTGGTTGTATCCGCATCACATAGCTGCGGAATCAAGATTGCTTCAACCTCTTTTTTTTGGCGAAAATACAAGCCATTGTCTTGACCCTACCTGTTAGTTGGAACACACTGAGACTCGCGCCGAATCCACAAACCGCATTCTTATACAAAAGCGGTTCCTGTATCAGCGCAATATTGGGATACCCCCGACTGAGGTGCCGAAGCAACATATTACATGCTTTAAAATTAATCGTTTTTGAAACATTCAAGTTATTTAAGATAGATATTTCAACTAGGTGTTATATAATTGTTTTTAAATTTTTAGAACGAAATACAGCGAAAACGTCTGTGCGGAATCGAGCGAAATAAACTTCCGCAACCCCACACCGGGGGCAGTATAAATTGCAACTGATGACATTTAAAAAGTGCATTACATTTGAATTCGGTGCATATAAATTTAACTAACTGGCATCAAAAATGATAATATCGGCAAAACAAAAACTACTGTTGCAAGGATGCGCTGTTCATCCATCCATTTTCACCCATTTTTCTATAAAATATCCGCAAACTCGAATGAAATTATGCGCTGTCACCAATTTATGGTCCTGGGTCATTAAATGGCCGCGAAATTTAACTTATACATAGTGCAGCGCCATCTTAGAGCGAGTCACTGCGTTGTCTTCGAAGACAGTTATACGTCTTGGAACACATTACTGACGAGCAAAACTAAACGAAACGAAATTCCGCGCCAGGCTGATTTTGTATGGGATTTGACACTTCGTTTCGTTTCGCGTCGAATACATTTCAGGGCTTTTAACATAAAATATAACAATAACTGTTTGCTTCAACTTTTTGTTCGTGATGAAGTCTCAAGCACAATAAAACAAGTGATGGATAAAACACTTACTAAAAATAGATTATTAAGGGGTTAGTCCACTATTAAACTGCTCAAAATGACCTTTTTTTAAAACAGCTACCGAAAAAAAACTATTCAAGATATCGATTTGAAATTTTACATAAATCTTTATTGAAGCTTAAAGCTAACATTTTCATTGGAAAAAATTATTAGAAAACAAAATGGCGACCAACCCAATGGATCGCCGCAGCACCGCCGAAAAAAAAAGCAAATTGCGCCTCGTAAATTCCTGGACATAATAAGGACCTGTGAACTAATTACCAAAACTATTTCATTGGTTTTGAGTATGAAGGACTGCACGGGCCTAAAATTAGAACAAAAAAAAATTTTTGACGGTTTGGGAAACATTTTTTTGTTTGAAAAAACGCGAAAAACAGGATATCCAATGTTCAAAAGTATACCACATTTTTTTCTTTTCTTTTCTTTCGCTTTAGGGCTCTAAATTTAACTTTTGCCCAATTTTCCCCATAAAAATTTTTTTCATCCTTAAAATATCACTATTGTACTCCCCGACCAATTTCAATCATTGAAAGCGTGGTAAAGGCAGTTTTGCCAAACTATGGCCAAAAAACCCCTTACTCCCCTACAAAACCGAAATGTTTGTATCACAGCAATAGGTCTTGGCCCGTTATGTCCGAAACCACTCTAACCCAAAATTGGCCGATTTCAGCTACTTTTGCCCTAAAAACTTTTTGAATATTTGAATAAAATACTCGCAAGTACAAAAATACTGGATACATGATATGCTTTCAAACTGCACTATCTAAAAGCAGATTTTATTTTAACATACTTAACAACATGACAAAACTCAACTTCATATAATATTTGATCATACACTTTGATCAGACTTAATAGTTTTAGCAAAACTACCAGCCATTTATACATGATAAATGCTAGCCCTAAAAATGTCCATGCATATCTGATCATTACATTCCATATGTATGCACACGTAAAAAAATCTACTAAATAGTATATCCTTCATCCTATCCATTCAAATCTATTCTTCACCAGCGGTTCTACAAGCGTAGTGTGTATACTGGTGTGCTTATACACTAACATGCCCACCGCCACCAAAGAGTTAACGATATCTTAATTTTAACTTAAGATAAACATATCCTTTTATACATCAATATTTCCCAAAAAATTGCAGTTTGATCAAATAATGACACTTAATATTTTTGCTGAAATATTTGAACATTTTTTTATTGGCTGCGCCAACGAAACGTGCTTTATCGCTCACTCAATTGCCGTCAACCGGTTGTCGATGACTTGACCGACCGAATGATCGATTGCGAGATGTTCGATTGTCTCGATTGTCTCGATTGCATCGATTGTCTCGATTGTCTCGAATCGCTCGATTGTCTCGATTATCTCGAATCGCTCGATTGTCTCGATTATCTCGATTGCAACAATCGAGTCTAACTTAAATAATCGAGATGTTTCGAGATATTTGAACAATCGAAACAATCGAGTTTAATATCTCGCAATCGCGCATCACTACTCTGTATGCACGCTACATCCCAGCCAAAGCATTGATATCCGATACACGCATATGCTGGGCAATCGTAAAGGAAAACCTCCTCAGAGTTATTTTGTAAGTAGTATGGACAATCAGTCCATATGTCTTCCCAGGTGTTTTCGTCCAGCCACAATGACTGACATGGCTCTAAAATTCTCCCTACTCTTGTTGAGTAAGTATTCCTGCAGTCCCACGGTTGTGTTCTCAGAGGAAAATCTTCGTATGCCTGACCACATCAGAAAATAGTCATCTCTCTTTGTAGGCATCAACCACCTCCTTCCGAGAAAAAGACATTTGCAGATGCAGTCGACACACGTTAAGCGAGTTTGGGAACCTGTAGTAACAGCTGCAGATACAGATCTAAAATCTGTCTTCGAACTGTCTATGAAGAAAAGCTCAGAGTAATCCTTTGTGCTGATATCTAGGTGCTTTCTGTTATATCTGCCCGAAAAGATTACTTGATATAATCTCCCAATGCCGAGCAGGAGGAGTCGAGCGTCCTAGGGAAGCAACTTAAGATCATGATTTCATAGTAAGTTAAAGCCTTACCAAAATTTATAGTGTTATCCTTTCTATGTTCTCGTAGCCTTTGAGTTTATTCTTATTTGATGCAAATGAAGTACCAGACTCTATATACTAGACGGAACATTTCCTTTCGATATAAAAACCTCTCATTCACATATATTTGGCTTTTCTAACATAGATGGTAAAGACCTTAGCTACAGAATAAGAATTACATGATGACAAAGTCGCTAATTTTCTGATGCAGTTCAACAAATTTCCCATGTACTTATCACCGTTGGCATCCATTTATTCTAGCTTTGCACAATTACAAAACTGTGAGCTCCACTAAATCCCTAATACGATTTTTAGATTGCAAGTCACTATTATGAATGAATCAATCTTATTATCTTCCATCTACTTTCAAATTATCGGTGTTTGATCCTTCAGCGAGAGTTAAAAGAGCTTTTATAACTTCACACTATTCCCTTCAATCATATTCTCTCATAAGATCAGATTTTATGATAGTCTTCAAAATTAATTAAACGTTTCCTATTCCATGACCTACATATTTAAATCGGATTTCCGCTTCGGTGCAATAGTCATTCTCACTTTCCTCTTGCAAATTATTTTAATAAATTATCGACTGCCGTTCACGGTATGACAATTGTAATTAAAATTAATTGGAACCTTCCACCTCTACTCAAACCATAATTAGTAGCGCGTCGGCTGGTTTCCTTGTATACATCCACGTATGTTGACATAGGTAGCCTGGCCGGGCTTGACCTAGGACAACTGAGATGCGGACAGTGAACTCAACATCTCCGATATAAATCGAGCGGAAGCAAGCTGTTGAGGCTCACGTTGAAGGTTATTCAGATGTCTAACCAAAGCGAATTGATTGTCTGGACCCGAGCATACATATAAGTAGTTTAGTTCTGGGTGAAATGCTCATGCACCTAGTCTCTCACAGAGTGGGAGGGAGTGAATTAAATTTACATAAGGATATCCGAAATAGCTTGATGGGTGTCAGCTGGGATGTTTACTATTGGTAAAATATAGAGCTTTGGAAGACAGAATAATTAATATTCAGCAGAACACGGCGGCATATATAGACCGATTATTTAACTATACTTCTGGAATTATGCTACTAAATAGGGAAGTAGATGTGAGTATCATGCATGCATGTGCATATTAAAAACTTATCTACATAGTAATTCTGGCTAGTGTAAGTCGATAGTAGCTGTAAGGAAGAAATTGAATATGTAAATTTTGTCGATTTCCATACTTGAATTTAGTGATATTAAATTTGGTTCAATAATAAGGAATATCCTGCTTTTTTGAACGAAAGCGTGAAAATGAATGGAACAAATTAATTCATTTTAGTAGTTCTCCATTTTTTTGTTTAAATAACTACGCATTATTAGTGCCCTAAATTTTGAATATAATCCTCGAATGCAATTGTATGGTAGGTGTGTTTTTTTGCTCCCCCTATCTATAACAGAACAATGCAGACGCATTGGGAACAACAACAACTCCCCCTTCCCATAACAGGATTTGCTGTTGTTTCCAATATGTCTGGTTATATATGCTGGTTAGCATTGTTCTGTTATGGATAAGGGGAGCAAAAAAACGCGCCTATTATTAAGCCGCCATGGAATTTCAAAATTTACCCGGCGTTATTTCCACGTGTTTTTACCTAAAAAGATATGACGACTTGGGTACATTATGTAAACAAAATCTAGTACACAATATCTGTCATGACAGTTGGTCCAGCTGGTACTGGTAATCCTGGTAATTAAGCAGCTGATTTTTGTTGTCATTACTATTGGAAGGTGAACGGGAGCAACAGTCCGTAATTAGTTATTCTTATTATTATTATAACGCCCGTAGTGTAATCATCAAATCGAACGAAAATGGATCCTGCACTTCTTCGGGAACGCGAAGCGTTCAAAAAACGGGCAATGGCTACGCCCACGTATGTATTACAGAAAGTAGTTTCTAGTTCTTAGAATATAGACTCTATGGTTGATTGCAAATTATCATTTGGCTAAGTTAGTTGCACGAAAATATCATTATACTTACAGCATCGAAAAGAAGGTTCGGCCAGAACCTGCACCACCACTAAAAGATGATCCGCGAAAGAAGATGCGACCGCCAACAGCCCCAAAACTCGATGCATCCACGTAAGACTTTTGTCTAACATTGTGATGTCACAGTTTTATGTTTTATATATCTATTTTACATTATGGCAGGTATAAGACCATGTCTGGAAGCTCTCAATATCGGTTTGGTGTTTTAGCGAAAATTGTTAAGCATATGCGTACTAGACATCAGGATGGAGACGACCATCCTCTGGCACTCGAAGAAATTCTTGATGAGACGAATCAATTAGATATTGGAAGCTCAGTGAAAAATGTAAGTAAAGAAAAGTAGTGACATTATAACCTTTGTGGAGCCTGACTATTAAAGTTGGTAGACTGTTTAAGACAACAATTTTAAAGTCAAAGATATATCAGAAATTTCAATATGCGTAAACCTTTCAGTGGCTTCAAACTGAGGCGCTAATAAACAATCCGAAAATTGAAGTTTCGCCAGACAATCGCTTCTCTTTCAAACCTGTATACAAAATTAAGGATGGCAAAAGTCTTATGCGTCTGCTGAAACAACATGATCTTAAAGGTCTAGGTGGCATTCTACTCGATGACGTGCAAGAATCTCTTCCACATTGCGAGAAAGTTCTTAAAAATCGTGCCACTGAAATTGTATATATAATAAGACCAATCGATAAGAAAAAAGTTCTATTTTACAACGATCGGACTGCTAATTTTGTAGTAAGATCAATGTCGGCATATTTCTTTGCTGGAAACTACTAAACTTCGATTGCAGGTTGACGAAGAATTCCAAAAACTCTGGAGATCTGTAACAGTGGATGCTATGGATGATGCCAAAATTGATGAATATCTGGAGAAACAAGGTAAAAATCAATTAGATATGGTGGTTTGAAATATTTATTTTCTTGCGTTTCTGACAGGTATTAGATCCATGCAAGACAATGGGCCGAAACGTACGCCGATTCCGAAACGAAAGAAGCCACAAAACAAGAAGAGGCAGTTCAAAAAGCCAAGAGACAACGAACATTTGGCAGATGTTTTGGAAATTTACGAAGATAATACGTTAACACAGAAAGGAGCACCAGTTACAGGATAAAAGCTTTTAAGAGTAGATTATTGTGAAAGGTTAGTGTGCGTGTGATTGAAATTTTTTACATAAAGAATTATGTGAAATGGTTGTTTCATTTATGATTAGTGATGCTGGGTTTTAAGGTGTTTATAGGGAGGATATATACTCTATGATATACAGATATACTCTATGTTGTGGTTCCAAAAATGATAAATACTGAGAAGTGTCGCATTAAAATGCCTCTGATGCCAAGTCACGACTTACACTTGGCGGGCGTGCCAAGAAAAATTTTAACCGCTTGCAGTTCCTATAGCCTGTTAAAAAGTATACAGTTCATTCAGAAAAATTCCTTGACATCTTAATAATAGAAAAGAAATCATCTTTATAAGCAACATATTCCATGGTGCAAACAGCTGATTTTCTTATGTCATGTTTCATTGGCAAATAGTAAAATGTCTCAGTCTCAGTAAACATAAACAAAGTAGTTGATTTACGTAGTGTCTGATTTTTAAAGTATATTTTATTAACTGCTCAATGGGCATTGAAAAAGGTGTGAGACATCATACTCTTGAATCACATATATCCAGACCAACGCTATTATTCCCTCAACGTAGGTACTGATGGTTAGTTACTGCACTCACTTCGATTAAGGTTATATATAATTCATTTCCATTTTGTTATGAATAAATTGCGAAACAAATTCTAAGTGAAATGCACTTAAACTTGCATAGTAATAACTTAACGAACACTCACCTTTGCTTACCTTGCCAGCATAAATTAAGAACAGTTTATAAATTAATATATCGTTTGGGAATGATGAATTATTTTCAGCGACAAAAAAGTGTATAGGGTGATTGCTCCAAGAGTTGGCCACTTAAATAAATTTTTAACTCTGGCTGTAATTTCTTAACCTAAGGTTTTTTTTATCAAAGAGTTCACGGTTCCTGAAAATCAGCAAATTAGAGTTTTGTGTTGAAAATTACTTAATATATCAGCCGTAATTGAGTAAAATCACTATTTTACCTAAAGTCGGCCGCTTTGTGCCTAATTTCAGTCTTCATATTTTTACATGTTATATATCTCCACAGTATTTTGGTAATAGTCGCAAATAGTATAAACTTTTTCAATCATTAATATCATGAATCTTCTCCAAGACGAAAAAGTGAAAACCAATAGAATCAACGACTGATGATAGAAATAGATTAAAGGGATGGTAGAATATATCTAGTGACTTGCATAGGCGATGATGAAGACTCAGTAATTGATCTTAAGGGGGAGTTTGAAGAACTTGGTAAAACAATGTTTGAATAAATGGTTATTTTTTCTGCTATGCTCTCACAAAATTAAAGAGAGAAAGAATATCAAATTTCAATTCACTGTGTGTCACAATATCAGATAAAATCATTTTAAATATTCTTCACGATTATTTTGGCACGACTAAGGCGAATACTCACACCGTCTCTAAAACAAGAGTGCGTGGAGTGCTTTTGCGCGCTCTTGGACTTCCGTAGAGAAGACAAGGATGGAGTATTGAGGCACATCGTTGCTGGAGACGAGACTTCGATTCATCATTATGAGCCTGAGAATCTATGCAGTGGCACAAAAAGGCACACCACCAACTAAGAAGTTCAAGGTGTTGCAGTCTGCTGGAAAAGTTATCGCGACGGTTTTTTGGGACTCAGAAGGGACCTTGTTGGTTAATTAAAAATAATCTCCGTGATCGAAGAATTATACGCTTGAATTCTAGAGCGGTTGAAAGAAGCCATCAAAGAAAAAAGAACAGGAAAATTAACCAAAGATGTTCTTCTGTTCACAAGCATCGTTTTGCGTTGGCTGCCCTGCATAAGGTGGGCTTCGATATTTTAGATCACTCAACCCACAGCCCTGATCTGGTTTTCAGCGATTATTATCTTTTCCCAAAATTGAAAACAGAGAAAAAATGAGGTCGCAGTTTCGGCTTACGTTTCCGTTAAAGGCCAAACCTTTTTTTAGCAGGCATACATAAATTAATTGAAAGATCTGATAAATGTATTATAGAGTAGCAGGCGAATATATAAAAAAATAAAAATAAATTTGCACTCCTTACCCCCCATTCCACGAACTTATCGACCCACTCTCGTCCATGGTATTCATATTGCCCCCATTTCTAGAAAACATTGTATGCCATATTATATGTACATTGCATATTCATTCCTGAAAGCTGTTTATCACAATTATCTATTGATTCCCCATAATCTTATCGATTGAAATTATTACTTGCAGATTTTTATTGTAAATGATATCGCTCAGTTACCTAGTAACTAATAGTAAATATAAACAAGCAAGATATTTCATCATCTTTTATTAAGAGTCCGTGTGGTATAAACTGTTATAAATTATGAATTTTTTTTTTTTATATAATTTAAAAAACAAAATTTGGAACACTATTGTTCGCTTGACTCGCACTCGCACCTAAATTGATAAAACGGTGAGATGTTCTTCAGTCACAGCAAACATGACTTTTTTATTAGCTTTGTATAGTCTTGTTTTAGTTGATTGTGCAGATTTTATGCACACAAGCAGGTTTGATGCATTCATGTTATTTTCTTTATCGCTTTTGATAATCACACTTTTTAGTCCGTCTAATTCAGTTGAATGGTTTGATTTGAAGCATTTAATGCATGCCTGATAAAACTTAGTCAAAGCTATCGGTTCAAATTGAACATGTAATTAAAGATCTAATATTTTGATTATATTCCCTTACGAAGCTATTTTTAAGACTTTTGTGGTATCATTACTCCTCAAAAAACTTAGATAAATGTATAAAAATGAAAGTTGCTAATTCAATAATCAATTTTTCCTTTAGAAGCTAGATATATTTAAATTTCTCAACAGATACAAATATGTATCGAGGTTAATTTGCCGTCAGTGTGCCGTATACCGGTGCCTATTGAAACTACAGAAGTAGACAGATCACTCTCGAAATCTGGTAATCTTCCAAAAAAAATAAAAGAAGAAAAATCGAAATATATCTAGATTCGAACGGAAAACTTGGTCTTTGAATTAAAAACATTAGTTTTGAAAGCTAGATAAATCGAACCAGGTAATTTCAACTATCAACTAATTCAGCGTGGTATCTGCCGCTAATAAATTACAAACTAGAAAATCATTTGTAAGCCCTACTGGCGGAATTTAATTATTCACCATGCGTTATAAATTCAGCCGAATGGACGGCTAAATACTCGAGTATTTACTCGTTAGTAGCTACTACTTTTTAACATCCGAAAAAAGATGGTACGAAGTTAGTAAAAAGATTTACTGTGTGATTTTTAATATGTTTGAAATTGATAGTGATTTTAGTGATAAAACAGTATATCAAGGGCAAAACAACTCCGTGGGGGCGTGAAACTATCCATCATATGCGGGAAATCTTCTGCATCTAACTCACTAGTTGCCACTTTATTTATAATCTCATATATAAAGTAGTAACAAGTGACTTAGATGCAGAAAATATGAAAAAATTTAGACCTGTACTGGAGCAGCAGTTGTTTTTCATCCCACCGAAAAGATAATTCAAGAAGGCCATAAACTGTATTATGACAACTACTTCTCGCCATTCTAGTTGTTGCAATTGGTGAAACAGAGGAAAATATTTGCTGGTGGATCAATTAAGTTGAATCTTTTTTTCCAAATTCTTCATCCTTAGGTGATAAGTAAATGAAGCGAACAGCCGTAGATCAATCGATAAACTAGTTAATGACAGTGGTGATGTCATCTTATTAAAATGATTGAAGTGAATCATCAAACTATATTGGATCAAGACAAAATAACAAAGTTTGAAGTTCTAAGTTTAGTACAAAAGTAACAAAAATTGCAAACACCCAAAAGTAGTTAGGCTGCGTAGCCATTCAATGGGTGGCGCCAGTCTACTCGGAAATTGACTTTACTTATGATCTTTCCTAAAATTCAACAGTTAGCTCGAATATCGATACGATTGTGGGAGTTTACATCTTCCAAAAAATAAACAGATTTCTTGGGTTTTGCAAAGTTGGCAAAGATCCGAGCAGCAGTAAAAGACCACCTGAATCTACTGTAAAAAGATTCGCAAGCGGTAAAGAAGAACTCAGATGTCCATCACGACCAAACGTTTCTGTATATAAACCCAGAATGAAAGCAATGGAAAAAATGCAATAAAATGTATTTCTATTTTAACAAATGTCAAGTACATTCATGCATAAGGGGCATTTCACGTGAAGCGGACAACGAAAAAAAATCGAGGTTCTGGATTTCGTTCATATGGTGCATAATGGTACTTCTAGAAAATATGAATGTGGATGCACAAGTTTTTGTTTCTATGAGGTTTAGCTGCCGAGTTATGGGCTTCTGAATAATTGACGAAATTGATAAAAGGTTTTTTTGGAAGCGGATTCTGAGATTCAAAACAAAATCTAAAAAACATTAAACATAATGATTGGTATAGAAAATTAGCTGTTCTTTTTAATTTTGAAATAAGATTTGAAAAACAAATTTTTTTTCCTGCTTGGAACCGGAAGTAGACACTTCAACTCGTAATTTGAATAATTTGGACCAGGTTAATTTTGTTTATTTTTATAACAAAACAAAGCTTAAAGTATACTTATTTTATCATAAAAGTTCTAGAATGGGATGGCCAGTAGTTTAGGAGGTAAGTGAATTTACATACATACAGGTCACATGGGGCGTGGTACCGGGAGCTTGATTATGATAGCTAGTGAGTGTGAAAGCAAAATATTTGTAGTAAAACTATTATACATCACTTGTATCACTTACATATAGAAGATAAGATATTAAAAATTGCTAATGCTCATTTACTTAGTGAAAAAAAGCTACTTGTGTATGGACAAATGAATTTATTTCATAATTTTTACTAATTTTACTCTCGTTTCACAAACTAGTTCTTTTTTTTAAGAACTAGAAGTGTTTCTACGATCAGTTTTTTCCTGCAGATTCGACATAATTTCTTTTCTGCTAATATTCTTGGAATTTTTCTTAGGTCTTTAGCCTTCCGATGAAACTTCAAATTGAATGGATTGAAACATCGATAGCCGCACGGAGACATAATACACATAATTAAGACTCTTAAACTTATCAACGAAAGTAATAGTCATTGCAAGCTTTGAACAGTAACTCGAAAAATAACGGAAAATTTGAATTGGCTTGGCGTCAAATATATTATATATGCGTCATATATTTTAATTGGGTATAAACCTTTTTCAAATAAGAGATGGCGCTACTAATCACATTTCGAATCAATTTTTATTTTCAAGCCAACTAGCTGTCCTAAGCGAGCTCTCGATACCACGCCCCATGCGACTTGTATGTATGTAAATTCACCTACCTGCTAAACTACTGGCCATCCCATTCTAGAACTTTTATGATAAAATAAGTATACTTTAAGCTTTGTTTTGTTATAAAAATAAACAAAATTAACCTGGTCCAAATTATTCAAATTACGAGTTGAAGTGTCTACTTCCGGTTCCAAGCAGGAAAAAAAATTTATTTTTCAAATCTTATTTCAAAATTAAAAAGAACAGCTAATTTTCTATACCAATCATTATGTTTAATGTTTTTTAGATTTTGTTTTAAATCTCAGAATCCGGTTCCAAAAAAACCTTTTATCAATTTCGTCAATTATTCAGAAGCCCATAACTCGACAACTAAACCTCATAGAAACAAAAACTTGTGGATCCACATTCATATCTTCTAGAAGTACCATTATGCACAATATGAACGAAATCCAGAACCTCGATTTTTTTTCGTTGTCCGCTTCACGTGAAATGCCCCATAAGAAAGAAAGAAACGTTTGTGTTATTTTTCATATAAACGAAAAATAATAACTTCGCCTACCATTTTGCGTATTATTGATGAATTTATAATTTGTATTGAGCTTATACGATTAGAAATCAAAGTTTATTTTGTAACTTTTAATGGTGTTTTTTATTAGTTTTTATGCCGCTTGAGGCATAATCATCCACAATACATAATTTCTAAATTAATACACCCTATTTTAAAAAAAAATATGTGTTTACATGGGACCAAGAAACAATATTAAAAAATATACTAATAATACTTTCAAGAATGAGTTCGGCGAATGTGGACAATTTTTCCTTTTCTGATTCATGAAAAATCATAGTCGTAGATCGTAGTCGTTTCCCATGTATCAAACCAAACTGAATCGATATGCGTCAAAGAGTAACCGAGATTTTCTTGTTGAAAACGCAAGTAATTCGATTATTCAAGTATATTTCTTACACAATTAAGGAGCTCTGAAAATTCAATGTACACAAGATTGCAATGAACTGGTGCTTTTCTCTTCGAAAAATGGCAAATTCCGTAAACAAATTTGTTGCAGAGAGATATATTTCAAAGCAAATTGTTATCAATATTTATATTCGATGGCCAAAATGATTTTTTTTTACATTTCTTTAAGGAACCTATCGGTGGCCAAGGAAAGAAAATATTCCTCTTAAACCTGAAGTTATGATTTTTTCCAATTCACAGGGTACTATACAATATATTTACTGCTCTATATTTAACAAATCACCTACTATGCCGGCAACCGGCAAAACAAATAAAACTACCGTGAACAATAATAAGATATCTCTTTTATTCTTTTTCAATTTCAGTTTCTTTCTTGGCAGCTGGTTTTGGAGTGGTCACCTCCACCACGCACATATAAAACCATGCACCCACCATAGCCACGAAACAGTCTCCAGATAGAATTAGGTGCCCGAAGACCAACAACGTACGAACACGATAACCGTCACCGCTACGGTCGTGTTCAGCTGAAGAAAGTAACTATTGTTGCCTACCGCGACTGTTGTCTTTCGAAGTGTTCGTTAGATAATTTCCGATTCACTTAGATTGACTCGTTGGAACGGCAGCGTACTTTTGATTGCATTCGAGCTTGGATTTTGCGTAGGTATGAAACAAGTGCTTAATTCGCGAACAGAAATCATTGAGTCGTTTGATACTATTTTTACTTTTTCTTATTTGCAGTCAGACACTATGAAACTTTTTGTTGCGACCTGCTGCCTACTATTCTGCCTGGTATTCGCGCAGAACGAAGTGGATGGTGATCGGTATGTAACATTTTTTTTGATAAATCAGTGTTGAATTGCTTATTATCATTATGGTTTTTATCATATTTTGACACCTACCAATTCACTATGAAATCGCATGAGTGAAAGTTAAATAGTTTTGTGAAATGAATAAATATGGATCAATAATACAGTAAATGATTCTTATGTATACATTCATAGTTAAGAAAACAACATGAAATCCGATACATGTTGACAATATTGTTGAAGGTGGATATATTTTTTTCATTTCATATGCAGAATCAGTTTTGCATTTACAAAAACTAAAAGAACATAGAATTCTAAGAAATTGTTTGCTTAGATAAAACTGAATTCTCAGCTTTAAACATTTGAAATTTAGTCAAATACTGTAGGTCATGCTGTAGCCAACTTACTTATTACTCCAACTTACTTAATTTATTGCGGCAATGTAGAAGATTGAAATCGCTCTACTACTGGCTCATAAGTTTACTCAAAGACATTTGAATAAATTAAACAATCGCGGTATAATTCATATAGCTAAGTAGTGAATGTGCTTATCGAATAGCATTTTAGTAAACTGTCTTCTAATTGAATAAAAATAGATTATTTGATATATTTTTTTAAATTATAAATCTATTACCGTACTATTTTTTGGTCTGTCAGTTTATTTTGCTTCTCCTATTCTGGTAATTAAATTTTCTGGTCACGTAGGCTGTGAGCTCCAGTCAATCAGTTTATGTTAAAGGCAACAAAATAAATGCAATTTATTATTAACTTTGATAATAAAATCTATCACTAAATCATGAATACATAGTAATTATTATTTTGATATCTTTTTTTGAACTGAGCCCATAGATTGATAAGCATATATTATCAAGCAAATTTTTGATTTGTATTCAATGAGATTGGACAGATTATATAGAAATACGTTGCATTTATATGAGTACATATGAAATATACAAAAGTTGTACATTGCAATCGCAAACACGCTTCTGCAATCATACAGCACACTACAGTTGAAATCAAAAACATTCAACCATGTCAGATACATTTGAATTATTTATCAAATATCTGTGTATTTTTATTCTGAAAACTAAATTAAATAAATATCTCTCCAAATATCTATATTTTTCAAATAATATCAGCTATTTTAAGAGCACTTTTGTAGATTGTTGAAAAAAAGCATTCAAAACCTTGAATGAAAATTCCAAAAAATATAATTTTGTGAACCATTATATTAGTTTGGGTTCATTTTTTTATAATGTCCCAAAAACATCCAATGTTGTGGCTTCGGGAAAGTTTTAATCTCATTTCTATGGGTGTTCCAAATTTTATATTTAATGTGTACCTAAATATTCCGCTTAAAGATTATTGATTATCCGGGAAGCACTTGTTTTAAACCATAGTGATGTATTTATGTACGAAATTCTGTTGAAATACACCACTTACGAAAATTAAATAGTTTAAATGTTTCATAACATATTCTTTATGACGTACGTACGCACGTTGATAAATAATTAGTCTAAAAGTTTCATAACATATTGTTTATAACGTACGTACATATGTAAATGTTTTAAGTCATAACTTCACTCACTGAATCCATAAAATAACTTTTCGAAATGAATTTTCTTCTAAAACGAAGATAAAACAAATTTTTTCGCAATATTCATATTAGAGTTATATAAGCTTGAAGTTTATCAGTTCAATGTTTAAATTATAAGCCCTGTATGTAATTGAGCATATAATAATGCGTCACAAAGCACTATATGCCATGATTAGTATAGTATCACATCTTTGTATCGTCTCAGGTCTTTAAACTTTCTTGAAAACAGAGAAATATCTTCAGACATCGCATGCGCTACTTTACGGGTTATTAACCTAAAAAAATATTATTTTCATAAGAATTTTGTTTGAAACTGGTTTCGGTGCTCTTCACCTATATTAGTCTTTACGACTTGCTTTGCATTTTCGATCAAAACTGGAAAAATGCCAGTGACCAATAACGAACGTCCGAGAATTACGTAGGAGGATTTAATGTTATGTGCTTGTATGCTTACCTGTTTTTTGCTTTCTGTTATCAAGGCCAGTGTAGGGTTTGTGAATTTATATTATTTGATTAATGCAGAAACTCGAGTTTGATATTTTTAAAGAGATAAGTAGAAATTGCTTTTCTTTGACTGTCTTTGAGTATTTATGTTTATTTTTTTAAACGAATGGAGATTATATAAATTATATTTTCATCCCAAAACTATGAGAAGCTGCAGTATTTTTTTTTTTTTTTGAGAAAGATAAAGTTTGCTATTTGTAATTACATATGAACATGTAGCACTTCTAAATTGAAAGTCGTTACTTTGAATTTTAAATTCATATACTATCACTAATTATGTTCGAATTATATTATTACAATTATTTTTATCAACATATTTGAAACTAAAAATTAGGTAATTACAGGCTTCCATAGTTTTTACCAGTTTTAACCATAGTTTTAACCATAGGATTTTTCAATAAGGATATAACAAGTTGTACTTAAATCGCCGTTTTCGTGAACGCGTCATCTGATTGTGCTGAAATTTTCAGGATTCATCAGTATGTATGTAGAATAGGATCTTTAATCTTTGGCGTCGATAGCTATTTTAGTGATATACTACTACCTAGGTACTTACCTTGTAATTATATTTACAAATAAGTTTTCAATAAGCCAGTTAAAAAAGCTAAATAAATTTTAAATGTGATAAATTTTTGGGAATTTAAACCCTATGAGGGTGCTAGATAACCGCCAGGAGTGGTGAAGGATCCATCGCTGCAAAGGTGCTCCTGGCGACCATATGAACAAAATCAATTTTATGCTTAAAAGTAACAGATTTACTTCACATGGCATAATTTCAGCCCGATACCTTACCCTTTCGGTGTCTTATTTAAATCCAAACTAATTATTTCCTTATTGAGAAACCCTTTATGCATCTAAATTTTCAACATTATACAATGTTGTCATAAGCAAAAAATTCAGTAAAACACACTCAGACCACGAATATCAAAATTCAATTTTGCATTTGAATTATTAATATTCGGTCACAAATATTTAAATGACCTATCGAAAATTTAATATTAAAATCATAATTATTCGAGTTCGATTGATGATTGGATGAGGCAACAAAAGTATAAGATAAATCAAAGTGAATTATAAATGGATTTCTATGACCCATTGAGCTTTTGATTGATCTAGATATTTTCCACTTGTAACTTCCTTTCTTTCTTCTGCAACCCTCGCTTTCTTTTATTTTGACAAACATATCTAAGTTTTGTGCAAGAATATATTTAATCTACTTTTTTATTTTATTAAAGCCTTGGAATATTTAATAATGACCCTTTGAAACTTGCAAGACTACCATAAACATAAATAGGTTTGCTACGATGAATATTAAGAAGATTCGCGAAAAATTTTAGCTTCTCTTTATGAAACGCCATCATAGTTTTCACCTTAGTATCTCAATAATTGAATTTCAGGATAATCAATTTGAAATAATATTAATTTTAACTATGAAATATAAATAGAACTAAGATCATGAGAATCAATTAGAACGTCAGTTCTTTTCAAGACGAGTTCTTAACGCTTGCCCATGTTGTATCATTATCTACATTACCAAAAACACCAGCAATATCAATTTCATAGATCTAAGCTTTTGTTCGAAAGATTGATTGTTAACAATCAATTTGCTTTGCCAAAACATTTTCACTTATTGCTGAAATTGGCTCATCCGTGAGTTTCGGTTCATCAGACACACTTACCACTAGTCAGGTGTTTCGGTGATCCGGTTCCATTAAAACATTTGTTTGATCCGTCTTATAAATTTGATAAATAAACCGGAAGAGATTCTGCCATCAACAATTTATTGCTGACTGATTTTGAATATTTCTTCCAAAACAATGCAATCCACACGGTTAAGGAAGAAAACATAAGCTTTAATTCTATGTCGTGGAAACGAACAGAAGAATAAAGATCATGCCATGTTAGCTGTAAAAATTTATCCAGTTATCTTCAGGAGTACTAGGTCATATACTGTTTCTCTAAAAACCCTATTTAAATTAATTGAGTATTGGTTATATATTTTTAAATAATAAAACTTAAGTTAGTTTTTGTTCTTGTTCAAAAGTTTAAGAGGGGTATTACGAGGACATATCTTGCTGCCTGCGAACCAGCTTCGTTCGCTTCATTTAGCTGACTACAACTTATGATAAATAATTTGAAAAATTTCCTTGGATTCTTATATTCTTACATTATATTAATTAAGGGGGCTACTTTTTTATATGGCATTGATAAACAATTATTCACATGTCAAGTCACTTACTACGACCTATGAAGTATTCTTCGCCGTCCGCTAGGCTGGATAGCTCGATTCACTCCGAATGTAATCGGCCGATGCCAACGAGACTTCACTTCAGACAATTCAGTAACAAACTAGATGTTTTCTCTGCGACAGGCGATAAAATTAGAATACGACGTGAAGCTGTTCCATCTTTTTACGAACTGTAAAGCCGACTACAATATGGTGGATCTTTTACAAGGCCATGGAGAGTTCGATATTCCAACCAAACTAATTAGGTTGACAAGACTTGCCATGAGAAACGTACAACACTAGATTAAGGCAATGGGGTCTTTACAGAGACCATTCAAAATTAATAACAATTAACTACAAGATGGCGTTTTTTCAAGCGTACTCTTCAATTTTGCTCTGTTAAAACTGATCCAGGCTGCCAACGTGAATCATACTCAGTATGAGGGTTATCATACTCATTAATTCACCCAATCATTGGCTTATGCTGACGATGTCGACATCATGTGCTGAAACGAACGCTTTGTTGAAGTATTCTTCGCGAAAATCGAGGAATTAGCAAATAACACAGGCCTGCACATAAGTGAAAAAAATGAAATATATGGTAGCAGCGCACGCACGAAAAATTACCCAACTGACCAACATTACGTCGAGCGCAACGAAAAACTAAGGATTTAAACATTCTATGTACGATCAAAAATCATAGCCGGTAAAAGGCTACAATAATAAAAAATCTGCGCACGGTTGCTTTCAAAAAGTTATTTTATAGCAGCTTATCAAAGCTATTCCGTTCAAGTCTCTCCAAGAACTTCAAGCTCCTACAGTACAAGATCATGATCTTGCTATACTTCGTGTATGGATTGAAACCTTGGGTCCATAGCAGAATAAATTGCGCTGTCTTATCCGCTTTCGAAAGTAGGTCACTCCGAAGGATATTTGACTCTCGACATGAGGAAGGACGGTTCTGCTGCCTCTATAGCACCGAAATATATGAGAGATATCGTGAACACTTTGATAAAATCAGGTTCAATAAGCTGCAATGAACTAGATACTTAGCACACTTGTGTGAGAAAGATCCAACTCTGAAAGTCTAAAGTGGGAAGAATTATTACAAAGATACACGAATGTTGTAACTGGCTTTAGTATATGCCAGGACACCAATGAAACAAACTGGGCGTCTGGAACTGTTGAATGCACCGGTCTTAAACCGGGCTACCGTTTGTTGCGCCTTTGATGAGGATTATTATATGACATTGAATTCGACTAGCCTTGTGTTTACCCCGATGTTTGTGAGAGAGTGAATTAGACTTTTTTCCGTTATCGCTTTCACTTTCAGGGAACATTAATCAGTAAATAACTTCAACTCTATTAATGGAACAAGCTATTTTTGTCCCTAGCAACAATATTGTCAATTATTGTTGCTTGATAAGAACAATGAGGCAGAGCCATCCTTAGAACGGCAACCTTGCTTAAGATGGTAATTCATCGTGCTAAATATTGTTCTTGAAGAGGAAAAATGATCATAAAGCCGCGACCGTAAACACTACGTCGGGTCCGTTTCTAGTACAGAACTGGAATATTCCGTTTAGTACAGGACTGGAATATTATATTCCGCATGAACGCTTGAACACGTTGAACCCATACCTAAAACGGGAGAGGTCTCTGATCCCTTTAATTACCAACAAATCGTACTCGATTTGGATCTGTGTAAGGTATTTGAACCACTTGTAAATTCAAAACTAACTAAACTACCTAATTCGAACCACCTTATCAACAACCGCTAGTATGCTTTTTGTTCTGGGCGCTCCACTGAGAACTTCAGATATCCAACCGTTCTCTCCATAATTTTGGTGAAGCAATGCTCTTTTTGAATTTACAATTGGTTCAAACACTTTAGACAGAATCGAAACGAATGTATTTGGTCGATAGTTAGAGGGATCACATACCTCCTTTTTGGGTATGGCCTGAACGTGTGGAAGCTTCGGTGCGAAATGGAAAATTCTACTCGAGTACGACAAATAAAATAGTTTGCGCAGAGGTGTATTTAAGACGGAGAAACAGCTTTAGTATGAGACCCGAAATACCATCAGGTTCGGCAGATTTGGAAACGTCAAGCTTTCAACACCTCTCTTGTGCGGTAAAATTGAGGCCTTTGTTTCAAAGCGCACATTGGGTGACTAAGAGGATTCAGCGCTGAAGGTGACAAGTAGAAGTTAGTATCAAAAATGTCAGCAAAGAGGTTAGCTTTATTCTGTAACTTCGTAAATATATTACCACCATGAAGTAGGAGTGAGACGGAAGAACAAAAAAAGCTAATCCTGATCGTTTTTGCCTCCTTACTGGTTTGCAAAGACTTTATGCTTAATGTTTTGGTCCAACTAGAATTTGACTCTTTTGATAGTGGATTTGCATATCTTGAGTGACATTACTGTAAGGTAGATTTAGTAGAATATCGGTTGAAAAATTAAGATAGAGCTACGAGCTATTCTAACCAGTAATTTTTGTCATATTTTCACTGAGAGTTGCTGCTATTTAATTTTTGAATGATTTAGTGAAATTGTAAAACTTTTGCGTTCGGTTATCTTAAAAATATTTCTATGTCTATAAATTCAAACACAGCCAACAAATCGCATCGAAATTGACAGGATGAATTGATCTCACCGTGCAAATGATTCGCTAAATATTTGGCTGTGGTGCCAGCAACAGGCATTTGTGTTATTGTCGTGCTAACAGATGATAAATGTGATAAACATCTCACAATGAATTTTTTTTTTCTATGATGATAATGCCAAGGCTCAGGGGATGCCCTATTATGCTATAGCACAGCCTTGGCCGAAGGAAATTTGAGGAAGGGGAGAAAGGAAGGGTTGAGTTTGCAGGAGATAGCGATGCACGATGCGCTTGAACAATTGTGGATCATAGTTGGCGGGGAAAACAGTAGATGGTAGACTGTTGCATAATCGTATTGTCCTAGATAAGAAAGAATCGTAAAATTTGAAAATTTGGCACTGATTGAAAGGGTATGAGAATGAGCGGGTTGAGAGGCTCGGGTGTTGCGCGTAGGAGATGCTCTACAAGGGAGCTGACTTGATATTTCATTAGAGCAAAGACCATAATAATAGCGATAAAGAAGAGAAAGGCAACCTACATTACGTCGGTGCTCAAGGGATTTAATACGTGAGGTAATAGTTTCATCGCCAATAAGCTTGAAAGCTTTGCGTTGGACTTTGTCTAGTTCCGCTAAAGCAGGAATTTAACTCTTCTGCCCCAGCCCATATATGGGAGTTATACTCAAGTATTGGTCTTACGAGAGTCTTGTAGATGTGCACTATGCCTGATGGTGTAAAGTATTTCTTGCTTCTCTGAAGGAATCTTAGGCATTTCATGGCATTTTCGCAATTTGAAAAATATGGCTGGTCCAGCTTAGTTTGCTGGAGATGTTAAATCCTAATAGGTTCAGCGAAGGTGATTCGAAAATACTCACACCATCAACGGAAATAGTGTGGCTTGTAGTGTGGTGTGAGTATTTTCGAATCACCTTTCAAGCCAACGTGTATCATACTCTGTAAAGACGACAGCATTGGGTTTTGGACGCATTAAACACAACAAGGTTCGCTGAGCCCCAAGCGATAATGTTTAATAGGTCCTTGTTTAGCGATGCAAACATGCGATCTCTACTAACAGAAGTAGCATTTCCACGAGAGTCGGCTACTCTGTTAAAAGAGTATACGAAGTCAAGGGTGCTGTTATCAGAAAACTATGAATCGGTTTGAAAGTGTAGGAAAGGAGGTCATTTATAAATAAAAGAGAGTTGGTGAAAGAACAGTATCTTGCAGAACCCCGGCATTGGTGGTGTGGACACAAGATGTGTGTCCATCCAGAACAACTTGAAAGTAGCGATCTACGAGGAAACTCTCAATCCACTTGACAAGGACGGGGTGAAGACCAAATGCACGAAGCTTGGCTAATAGGGCAGGGTGCCAGATTCTGTCAAAGGCCTTCGAAATATCAAGAGAAACGACCATTGCTTCACCAAAATTATGGAGACAACGGTTCCATCTCTCAGTGAGAAATGTAAGTAAGTCCCCAGTGGATCGCCCAGAACGGAAACCATACTGACGGTCGTTGATAGGATGGTTCAACTCAAGATATTTCATTAATTTTGAGTTAACGAGAGATTCGAATACCTTACACAGAACCGAAACGATTGCAATAGGCCGATAGTTAGAGGGATCACAGGCCTCCCCCTTTTTAGGTATGGGCTGAACGTGTGCAAGCTTCCATGCGGAAGTAAATACTCCATCCGAATATGACAGGTAAAATAGTTTGCGCAGAGGATTAGCCAAGGCGGAGGCCCAGCAGTTTAGTACGAGGGGCGAAATACCATCAGGACCGGCAGATTTGGAAACATCAAGCTTGGCGAGTATTTTCAATACCTCTCTTGTGCGGAATAATAGAGGCCCTTGCTTGAAAGCGCACATTAGAGGAGTAGGAGGACTCAGTGATGAAGGTGGCAAGTAAGAGTTTGTAGCAAAAATCTCAGCAAAAAGATTAGCTTTGTCTAGTGACTCAGTAAGTACGTTACCACCATGAAGAAGAGGTGGCACGGAGGAACTGGAGAAGTTGTTCATAATCCTTTTCACAAGCGACCAGAAGCCTTTGCGTCCTTTCTGGCTTGCAAGAACCTTCTGTTTAATATTTTGGTCAAACTGGAATTTAACTCTTCTGATAGTGGATGTACAGGTATTGCGATTTAAGGAAAAAACGTTACTTGTAATGATTGTAAATGGAAATTTTGTAGAAGGCAGGTCCAAGAATCTTGATGAAGAAGGAAATCTACATCAGGATAACTCGGATGAGAATCCAGTCAAAAATGGATTTTTTGACAGAAGATACCTGACACGTTAAAATGTGACTTTAGCTGCTTTATTTTTTAATCTTCAGAAATTAGTAGAAATCAATATCAAAATACTTAAATGTATAGCTGAAGTACTTTTAGTTTGTGATGTGCTGCCATTAAAGTAACGGCAATAGATGAATACAAATGATCTAGAATTATACCATCCTTCGTTTGAATAATAATCAGCCTAATATTAAGAATCTCTTAATTATAGCATTTTCAGTTTAAATGAAACCTTTTTCAATTTAAATGAAACTTTTTTCAATTTAAATGAAACCTTTTCCAATTGAAATGGAACCTTTTTCAAATGAAATGAAACCCTTCTCCAAATGAATCAGACTTCGATAAAAAATAGTTTCAGGTTAATTTATTTTTGATGCAAATGAATGAAGAATAATAAAAGCATGTGAAGAAAATAAAAATAATATAGAATATGATATTAAAGTGATATAAATTTTAATTACAAAATACAATTTAATGTAAATGGTTGGCCTTCTGCAGCTTTTGGTATTTGCAAAACCATGTCTAGGACATAGTTAGAGCAATCTTCTGAAGAGACTTGAAGCACGCTTTCTTCAATAACATTGCTAATGCTATTGTATGTACTTATGTCGCTCAATACGAAACGAGCGTGCAATTTTATTTTCGTAAATGCTTTTTCGGTTAGGTTCAGAATCGGCGAGTAAGGAGGCAAAAATTTTAATGTACATCCGCTACCTGCAACCACCTCCTGAACTCGCGTTTTGTGGATTCGAGTATTATCCAAAATCAGAACTGAAATATCCATGTTTGGCATGTAACCAATTTTATCTAAAAGCTCTTGTAAGAATAGCTTAAATCAACATTCACGGTCGCGTTTGATATTATTTTCGAATAAACAACACCACCGTTATTCATGGCTGCAATGAGCGTAACATTACGTCCCCTTACAGTAGGTACAACAATGTGAGCTCGTGTACCGACTTTCGAATGGCCTTGGGATCTCCGAAGGTGCAGATTAAAGCCGCACTCATCTAAAACAATTAATTTTCCTCTGTTGAGGCGCCCACTGCGAAAATTCTCTGGCGTAAATTTGCCTCAATTGCAAAGTTCGCTGGCAATTCATACGGTCAACTTCAACCGAAGTAAGCTTCAGCGTAATTTTCAGCTCCCGCAGAGCATTCAAAATAGTGCTTATCGGCACAGCTACCATATGCTTTTTTCTTCATAATTTATTTTTATTGTTTTTAAGGGAAATTGTGGGATCACTTTCAACATAGCACTCAATGCTTCCCAAAACATCCGGTGTTAATTTTTTCATTCTGTTTCCTCCACGCTTGCGTTGAAGTAAAATTTCCGAATGTTTCTTATAACGTGATAAAATTGTTTTCACAGAGTTCACATTCATTGATGTTATTCGCGCTGCTTCTGAAACCGTGTTCACTTCTTGGTGTAGTTTAATAAGCAGTAATTTCATATCTTCGGTTATTTTTTGGTAGTGCCCTATTCGTCTCCATCCCAACAAACAAAAACTACCTGGCATGAACTAAGAATAGTGGAAAATTTACTTCGAAAATATTTTTTTCTAATAATTGTTTTTTGTATTAAAGTTTCATTTAATTTGAAAAAGTTTTCATTTCAAATAAAAGAGGTTTCAATTCAATTGGATAAAGTTTCATGTCGATTGAAAAAGGTTCCATTTCAATTGAAAAAGGTTTCATTTAAGCTGAAAATGCTATACATGAATATTATTTAAATAATTTTCGAAACCCCTGCATATGTTTCATTTTTTTCAACCCTTATCTTTCTAATATCTGGCAAGTGATTTCTTGTGAAATTGAAATTCAATATCCATTGTTTAAAATTTGACAATATATGCATATATATGAAGATTAGATATACAATCAACACGATTAGATATACAAATAAGTGTTTATGTCCACAAAAATCTCCAAAGATCTATGCCTGGTAGATTTATTGTTTGATTATCATAATCTAAGCCTTGTGTGTTTATAAACAGTAATTTCTGATCCATTTAAGATCTAAATCTCAATATGCCATGCTTGCTTAAGCTACTATGAACCGTAAATAAAATAAATCATATTCGCCATATCATATTTTAGTCGATTAGTTCCTCTCTATATTGAATGTCGCTGATAGTTTTGCCAGAGCGCATTACAGGAAGGAACTCGACAAAGTGCTTAAGTGTTTACGTAAATCGGCTTTTCGTCGTGCATGTTGGCAGAAACAATAACGAGCATAAGATTATTTATTTTTAGAGTTCGATTTGAAAAAGTCGAATTTTCTGAAAATCATAGGTACATATTTGTTGCGTTTACTTACATTCCATGTAATATAATTGCGGGCACTATATTTATTTAAAATATAGAAAAAAATGCGAAAGAATTATTTGTGGTGTATGGATATATCTACATACCTATATATTTTGATCAAATACCAATCAAATATTTGATATAAGCCATGCCGTTAATATTTAGATAAGCTGCCATTGTTTCGGAGGTTCAAACGTCAACAAATAGTTGTTATTTCACCTTAAAAAATGCGTAAACAAAATAAGTTTAATTTACTAACCCAGTTTCAGATTAACCATTCGTAGTGATACACACATAGTTTTCCACTAATTTATTCCTCGTATTGTGCTTTTCACGATCGGTATAAAAAATTAAATCTTAATTGTTGCATAATAAATAAATCATGCAAGAGTTTTTGAGATAAAATAAAATACATTTTCAATAAATTTTCCTGTTTATAGAATTGATATAATTTTATTACCCAAAGTGTTGATAAAAGCTTGCCACGAGTCATGGACATTCATATATAGATGAGAATCTAATCGGCATCAAGATAAAGAGAGTAATAAAACTTTCGAAACAATTCATTTACTTCTGCCTTCTCGCTTAGAAAATCTTGAATCATAAATGATCTTGCCCTCATAAGAATCCCCACTGCAAAGTGATGCATATTCAATAATAATTTTGAAACAAAAAGTGCATCCCGTCGATGCATGATTGTGACGAATGTATTTATCTACACGGAGACTCATATGTATCTTGGAAAAAGTGAATATTTCTCGCTGGATGTAGTCAGCCAGTTAGTTTTGCATCATTAGTTGTAGAGTCGGAGTCTTGGGCGGCATTTCACCAGCTCTTTATTAAATTGCAGTGCGCCTGTGTATTATTGCAACCTAATTGAATGCAACAACAGCGAGATGTCGTTCTTCGATAAATTCATTGCGGATATAAAAGCGTAACAGTGCATTCGAAGTGATTTTAGTGAAGTCGCGATAGAAACGAAAACGACGCGACCGTTCGAACTGCCATCGTCCCAGTGCAATATATGATGTAGTATTATGTTGCAATTTCAGTTTACATTTATTTTTATTTGATTTGTTTCTAGAGTTGCCTCGCCTTTCGCGCCAACTAGTTTGTGCCAAAGCGCATTTATTTTCGGATCAGATTTGAAGCTGAGCTGATCTGATCACTCGAACCTGTCAATGCCTAGTGTATTTTTTTTTTCTAAAAATCCACCGGTAAACTGTGATGATTATGATTTGAAAGGACACTGACAAGAGTACGATTGATATTTTAGTGAGTAGTTAGTTTCTATGTGTAAATAGTGAATAGTTTTGTGCGAACAAAATGAAAATGTTGTGGCCTAAAGAAAAATTGAAAAAGTTTTTCACTGCTGATAAAATTACATGCTTGGTTATGAGCTTATTAATTGTTGCAACGATTGCCGGATCCGTTATTGTCATCTTGAATGCAACACCGTTACCTGACGTGTACGTATAGTTGATTTGTGCATTAATATTATTTAAATTTATGAATTTGTTCTAAATTTCATAACTAGATAGAACGTGTTAAATTTATGTGCTTAATTACTAAAAAGTGGATTTAATTCGAATTAGATTCGCTAGGTGAAACAAACGTGTTCATGATAAGATAGTTTGTGGTTAATAGCTTATACTTATTAAACTGAATCAACATTCATTATCTGAGAGGCTCAATTAAATAGGTTTTTTGTTCAGTGTGTGCTGTGGTTCAGTTGTGGTGGTCACCACATTTTAAGGGCTGTATGATTCGATATTCTGGTATATTTTATTGATAATTATTGAATAAAGCTGTTTATAAATTGTCCAAACCTGTTTGAGCTAGATTAATGACATTTTTTAATGTTCTATCTAGCCGTATGAAGTTTTATGACATCAGTATTCCGTAAGTTTACTATTTTTGGGTCATTAGATCCTTGAATTTCACTTCGGTCTACTAGTTGCAAGTTTTGTCATGTTTAGTATCGAATATATTATGTGCCCAAACAATGGTAGGATTTTAATGTTGCCGATAGTGTTTTGTTCGACATACATACTCCAAACCGAAATGGACTTGCTTCTGCTGAATCTCAAACATCACATGTATTTAATCTACATATTTAAGGCGTTCACATTACTGACAATTTAATGCACAAATGCCTGGCATGTCTGATTTTTGATTTTGACACACCAGGTCATGGCTAACATGAGAAACTTTATAGTAGACTATTAGGCTCAGCAGGCGGTAAGTAATGGTATAATCAAATACTTGCTAAAAGAAGTGTGGTTCTACTTTGCTTTATGAGTGTGGCGCAAAAGTGTCGGCCCTTAGTATTTCTTGTTTAAAATTTAAATGAAAAGAGATTGGTTTATTATTATAATTTTATTTTAAAGTACCAACACACATTAGGAAACAATATATACACTGAAAAAAAAGCTCTTGGTTGGTTCAACTATTTTTAATAGTATTGCAACGATTCATTCAAAATCGTTAAACGAACTACGGAAAATAGTTATTTTTACTATGCTAATATAGTTAATTTAACGATATAAAAGTAGTTGGCTCTAGCTATACAAAAAATATCGCAACGTTCATGAAATCAACTGTTTTAATTGTTTCATAACCACGAAAAATAGTTGATCAATAGAAAAATATTCATCAATTCACTCAAAACTTCAACGTTTCGAATTATCAACAGTTTTTATGGTACTTAAACTACTTTGCAATAGTTGATTTCAACAAACGTAATTCAGTGAGCAACGTCTTTGGAATGATTCTACGCAAAGTAGAATGGTTTCAACATTTGAACGTTTTTCATGCTCCGAATGAAATTTTTGTTTGTTTATCAACCACGCGTCATGATGCATAAAAGTAATCAACAATTTTCTTATGGTTGTTTTAACTATAGCCCTAGTTGATGCAAAAACAACTAAGGAAAACTATTGATTTTTCATACTCCTCATACTCATACTCCTATTCTATCATAGAAGTTTCATATGCTACATGGCAAAATTGTGTTCGGTTTGCTGTTCGATATAATTCATATTCATGTTATGCTGTGAATCCTTTATATTACGTTGTATGACGCTTTTTATGCAGTTAATATATGTATGTACATGACACGCATTGCGATGCGGTGCAGCGCCGTAGCAGTGAGCGGACACTGAAAGAAAAAGTTGTGGTTGATTTAACTATTATTTTTAGTAATGCAGCAATGCATTCAAATTTGTCAAATTAACTACGGAAAAAGGTTCTTCCTACTCTGCTAAAATAGGAAAACAAGCATCAATTCATTTCACACTACAAAATATTGAATTATCAACAATTTTCATAGTAAGCGAACCAGTCTACAATTGTTAAATTCAACAAACATAATTCCATACTACATACTATAGTCATTTACTATTTCGTACTATGTATATTGTTGGAACACCATTGTTGGTGGTTGTTTACTTTTTTTGCACCACGGACGTTGTTAATCAACCACGCGTCATGGTGCATAAAAGTAATCAACTATTTTTTTTATGGTTGTTTTAACTATAGCCCGTAGTTGACGCAAAAACAACTAAGGAAAATTGTTCGAATCAGCTCATGCCTATTTTTCGGTCCTGGATTGGCAGCTCCTGACTATTTTTTGTCCTTGAAAGGCATTGTGCGAAAACAGAAAGGATACTTTCCCTGTAATATTCTCCATTAACAGGGGAAATTTACTGGTTCTCACTGTCCTATTCCGTCGATCAGGTATTGGCTGCAGTTGAATCCACGAATCGTCCGTAAAAAGGATGTTTAAGCGCCGGGTTCGACCACGGGCATTGTCATCAGTGATTCCAAGGTTTTTCAGCTTCTGATCGAAGTTCATCCGGACTCGAATATTCTTATCGGAAAGTAAAGGTTTGATGCATTGTCTGTAGACAAGTAGGCAATTCTAGACTATTCTCTTCCTATGGGCATTCGTTAACCTTTTATGCTGCGTGGCTTGGGTAATAGGAGTTTATTGGCGTTTCTATATGGGTTTATCTATGTGATTTTCCGTTCTATTATTACGGAGAAGTACGTTAGAATGTTTTGTATTGCTATACTTCGAGTCGACACTTCTCGATATTTCTGGCATTGATTGAATGACATACGATTTGTGTTGATGTATTTGCAACAATCCCCCTTCTTAGACCGGTTTGTACCGAAAAGTCAATAATAGAGTTATCTTAGTTACAGCTCAGGCGGCCTTTCTTAATATATTCCTCATTTATTTTCAGTATCCTGGCTTTCATTTGTTCGACAATCACACTTAAAGTTCCCTTTTTCACCACAGTTCGAACAATCTGAAGCTCAGTCTGTCATTGATTCCCGGGCGATATCGGCTTTTTGGGGAATTCTCAGTTCTCGTGCACATCTTAGACTCTGACGTCGCTATAACACACCTTTTTGTCGATTCATAGATCAAAGCGTAGGCCATAAAGTTTGTTCAGCGTCCATTTGCCAGCCAAACGAAGTACTTGTTATGATTTTCAACTCCTACTTCCAAGATAAAAGTATCCTTAACCGCTTGATGTCCTTAATCAACTGCTCCAAGATTTCCCCTAAACTTCGATTGAGGAAACTTCCTTTCTTGAATAACGGAATTAATAGTCCTCTTAAATAAAAAGTAAAAGTAAAGCAATCCCACGACAACCCTCGTACGGGTCTAGGGGTTGAAGCTGGTAGAGAGATTAATTACAATTTTTTTAATCATTGTGGATACGAGTGTGGAGTGATTAGTTCCACGACTCACTTTACCCCTGATTTAAATCAGGTACCTAATCAGAGCTAGGTGAACTCAAAGCTTGGTGGGCGGACCCTCGTCCGAACCTGGATTCGAACCAGGGACCCCACACGCAAGAGGCCAGTGCTCTACCCACTAGGCTACTCAAGCTTTAGTCCTCTTAAATGGTCTGAGGTAATTCTCCCGCGGCTCCTCGTAATGACACAATAAGTATGACCACACGTTCAAGGTCGTTTCAACGGTTGCATTCTGCAACATCTTCAAACTTCTACTTGTAGATATTCAAAGACGTTTTTCCTTTGAAAATGAGTGCCTTGAGTGCTTTTCTCTCAGTTGATTCAATTGGAAAAGTTTCTACGGTTTTTACAAGCTGCGAATGCAATTGCGGAAGATCTATTTCTTTTTCAAGCACTGCCAACTTTTTCCCTTATTTTCCGAACTGTTGTTTCACTTCCACCACTCGACTGTCTAACTGCTTTTGGAACTGTTACTTAACTTATATCAACTGATGTTCGCTTTTCCTGGTCTACTCTTCCAAATGTCCCTGCAAGTCTCGAGCTTGCTGATTAAATTTTTGGTACAATTGCTCCTTAATGTCTACGGCTTGTTGGTCGAGTTTCTGATGAAGGTTCATTGCTTGCTGCTTATTGTCTTCAGCTTGTTGTCTTATATCGACAGAAAATCCATAATCTAATTCTTCTCCATGCTGACTTGTTATTCCTGAACGTGTTTTTGGCTATTTTTCTCAACTCAGAATTCAAATGTTGCCGGATCGATGCCGTCCAAGCTCAGAGCTTTCCTTAGTTCTGATAGCAAAGCTGTCCAGTCGTCGGCTAATCATAATTTTGGTACTCTGCTTTAAATTTCGTCAACGTTGAATCGTTCACTAGCTTCAGCATTATTCTTAGTCGACACAGCTTCAATGTGGTTAATATCTCACTGAATATATAGTTCACACACAACAAATTCTCTCATTTCTTCACATTTCTCCAAAAAAAATTATCTGCCACTTCAAAAAGCCAATTGTATAATGGCGAACGCAAAAAAAAACTTCTGACATCATTACTTCACTTTCCACCGAAGGAGTTAGTTAACTTGCATGTAAACATTAACGATCGCACTAAAGCTTAGTATCAAGATCCGTTTTACGTGAACTTTGCATACAATATTTCACGTGAAATTTCATTCAACTTAAATTCAACTAAGGTTTTTGTTTGAAAAGTTTGTTCGCTATGAAAATGCCAGTGGCACTAGCAGAATGTCTTCACTCATTTCACGCCAGTTTAGAATGGTCCTTCTTTCTAGTAAAAGAATTAACATTTGCAAAATATAGCCAGTGCATTTATGAAATTGCTACAATTGTTGAGCTGCGTACTTCTTTCTTCAAGTGACCGGAAAAGGTTACTGTGACGGAATCCTGCCAAACTTTTTCCATATATATTATATGACTAGCGGAATTCCGTCGCAGCAGCGTACTAGGCGTACTCGTAAACCGCCAAGTCTCCATATTTGGATATTAAATGTAGGGGTCAGAAAATGTATGAGTGGTCACAGAGCTCCCAGTGCATTCCGAACAAGCAACATGTTGAGCTAGAGCATTGTTTGCAACTAACTTTATCAAAACAAAATAGCCAAACAATAAAATTTAATAACATAATTGCCCTTTGTTGGCACCCAAGGATTTTGAAGAAATTAAATCTAAACCGTTTTTCGGGAACTGGTTATATACAGTTTATTATCCTTATATACAGTTTATTAAGCAAATACGAAAAGTATGAAAAAAATCCGGTAGAACAAAATTTGTTTTATTTTAGCATTTTCATGGTATGTAGTAATCATACAATTACCTTATACAGATCCCACTTATAAACTATCTTCAAAATAAAATACAAATGCAAATTTCATTTTGTGGTTGTTTTTTTTTTGCTTGGAGAAATTCCGAAATCAATCCAGAATTTAGTCAATAAAACACTGGTCAATGAATCATTAATAAAACGTACCTCTTAATAAAAAAATAAATATCCCTTCCCTCATTTCGTTCATACAGATCCAAGTTGTGCGTTATTTTTAAAAATTTATCAATTTTGATTAGTACTTGACATAAATCAAATAAATCGTGAAGTGAATTTATTTTCTGGTCTTATAATTTCTCAATTCTGTTGGCAACCTGGCAGTTTTCATTAAAAAACCTTTGTGGCATCATAGCACAAGCAGTGATAAATATTTTAAATTGGAAACATGCTTGATTTGGATGTTATTTTGCTTCCTGACAACATGCTTACTATTTACTATCATGTGGACTCTAAAAACTATACCACGAAATCCATTGTGGAAAGAACGGTATTGTATTGAGTATTTAAAGTTTATTTTCACAGCTTTAATTGAAGCGATGCGGTAGAGCAAAAAAAAAGTGTCAGAAGATAATACTTTTCGTAACATTTATCTGTCGGTTGGATATTATACTTATTATCACCTTAATTGGTGTGCTTCAATTAAATAATAAAATCTATAATCACTCTTAATTGTTCAATTGATTATGTTGTTGAAATAACTGTTGTAATACAAAGAGTATCTTGCGGTGTTTCTGAGGCATTTGAAAATATATTTTCTTATTGATGTTCATCAGCAATTCATGATAGTTTCTACTGGCGCTACTATGAATGGTATTTTTGTCAAAGAAATGCACAATTCATCTATATCACGTGTATTTAGAAAGGCATTACTACCAAACATAAACTGTTTCAAACCATCCGTAATGTTTATTGAAACATACTATTATTTACGTGTTTGCCGGTTTGTTTTTCTCTGTTTGACGTGAAAGTATCGCGTACACACGATAATCCGGTTAAGCTTCGGAACGGTCATTTCCTATTGAATCAATCCAATCAACAGTTTACGATATTAAGTCAAGGTTGCACAATATAGGTCCGTAATTAGATTAGAATTCGTACTTTTTTTTCTACGGCTAGTATTTACATCTGCACTCTTATACCTTCAATTGCATTTAATCTTTTTTACCTATATTGACCCATTTTAAATATTAATATTTTCTTTTGTCTACTTTAGACCCGCCTGGAGATATGAATGCCAGAATAATCGCTGTGTTAAAGTCGAACTAAATGAATCAACACTCTCAACAGCAATTAGCTTGCAAGTTTGTCGACTTTTCTGTGGTGAAAATGCTGTTCCAGTATGGCCAAAGCCTACAGGTCACTTCAAACTGGAATCATCGACGGCTCGTATCAACAAAGTCGGTATCAGTTTTCGAAGACCGGCAAAACGTACGATAGACACTCTTTGGGATGCTATGGAAAAACGATTCATAGACCAGATAAATATAAAGACGCAGTATGGAGGTGGAATTAGGAGTGGTGGAAAAAATCTCGTTATCCAGTTCGCTGTCAGCGAAGACAACAATGCCAACCTAGAATCCTACACCGATGAAGCTTATAATTTGACTTTGAGTCAGACTAAATCGGAAGCTGTTGTTGATATCCGAGCGAATACTATCTTTGGGGCACGACATGGACTCGAAACACTTGGTCAATTGATTGTATACGATGATATTCGCCATGAACTGCAAATTGTTGCTGAAGGGGAAATTTCTGATGCACCAACTTATAAACACAGAGGATTACTTATGGACACTTCGAGAAACTATTTCAGTGTGGAATCTATTAAGCGAACAATAGGTAAGACTACCTTTTTATTAAGCGTTACTATTGATTCGAATGAATATTAGTGCATGAAAATGATGCTTCGACTCCACAACAGGAACAAAATCTAGCTAAGATGCGAGAAACCAACTTTATGTAATTTTAGCTTCAACATTTGACTGAATTTTTGACGCTAAATTTAGGACTGAAGGTGTTATCACATTCGTATGTCATTTTTAATTTTAGCGCTAGTTGCATTATCGATCAGTAAAATATTTTTTCTACTTTAAACTTTCATTTGTAAATTCAAAGAATCTAACCAATCAGAAAAAAAGTAAGTGGTTATCCAAGTCTTCTCATTGAATAACATTAAATTGCGTGGATTATCTTTTAGTTTGGCCAGTAAAATCATCGGATGGTTGTATTTCGGGTAGTCAATGGTATCAGTTTCTCCCGTGCAGCACTACTACACAGTGTAATTGTTAATCTTTTCACTTCTACATTGCTCACCATTCGTAACCAAGATTTTCATAGAAAACGATGTCTGGAACAGGTCGGCTTATTTTCAAGGATAATCTTTTAAAATCAAAGCAAATTATTTTTTCAATTACCTGCAGCTTGGAAATCCACGTTGGTAGCTTTTATCGCGTAGGACCATAAACTGGATATTGTTTCTTAAACGGAAATATTCCAACCATACGTTACTGAGCTGAAAGTTTGTTACATTAACCTATTTTCCAATCTCTTTTGCTTTAGTTTGAAGCAATTGGTCATTTAAGGAATGTTTTTAGCTCTATATTTCTAAAAAAAAAAATTTCAAATAAAATGAAAGAACTCTGATATTTATATTCTGGGTTTTCTTAACATTCTCTTCCTACTACTTAGAGCGGTTTTTTTCTCTAGCTTTTACAAATACAATTCTAGGTTGATGCGTTGTGCATTTTGGACAGTTTCCCATTAGATTCTCCAGCACTTAATCAATCCAAAATCTTTTCTTTTCTTTCATGAGAAAGTTTCCACCAAATGTTCACGTTCTTGAAAGTATATAAAGTAAATGTATTTTGATTGTTTTTCTCAGTCACTAATCAATCGATTTAAGACCGAAAATCCAAACGTTTCCATGTTCTGAATATTTTAGGAAACTCACAACACAGAACAAGCTGCCTAAAACTGTTCAGCACAGGGCCAAATAAAATTTACAATCTTATTACAGAAATCCTACAAAATGCATATAAACTTCAACACCAACCGAATGTGTATATATGTATGTGCGAAGTCTGACCAACTATTGCAGTTTTGCTTGACTTTATAAGTGATAAAATGAGCCAAAACCATATTCCAAGATTCAAAAGGTATCACCTCACAAGGGTTTGCGTCGCACATGCTCTTTTCACCGATGAGTGGCTATCATAAACACGGCCCATTTTATTACAAAGGTGGGCAAGGCGGCAAAAGTGTCTTTCACAAAACACCAACAACGACACATGGGGTATAAGTTTACACAACCACAGTATAGATGCTACCCTCAAACGTAAAATGTATATTTTTTTACTTTTCATTGCACCAAAGTTTTTTTTTGGTAGCCCTTTCAATTTAACGCATCACTTATATTGCCAACCATGGAGTAATTTCAGCACCGAGCAGTCATTATATATTTTTAAAATAACGCAATACAGTCCAGTAAATCATTGGGTGGCTGAATTTAATCATGGACAAACAAACTTTTTTGATGAGGAACGTCACGCGGGAACGAAAAGTGCTTCGATAGACAAAACATTGAAAAAAATGCATGATTTGGTGTTGTTTTTTTAAAGTGACGTTATTAACTGTTAGCTTTGTACAACAACTTTAGTTAGTTAGATAATCTTACATACTAGAACAAATCGTCGTCGATCGAAAGTAATTGAAATTGCTAAGACTATAGGCATTTCAATTGAGCGAGTACATCACGTACTATATATTGACTTCTACAAAGCCTTTGATTCTGTCAATCATAACTTCCTTCTTCAAAAGTTAAGGGACGATGGTAAAGCTGGTCTTCTTCTATCCTAGTTTAACTCTTACATCTTTAACTTAACTGTTAATTCCTGCTCTTCAATTCCCTTTTATCCTGTATTAGGTGGATATATTCTTGTTCTCTTTCTTTTGTTCATAAACAATCTTCCTCCTTTAACCCGATCTTCTTGCCTTTTGTATGCCGACGATTTCAAGATGTTTCGAGTGATCGAGTCACAAGATGACTACGCTTTTACAAAACGATTTTAATAGCTTCAGACTTGATGCGCTGCCAATGCTCTCACTTTGACCATCGCGAAATGTCACAAAATGTCGTTTACTTGCGAAATGTAAAACACCTTTGATGTTGATAAAGATTTGTTGTTGTTGATAATTTTAGAGATTTTGGTGTAATATTTTATCCAAAGCTTAAATTTGATAAGCATATTTCATATATCACCGCCAGGGCCTCTAAATTATCAGGTTTTATTATTAGATCCTCTAAATCCTTCGTTATCCTTCGTTTTCCATCTGTTTACACTTTTTTCTCTCCGTTGTGCGTAGTGTCCTTGAATATTGCTGTCAAGTGGGGTGTCTTCATTATGTCTACTTAAATGCTGCGTCGGAGTCCGTTCAACGCAGATTTACTGTACCTTATTCTTTAAGTTTCAGCTTCCCTGGCGTCCTTACAGTGATCGTGTTTGGTTCCTGCATCTTCCTTCCTTCGTGCCTAATCTTTAAATTATTTTATAGGATGGTTGATTGTGACATTAGTATTAACATTTCTGCCCGTGAAGCAGTGCATGGCGCGCGTTCTTCCTTTGTTTTTAGTGTGTCATTTGCGCGCAGTGATACCTATTTGTATTCTCCACTGTTGCGTTTACCGCGGCAACACAATTACCTTCAGTTTGGTCCTCTACCGCCAACATTACAAGCTTTCAAAATTTTTTTGAAAAACCATATTTTGAATACTAGCAACTCTTTGTAGTTCTCTTTTTAATTTTTGATTTGCACTTTTTTTTCAACTTGATTTTGTTATTATTTTCTTCATTATATTCACATTGATTTTGTTTTTTATTATGTTCTTTCTAATATTCAGTAATTGGATTTTTATCTGTTGAATATATATGCTAATAAATAATAAATAAATACATTTTATCTGTCGATTTGGATATGAGATTTTAAGTACCCGTTGGATACCGCGCTCGCTCGTGAGTCACCCACACGAATCGTCAGATGAACAGCGTAACTTAAACTGCATCGCAAAAATCCAAAAGATTTTTTGAGTCGAATTAAAACTGCTACATGTCTGGGACGAACCGGCTGTAGACTCAAATGGGAGAACCGAATCCAAAGAAGGTGAAAGTAGTTCCTTCGGCGGGACAAGTAACGGACATTGTTTTCTAAGACAGCAAGCGGATTATAATGATCGACTTTCTAAAAGAAATAAACACGGTAAATGGAGAGTACTACGCAAAATTATTATTTGAACTCTGCAATCAAAGAAAAACGTCCTGGTTTGCGAAAAAAAGAAAATCCTATTTCATCACGATAACGCTCCTGTTCACACATTGCATGCAATTCTGCTTGAAGTCATCGATCATCCACCGTATTAACCCGACCCGACCTCGTGTGAATTCTTTTTGTATCGTAAATTGGTATCCTACCTCTGCGGCGACGCAGAAATATCTTGCTTGAATGAAACGAAAGATCTGGACCAAATATGTTGAGCTTTAGGCCGATTATGTTGAAAAATAATAAAAAAAATTACAAGAAATGGTCGTCATATTTGGACCGAAGTCTTTTCAAACCAACTTTGTAAAATGTGTATTCGTATAAAACGTATATCTTTGCGAGATTCATATAATTCGACTATCTTAGGCTTTGCTATGGTGGGATCCTGAACAGATACAAATTTTCTATCTTACTTTAGTCTTCTACGCATTAATTTTTTTTGGAAATAATTTCACATTCCTAAACATGATTTCTGCGTGAAGTGGTGAAAATACATGTTTCTATTCAGAAAAAATCAGCTTTACACCATTTTTCACTAGCTCTGATACTCTGTCCTAGAAATATTCAAATATAAACTTAAAAACTTTCAAAAATATAAACATGCAATTCACTAAAATTAACTAAATATTTGTTCTCTTCCAGATACAATGGCCATGGTCAAATTAAATGTGTTCCATTGGCATATAACCGATTCACATAGTTTCCCGCTTGTTCTAAAATCCCATCCGGATCTCAGCAAATACGGTGCATATACACCGCGAAAAGTCTACACGCCCGAAAACATTATGGATATCGTTGAATATGCACGGGCGCGCGGTGTCCGCGTTCTTCCTGAATTCGATGCGCCTGCTCATGTTGGTGAGGGTTGGCAAAAGAAGGACATGACTGCCTGCTTCAACAAACAGCCATGGCAAAACTATTGCGTCGAACCGCCGTGCGGCCAGTTTGATCCGACTGTAGATGCGCTCTATGACGTTCTTGAAGATATCTACCGTGAAATGTACGAGTATTTTGGATATCCGGATGTGTTCCATATGGGTGGTGATGAAGTGTCTATGTCTTGCTGGAATTCAAGTACACGTATTCAAGACTGGATGTTGGCTAAAGGATGGAAACTCGAAGAAAAGGATTTCATTGAATTGTGGGGACACTTCCAGAACAATGCTCTAGCCAGGTTCGACAAAATTGCTGGCAGGCGTCTGCCCGTTGTAATGTGGACTAGCCGTCTGACGGAGAAACCGTTTGTCGATAAATATTTGGATAAGAGCCGATATATAATTCAAATTTGGACAACTGGCGCCGATCCGAAAGTTCAGGATTTGCTCGCTCTAGGCTACAAATTGATCGTGTCAAATTACGACGCTCTCTACTTAGATTGCGGCTTTGGTGGTTGGGTGAGTGATGGAAACAATTGGTGTTCACCGTATATTGGTTGGCATAAAGTCTATAATAATCGTTTGGATAACATTGCTGGACAGTACAGCTCGCAGATTTTGGGAGGTGAAGCAGCTCTGTGGACGGAGCAGGTCGACGAATACAGTCTAGATGCTCGGTTTTGGCCAAGAGCAAGTGCCCTTGCGGAACGTCTCTGGTCTAATCCCGATGATGATTGGAAAACGGCCGATTCACGAATGCTGATACATCGCGAGCGATTGATTGAGAATGGAATTGCAGCAGAAGCCATTCAGCCGGAATGGTGCCTTCAGAACGAGGGTGATTGTCCCATCGAACAAACTGGTGCTTAATTTGATTGTAAGATTTATTCTATTTTTTATTTAATTTTCCATATTTTTTTATTGATCCGAATCGAATGAAGTATAAACTGATTTGTGTAATATATTCGAAAGGAAACTGAAGTAAGGATAGATTGTTTTAGTTCTTTCAACTTGTGTGTTTGTTTTTTCGTGAAAGTGAACAATCAATAGTTTCAATTATTTCGTCATATTTCAGATGAACATGCGAATTGGAGCTTGCAAAAATATTTGAGTTTTTATATCTCTTTAGGAGTTAGCATGGTATATGTGAATTACATAGAGGTATTCTATGATATAAAAGATCGCCCCGAAAAAAGCTTAAAGTAAAAAAAATTATGAAAAAGTACCAGAAAAATTTACAGCAAACGCTTTCCATTCCATTACGGAAGCTAAAAAATTGGATTTGCTTTACCATAATTCATTCATATGAATGCCAACACAGTTCTTGCAGGTATTTTTTTTTTTGTAAATATAATAACCCGTTATGGTATGGCAGCACTATAAACCGCAAAATTCAATTATATATTCAAAATGAAAATAAACCATTAAGGATTTTACCGTTAAAATTTTGTTGATAATGTAGTGCTGTGCATAATAGCTGCATTCAGTTTGTAATTAGGTTTAAATTTGTGCAGAGCTTTTAAAAAAAATTATTGTAATTTACAAAGCTTAGTGCAGAATTTTAAAAAATTGCTATAATTTACAAAGTGTTGCGTCATATGAACTACGAAGAACGAAAATCAACGAGAAACTGTCAATAAAAGTCCGAAAAAGCGCCATCGACAATAAAGTGGGAACAATATCAAGCAAAAGGAAATTTCTGATCTTTATGAACGCTGGATTTAGATTAAGGTGCAGTGCAATTCTAAAACTAGTACGGCTAAATTAAATGTAGGAAACCGTTTGAGGTAATAGTTAGCGCTGAATAAATTCAACTAATTCTTAAAAAGTGTGGATGTTATGGCAGAATTGCCAGAATAACACCATTTTTCGGTTTATTAATTAAAAGTTACGCATATTCTAAGGGCTTTAGCCTTTGGAGAAATTAATTATTTGTACACGAAAGTAAATTTTACCTATGCGAGTTTGATGCTAAGAATCAGGTTTGGAGAAAAAAGAACTGAAAGCTAAATTAAATGAGTCGTACGTGCGAGTGTAAAACTTGGAAGCAGATCGGTTATGATACGAGGCTGTATGGAGGCTAATGGAGTCAGAAACCTTGAAATAATCAAAGGAAATGTGGACAGATTTATGGATCTAAAGAAAATTTATTTCAACATTAACAAATATTAAAAGATGATTTCTGTCAAAGTTTAAAAAAATTGAGTATCGAGCAGCATTTTAGATTTTATTTGACTCCAAACATAAGCCAATATTTGTTCGTGAATGGATAAAGCGTAATAGACAAAAGGTTATCGACACCTTAGCACAAGCACCAGATTTGAGTGCAAAAGTAAATTTGTGGTATTTGTTTGACGATAAGGTTCCTGAGAATCAAATTTCGAATAGCGAACAACTCAAATGTATTATGCCTGGGAGAATGATCTAAGGTATCTCCTGACCACACAGTGAAATCCCTCAAAAATTAAACACGTCCATGCTCTGCTTCAATATAGCAACGCAGATTTAATGAGTGATTTGTTAATGTATAGCTTATTTTTCCGTCTACGGCTCTGGACCGTAGAATGGGAAGTTCGGATGAATGGTCTTTGTTTACGATGTTTTTTTTTCTTTCGATTTCGTCTTTTTTGTAATACTTTTTCTATTCACGTTCGCTCCTAGATATTTGAAGTTATCCACATTTTCCAGGTTGTTGCCTCCCTAATGTCAAGTTTTGTCGAAATAAAGTGCCTTTCTTCGTTTGAGGTATAAATTTAGGGTTAGTTTCTTTGATTCGTAGGCCTATTTTGTTTGCTTCGGACTCTAGGCGCAAAAATGCTTTGTAGTATCTAAGGTTGATTGGGCCATAATATTGACATCATCAGTATAAGCTACCAGTTGTGTGGACTTGGACATTAGCTTACCCATATTGTCATCTGATGATGTGTTCCAGAGCAATATTGAAGAGTCATTCCGTTGTTTTAAATCTGATTCCATTTTGGATCTGCCCGTTAAAACATCGTTACCCTTGTCCTGGTGTTCCGTGTTCAGCGTTATGACATTGAATATGCGGACAAGTTTTGTTAAGACGCCAAAGTCAAGCATTATTTTGCACAGGACATGGTGCATATCGATGTTGTATTTCACTTTTCGGGCACCTTTTTAATGCGAATATTTGATCAATCTCGTTTTTATTTGATTATTGAACTGGGACACCTTGTTCTGCCTTCGGAATGCTCACAACTTCGCTAGCTGTTGAGGGTGCTGCGAACAATTCCTGGAAATATTCCATATCTATGTTTTTGGTTTAAATTGGGTTGCCTATTATGGACCCTTGATACTCTTTCATGGTTTGAATCCCTCTCTCTGTTATTTACTAGAAACATAGAAACTAGCCATGTTTTGTTAATTTACTAGATCTTGGTGTTTAGTTGATCTTAGTGGTCAGTCGTTTCTTTCTTCGGCACAATTTCTTTGCTTGCCATCGGAGGGTTTTGCAATCTTCCGTTTAGGCCCGACTTGATCACTGGTTGTATTTTTTGTTCGCTTGGCTTCTTTTTTCCTTGGCCGATGTTCCAATACCTTTACAGCCGTGCCTGTTATAGCGCTCAGGAGAATACCGAGCTGTCGTTTAGCTTATGTAGCTGTTGTGTTGGCGTAGATGACTTTTTTTTTGAATACAACTGTTGGAAATGCGGCATCAAAACTTGATCCTTATCAGTTTGTAATCTGAGTAGCAGACATCGCCGCCAAGAGAGCGCACATCGAAAATACTGGTGGCGACTGGATTTTCGTATGAGACCGTGGTCGATTTAGTTAAATGTGCGACGATTTGGAGATGACCACGTTCTCTTTTGGATGCAGAAAGTGTTTTCGTATAGATAGGTATTTTTTCACTTTGATTGCATGTAGAATTATTTGCCTCAAACGACACGTTTTTACTGTCATGGAAAAACGGCAGATGGACTAAACAAAATTAAAAGGAAAACCTGCTTTAGCTCTTTTAGGCGGATAATTGGATATAATTTTTACGCCATGTTGTTATTTATGACCGTTCTTTGGTATTTAAATTTAGTTTTATTTGACAAATCATAATAATTAGACAGACATGCACTAGAATAATAGGAAAAGTGTCTGAAAATAGGAAAAGAATAATAGGAAAAGTGTCCTAGCTCGATAGGCTTATGAGTGTACTGACCTACCCCTTTGGAATGAGACATATCCACAAGAGAGTCATGGAACTCAATTACACAAAGAAAAATTCAAAGTTTGCGGTGGTCTCCGTGTTAGTGGCATAAGCGGTCCCTATTTTTTCCTAAAAATGAGTCTACGGCAACACCTGCCACAACGTACTAACTATCCTATGTGTGCCAATCATTATAAAATAGAGCAATGCATGTCAATAATTATTTTCATTCAATTTACCTTGATTGTAATTTGATTTGTGTTAGCGATGCGTTTCTTCTAAAAAAATGGCGTTTCTGCATAAATTGCTAAAAACAGCGATACCACATTGCAACACTGATCCAAATTTAAGTTGTATCAGCTTCAGTTCAATTTCAATAAATCTAGCGCAAGCTTCGTAAAATAAAATTTACTCTTTTTTCTCGTCCGTTTAAGGGACGTAGCTCGTGCGCAACAGTCAATATCTGCACAATGACCACTCACACTAACTCAATTTCCGCCGCGACTATTTAAAAAATTTCCTCTTATTTTAATTCTAGGCCCGGAATCGAGTTTGTCTTACGCATCGAATCATAGTAGAAAACGACACTTTTCTAAGGAAAGAAATGCATCCTTTCATGTATGTATATAAATGGTATTTATTTTTGTTCACTTTTTCGTAAGCATCCATGCACAGTGTTTAGTTTCTTTTATGCTTTGTATTAAAAATTTCCCTCCGTATAATCTTCTCTAGTAGGTCGACAATATTTCAATTTTCTTTAACAAATTCTAAATTCTAAGACACGACAAAAATTATTCATTAACTTTCTTCTTTTTCTTGCAAGTACAGGTATAATTGTCTTGAACAAAACATTGATACGAAAGAATGCTTTACTGTACTGTAGAAAAATTAAAAATAAAGTGCTTTATATAAATAAGAAATTATATGAATTATATAGCCTAGCATTATTTCGAATTAAAGAATAAGGACTGTTAAAATTTGAAGAGATATTTCAAGATCAGTTTTAATAACTCCATTCGTCTTCATTTCGACCGAATCGATATATTAAATTTGCAATGAGAATTAGAACGTTTTGAAGAAGAATTGCAACGCCAGGCCAGGTCTCTGTTTCTGAAATAAGAAGAATGAATTCGTTTAGTAAAATAACGGTACTATATGAAGAGGTTAGAAGGAATAACATTTTAGAGCTTTTGTTGATTTGCTGCTAATATCTGACTTTAATGCTCGAATGGCTTGCTCTTTTATTTTTTTCGAACGAGGGAGTACCAGTTAAATGTTGTTTACATTTAGGAGATTTTACAATTGCTGTGTTCGGTTAGCGAATGATACTATACTAGGTGACAATGAAGTAACTTCGTTATTGAAATTCAGATAATTTTCTTGCTCTTGCAGGTTAGAATATTCCGCTCCAAATTTACATTATTCTTTCATAAATACATACCTTTCGAAGTGAAATCTTCAACCATGATCCAAATGGCAGCAATAATAGATGAAAATCCCAAAATAAATCCAATAAGCAGCCAAATTTTGGCAAGGCGTACTCTGCCCCCTTGAAAGTTATCTTCAGATAGCTGTAGGACATCAACAACATATCATCCAAGAGAGTTAAAATATTCATTTCCGACTTACTTGACTGTTTTTCACTGTATTGACCATAAAAAAGCTAATTGTTCCTACAACTCCAACAATAACTTGTCCGGCACTCAGCACGCCAGGATAGCAAGCGAGTGTATCGATAAGAAACCACCATCCCGCAAAAAACTGCAATCAAAAACACAATATCATCAATTTTAACCTGTTTTGCTCATTATCGTATACAAGAAACTGTGCGACCTATTATCACTTCCACGCGAGATAATGGTTACAACCTCCGTGTAAACAAGGAGCAAAACATTACACCGAGATCGACAAAAAATGACTCATGAAAATTTGTCTTCATTAGGAATCTGATAAGATTTACCAAAAGTCCCGCTACAATAGCCGAAATTCTGTTTCGAGCAGCTTCCTGGGAGAACCACTCCCGTATCAAATCAACAACAGACATGCTAAGAAAACTCAACTACCGAAAATTCGGATAAAAAGTCGGCGAAGACGATAGAGAACAGTGCAAAACAAACTGGGCTTTTCTTTTTATTCAGCATCTACAGATAAAATGTCATCGTAGCGCCGATTTGCTTGACAGATCATTCCGTTCATAAATACGTTCAATAGCGGTTTGGCTGAATAAGTGCTGAATAATGGATTTGAATTTGATAACAAGGGCCCCTACGGCCCTCATCGAATGAAAAAAATTTCATTGTGCCTGGGATGAAAAGCTTCTGCCAACAACCTTTACCCATTTTAATAAGAGGTCATGAATATGTTTCTTCGCTATCTACAGGCAATCGACTAGAATGTCATGTGAAGTCACATATAGTTTGCAATTTTCGTGTCATATGAAATATATTCATCTAATATCGGAAGTTGCTTCTTCCAAATGTATTTTTCTCTATTATTAATATCGGCAGATAAATTAAATTACAATATGCGCTTAAGATGCAATGAGAGAAACAAGTTTTTTTTAAGTTAGAGCGTGTCAATCACTATGAAATAGAATACACTGTGATGCATGCTTGAACTTCAGCATTGGACAACAGCGTAGAAAATAATATTCAGAGATTTTACTAAATTTGGAATATTGGTTTGAAAAAAAACCATCTACCACTGATGAAGTCGCTTTACAAATTTTAAATGAAATTGCATTGAACGTTTTTTTAGAGCATCGGAATTGTACTAGAGTGTGTTTACTTCCGCCGGTGTCGGAACCATGTGTGTCATCATCAGTCCTTTGACAGGATCAAGTAAATTGTTTGCTGAGATTTGCATTCTTATAAGAGTCTATATGAAGTGCTATTGCTTGTTGCAGAATATCGCAACATCTTGTTCGAATACGTAATCTAAAATTCTACTACAAAAATAATGCCGTGATGAAGTGTCAGTGCTTCTTGTACCAACTGGGGTGAGTACAAAAGTTACAATTGACCTACATCTTCCTACTTTGAAACTTCTAGTAGAAATTGCATCAAAATTGTGGTATAACGGTTCATTGTGATTCAAACAAACAACTTATTCAAATGCATATTCCGTACATTGTATACGCGCGTGTCGTTCTCGCCGCTTTAGTGTCGTTTTCTTGCATTGTTGGTGATTATCTACTGGAGACAACACGTCATCCTCTGCTGAAAGCACTATGTGATAATGCAACTCATGCGATAGTTGGAGGCCTTACCGGTATTGTGTTCATAATGCATTTCTACAACAAAATATCCAATCTGGCGGGCTGGACATTGATATTTCTATGTTTCATGGCGTCGTCGTTCATAGACTTGGACCATTTCGTTGCTGCAAGGTCTTTCAAACTTTATGTAAGTCCTTGTTGTATTGTGATGAAAATAATTCAAAAATTCCTCGTTTATAGGCTGCAACCAACATCTCTGAACGCCCATTTATGCACTGTACAACGATTCCTCTTCTGTTGTTGGTAATTTTCGTTTTGGCGTCCATGTTGCAGTATTTCCACACAAGCCTCATCCTGGGGATACTCTGCTGTGCCTTTTTCACACATCACACTCGCGATGCCGCCCGTCGTGGCTATTGGATTTATCCAATAGGACACACTGATAGAGTGCCGAATGTACTTTATTTGTTATTGACAATTATAACGCCGTATGTGATGATTTTCCTGTATGGCTTGTGTCGTGGTGCATTCACACAAGCTACTGGAATCAAAAATTATGAACGCATCGGCGAAGACAACAATAGACTCTCCGTAGTGTAGTTTGAAAAGTTGATTATTAGATTTGTTGCGTAAACATTTTCTTTAAAAGTTGAAATTCTTCCAAATATTCAGCATATCTAGTAGTAGTAAGTAGAAGCACAAATGTGATAATATCTTTTAATTAGTTTTAGTGCGATTTTGATCATAGGATTAATAGAGCATTCATTGAAAATTCTGGTTGTTTTTTGTTGAACAAGTATTCATTACTTTTGTAAGCCTATTTTACGTCGATTGGGGGAGTTTGAAGCAAAATGATTGACTCTTTTCATCTCTGCCTGCGGTTTTTGAATAAAAAAAACCTACTAAGTAGTTATAGTTTATTATAAATGCATTGACACGGAGCAAATGTAATTGGATGACAATTTGGAACAAATGCGCATGGGGCAAGTTGGCAAAGTGTGAAAGTCGTGCCCACACAGCAGTTTAAAGTGCCCCCACATATGCCCACACAGCAGTTTAAAGTGTAAGTGATATTTTGATATAGTTTAATTAAAATTGCTTAATGAAACTAGCTTTCCTTTTTCAAGTTTGCTTCAGTATATTAATTTTGCCGGGCTAAGTTAAGCTAAGTTGATACGATGCAAATACTCTGGGACGTCCAAGTGGCGCCACGATGCTACTTGAAGCGTGGCAACATTTGATCCCTGCTTGGACAGAGTCAGAGTGACTATATCCAAGTGAAGTAGGACGTCGGCCAACTTACTTTGAGCCAAGTGCTACTTTGATACATGTAGGAAATGGCAGAGGCTAGTGAAACGGAAGATTATTAGTGCGAGAAAATTAAAATAACTGACAAAGAAAGAAAAAATGCATTTCCGAATCAACATTTTTCTTATCTTCTTTAAACAATTTTTCTGTATTTTAAGTTTTTTTATGTGCACATCCATCACCTTCCAATATTAAATCTGCCATCTCTTTTAAATCTACGTGAATCTCCAAGTGATTTAGCGTGCCAACCAACTTGTTCCAAGCACAGTTCTATAAGCGAACATGGTCCAACTTGAAATCCAAGTATACTTGCATCGTGTCAACACTCCTTTATGGAAGTTGAGCTAGGTATAAAAACAAATCAATCAAATATTAGCAAATCTTTGTGAAATGAAGACCTTTTGGAAGTATAGTGTCTCATTTCATCTTTCTCTGGTCTGTGCAAGGACTTTTTACGAGGTTGGAGTGGTTTCGCGAAGGCGCCATGTAGTCGACTAACTTGCCTAAGACATTAGCTAGTAACTTGCCTAAGATATTAGCTACTCCTCCTGACTTTAAGGATCTCCCATGCACAGATTATAATCGTATTGTTTGTATGACTCTTGGTGCTTACGCGGATGATAAAATGTGGTTGACAAACATGAACAAATTACTCTTGGCTTCAAAGGTTTGTCTGCACTAGAACTGTGCCGTGAAGAATGCTCTGTTCGTCGCTGCGTCAAAATGTGCAATATCTCTCGAAATCGAAGAGAAAATGGCAGGAGTTTTTAGTAACAAAATTCGTGCTCAGCACTTTCCATTATGTTCATGTACGTGCTGGAGGTTGCGGTAGTGAACGACTGTAGTACGTGCTAGCAGTGAACGATTGTAGTACGTGCTGGCAGTGAACGACTATTTCACCAAATAGCAAGAAATTGCCAGCCTAAGTCAGGAGGCATTTACAGTTGCGGAGAAAATATTGCTTAACTGGGTGACAAGTTACGGAGACCCAAAGTGCTTTATTCCGATCAAGGTTGAAATTTCGAGTCACAAGTATTTACGGAGTTTTCCTAAGTCTTCGATAAGAAGAAATCTAGAGCAACTCCACTTTATCCACAGTCCAACGAAATGGTTGAAAAGTTAAACAAAATTTTGATCGAACAACTGGCAAAAGTGGTAAACACAATCAGAGCAATTGGGATCGTCATATTTCACTTTTTCAAATGGTTTATTGAGCAGCGAAGCATGCAACGACTGAAGAATCGCCGGCAAGTATAGTATTGGGGCGAAATATTCGACTTCTGGCTGATGTGAAATTCAGGTCCAAAGACAATAACAGAGTAAGTTTCAGAACTGCGTCAACAGCTAGAAGATTTACGATGCAGTTAGGAACCACACAAACCGGATGAAAAAGCGATACGAACTATCGTGAAGCAAAATATTCTAATGCGAGAAATTCATTCATGCATAGTAATCATAGAACAGAAAATCGCTGATACAAAAACTCCTAGGATTAAAGACACGCAGCACTAAAGGATAAACAAATTCCCATAAGACGAACTAAGTCCAGAACAGCTTAGAAGCATGAAATTGGCCATTCTAGAAATTCCCGTGGGACTATAAATATCCCTGGTGTGAGACTTGGCAGTCAGTCTTTTGCAGACGAATCGAAAGAATTTTATCGTGCGTTAGACCAATGACACACACGGCGGTTCAATCGAAGCGTTTAACTCGACGATTTTTCTCGAGAGTGAGCCACACACAGCGGGTTTCAAAAGCGTTTATCCTATGCATTCATCAATATATCCCGAATATTTTTGCACGATTAGGTGTCGCAGCTATTAGAAAATCGAAAAACGCTCGAAGAACCGAATCGGCGACTCATATCTCTCGTCTACCGACTCGGTTCCAAAACCGAGTGGCGGCCGAAACCGCGGTATGTGTCATCACAATGCTAAAGTAATACACGACTATACTGACTCGGTTTTCCTCTCGGAAAACGCTTCGGTAGAACCGCCGTGTTTTCCTCTCGGAAAATGCTTCGGTAGAACCGCCGTGTGTGTCATTGGCCTTATTGTGAGATTGGTGCGCTGGTTAGAATTTATACGCGAGTTAAGTGAGTTGATCTGCGTAAAGTGAAGTGATTTATTTGTGACGATTGTTTATTTTTTTAAATAAAAGTGATAAAAAACTGCTTTGTTTGGAAAACGCAGAAAATCACGAATCCACGAGGTGTGCTTCAAACAGGTATGCCAGGTTGGGAAAATTTGCCCCAAAGTGGAAAAAATTAAGAATCAAAAGGAGGTTTTGGGGAAAACGTATTTATGGAGAATATTTTGGGGATTGATTTATGCCAATTCTTGGTTATCTTTACTATCGTGGTACATGGCGAGTAAAAACTAAAATAATCGATAGAAAATATTAAAGTAACTCACAGAAAATTGCCTCTTTTAACATTCTACACATTATGAGAGCTTTTTCCAATTACCAAAACAATCAAAATAGCCTTGAAAAACCCAAGTCCATAAATAAAGGCATAGCTACAAGTGAACTACTCGGGAACAAGAGCCTGTGTAATTGATAGTAGCCATAAGTACTTGTGAGTGCTAAATAGTAAAAATGGAACACATGCATTTTCATTGTTAAAAACAGCATATTGAAGCGAAAAATATTTTTTGATGCTATGAAATAAAATTCAATGTAAAATGGGAAATACAGGGAAAAACGTTAATTTTGGGGAATTTCCCACATTAGGATATTCTTCGATTGGCACCTGGCATTAGTCTCAAGCGGAAAACATAACAGTATTTTAGAATAAAAAGTGTATTTATGTAGTTAGTATTTTTAATGCTCATAAGGGAAGTCAAATAAGTATCTCTGGAAAGAAGGAATCAACGTGGCTGCAATATTGACGCCGATGAAATATGATAAAAGCTAAGCACTACTCCATACACATTGCCCTGAGGGGTTAGCTAGCCCAGCTGCGATGGCCGTGGAATTTAGGCGCAGTAGAACTTCATGCCAGAAGCAGGTTAAATGATTTTTTTTGTTTTTAAATTCTGGCGAAACACATTACACTACGGACGTTTTCGAATTCACGTCTTCGTTCTCATCTTCGGCTTGTTATGACAGATTGTGACGTCAGCAGAGTAGCTGAGCTATTCTAACAGCAGCAGACCAAGCCGAGGTGAAGCAGACCAAGACGAGGTGTCTAAAATCGTTGGCTTTGCTTCGCAACATTGCCTCAAAACACCATCAAGCCAACGAAAAGTCAAATCAGAACGTGACTTCGTCAACTGTTATATGGGTCATTCCACGGAAAATCGACCAACGGTCTTTTATCGCTATCGTCAGATTTCAATGAAATTTTCACTGTGGATATAAGTAGTTGAGTTATGTGCACAAATAAAATTTTTTTGGTAAATATGGTACATTTGCGGAAATATGGCTTCTTAAAGTTTTTGAGAAACGTCGGTTCGTGTTGCAGTCAAAAAATTGCATAAAATCTTCTACTTTACGTAGAGCCTTCAAATATAGCTTGTTGGAAAGGAAAAGATGTAGATATTCTAGAAAAAATAGTGCAAGAAACATCCTGGCCAAAAAGGATAAAAAGGATCATTACAGTGTCCTTTATCCTTCAATATTTCAAAATGCGCACCTTCGATTTTCTTCATTTTTTTATATATTGTAAACAGTTATATAAACTACAAATGTGCGAAATTTCAAAGTGGAGCTCGCAAAAGTACAGTCATGAGAAATTTTTAAAGGCTTGGAATGCTGTAACCGCTGAAGAAAATTTATAGAAAATGGTACCGAAACAAGGTAAAACTTACAAAATATGGTACGAAACAATTTTATGTTTTCAAAATAGATTTAAAAACTGTTTTGCAATGGTGGTTTAAGCCCGCAGAAGATTCTTGTCCAGTTTCTAACGTAGAACGATCTGTATAATTCCATTGCTTATAACTAATACCACTCACGCAATTTTCATCAAATTTTTTTCACATGTACTTAGAACAGCAGCTGATCCAGGACAATCCTGGCAGCTACCAATATAACAATATGTTTGTGGAGGAGAGCATATCATCAGAGATAAAAAAGTTCTTATAATTAGCCAAGCTTATATCGGAACCCTTCGTAAGAAAATTTATTTTTGATCCTTTAATCACTAATTTATGTATTGTAAACAGTTATGTAAGCTACAAATGTGCTAAATTTCAAATTGGAGCAACATTTGTAGGAAATTTGTAAAGAAACAAAATACTGTAACCGCCAAAGAAAATGGTACCGACACAAAGTGAAACTTACAATATGTATATGTATGAAATAACTTGAAGATCGCTCTATGTTTTTTTGCAAAATCAAGGTCTTAGATTCTTCAGTTATGGGTAATTATTGTTTATGATTTTATTTTTTAAAAGGAATATTAAAATCCCACGACAACCCTCGTACGGGTCTAGGGGTTGAAGATGGTAGAGAGCTTCATTGCACTTATTTTAATCATTGTGGATACGAGTGTGGAGTGATTAGTTCCACGACTCACTTTACCCCTGATTTAAATCAGGTACCTAATCAGAGCTAGGTGAACTCAAAGCTTGGTGTGCGGACCCTCGTCCGAACCTGGATTCGAACCAGGGACCCCACATGCAAGAAGCCAGTGCTCTACCCACTAGGCTACTCAAGCTTCAAAAGGAATATTACTTCAATTTTTTCTGTAGCTAAAAGACCTAGCACTAGAAAATAAATTGTTTGCAATAATTGAGAACATTTATTTGTAAGCAATCATAAAACAAACATAAAGAAAGAAGATTCCTTTTAATTTACTAGCTGTATGAACAATTAGGATTATTTTGGGTTTCTTCCACATATTATACTGTACATATATTTTTAATTACTTCCTTTGTTAGTCTATTTTGTATATTTTTACAACTTCAAATTAGGGTTAATTGCAATGCCTGTAGTTTACTTTGATTCCAAGAAGATGCTTTCAGGGTATAGATCAGAGGTAGTTAAAGTTGACATGACAATTTTGTAAAATGGACATTCTAAGAAGAAAGTGAAAAAAAACTTTACTAGCGTACTGTACAAAAATGTACTTAAAATAAAGCAGAAACTACCTACAGAAGAAACAAAAAACAAATAAAAAAAAAGAACTTTCAAAAGCTGCAGAAAAGGAAACATAGTGTTTATTTTTATCACTTTTGCCGACGAATTCGTCACGTGCCAAAATAGTGTCCGAATTTCCTGACGCAACTTCATATATGATTAAAAAAAATAGATGAGGCTATACTTCCCCGAAATTCCCTGGTCTCATAAAATCATTCTACTGCAGCAATGCAAACAGCAGACTGCCTAAATATTTCAATTTAGCGGAAGCATCGGGAACACATTCTGAAAGTGTATGTTAAAAACGTTAAATTAATGATTAAAGAATCAAAAATAAATTTTCTAACAAAGGGTTCCGATATAAGCTTGGCTAATTATAAGAACTTTTTATCTCTGATGATATGCTCTCCTCCACAAACAGGTTGTTACTTTGGTAGCTGCCAGGATTGCCCTGGATCAGCCGTTATTCTAAGTACATGTGAAAAAAATTTGATGAAAATTGCGTGAGTGGTATTAGTTAGAAGCAATGGAATTATACAGATCGTTGTACGTTAGAAACTGGATAAGAATCTTCTGCGGGCTTGAAACAACATTAACAGTTTTTAAATTTATTTTGAAAACATAAAATTGTTTCGTACCATATTTTGTAAGTTTTACCTTGTTTCGGTACCATTTTCTATAAATTTTCTTCAGCGGTTACAGTATTCCACACCTTTAAAAATTTCTCACGACTGTACTTTTACGAGCTCCACTTTGAAATTTCGCACATTTGTAGTTTATATAACTGTTTACAATATATAAAAAAATGAAGAAAATCGAAGGTGCGCATTTTGAAATATTCAAGGATAAAGGACACTGTAATTATCCTTTTTATCCTTTTTGGCCAGGATGTTTCTTGCACTATTTTTTCTAGAATACCTACACCTTTTTCTTTCCAACAAGCTATATTTGAAGGCTCTACGTAAAGTAGAAGATTTGATACAATTTTTTGAATGACACACGAACCGACGTTTCTCAAAAACTTCAAAAAGGCCATATATCCGCACATATACCATATTTTCCAAAAATATCTCATTTTCGATAATTAGCTCACCAGACCTTCAGGATACCAAAATATTGTCAAATTCCAAGGAGGTGAATTCAAAAATTATCTGAAAATTGGTCGATTTTCAATGGAATTACCCATATAGAAGAGCAATGCCAAGACGTAAATAACTGAATTCGGACTAGCTCGACTTGGTCTAACGACTCATTCTGTTATAACAAGCTGAAGGCGAAGGCGAAGACATCAATTCGAAAAACCCTTAACAAAAGGCAAAAGAGAGGCAGGATGCCATCGCTGGCACTTACGCCCGCTGGGTGGATTCTCTATTCATATTAAGGGGTAAAACCACAGTAACGGTCGAAAAATAAGGCTTTTTTTGACAATTTTTTCGGAAACCTGGAACGGGAGTAGGAAATTTCCGATAAAGGGCTTTATTGAGCACACATTGAAGTATGAGAAAAACTTTTTTAAATTATCATTTTCATACAAAATTGCGGCGATAGCGCCGATCTTCAAATAAGCCTTTTTTTTTAATTGATAAACGGGCGAAAAGATTTAGCGCAAACGATGAGACCTGGATCAAAAAAGAAAAAAAGTTCATTATTCACATACAATTAGCTATAGAATCACGTAGGCATTTTTATTTAAACTGATTTTTGTAGAAATGGCGCACTTTTGAATTTTTTATAATTATTTTTAATTGTTTGTAATTGTTTATAATTGTTTTAAAAAAAATGTTTACATCCAATCAAAAAACGGCTACGTGATGCTCAAGATATTGCATTTACAAAGCTACAAAAAAAAATTTGAGACTGATCGGAGCAATAGTTTTCGAGTTATGATTTCGCCCAAGTCGAAAAAAGTAGTTTTGAGAAAAACGTATTTAAAGTTTAATGTGCATTTAAATCATAAAAATGTTATATCTACCTTTAACAACGATGCCTGCACCATACATTTGGCTATCCGTGTTGATGCTCGCCTATATAAAAAAAAACTATAAAAAGCTATAAAAAAAATTGGATTTTTTGAACCGGTTACTGTGGTGTTACCCCTTAATTCAACATGGTTAAATAAAACATCAATAAAGAAATATAATACAAATAAATACTTCAAAATATTCAGGATTTTTTTAAAGAAACCAAATAAAATAGTCAAAATAATGTACTCAAATAATAATAAATGATGTTGAGAAAATTTTTATATAATTATTAACCACATTAAAAAAAATTAAGAAAATAATAGCATCAGAAAAAAATTCACCGGTTCCAGAATGAGGTTACCATAGCGCTGAAACCATTAGTTGTCATTGCAAGCCGTGATTGGTTCCCAGCATTATCAGAGCTGGAAATTAATCTGGGTGTATCTAATTTTCATCTATTGCACTTTAGCTGTTTTGCATAGTTTGTACTCGTCAGAACTTTGCTATGGCTCGCACGTCATTTAAAGAGTTTGAAATCTCAAACATGGAAAAAATACTGTGCCACGCGTTCAGAATCAGATTTTATGATATTCGCAGAGCTTCGACATACATATTTTTCAGTTTGAATTTGAATTGGCGTAGAACCATCACATCAGTGAGCTCAGAAGTAATTTTCGTACGCAGGCCAGCAGATATTGGAATTTTGTTAGTTCTATTAGATTAACGACGGATACCTCAATACATTTATATCTCACGGCAAAGTCATTACTGTCCCAGTTTGTTAAATGATGAGTTTGCTTATCACTTACGTCAATTTTATAATAGGGAAGCCTCTAATAATATTAATAATAATTTACACTTTGATAACTTGACAATATTCGCTAGGGCCTCCTTGGAAATGAAAGATTTAGTTATGGACGAAAATATTATGCAAAACATTTTCAACAAAAACTGGACAAAAACCTGTCTCCATGTCCCAACGGAATCCAAATTTCATTTTGAAACATTGTTCCTCTTCTCCTTCACCTGTTTTATCGTACCTCTTTAATCTGTCTATGTTCATGGTTATTTACCCTTCCATATGAAAAAACGCAATCGTTAGATCCACATACAAGAAAAGTGATAGAAATATGGCTAGCAATTACCGTCCAATTGCCAAGATATCTAGTGACGCTAATCTTTTTGGAGTAATAATAAATGATGCTGCAGCTTAACATAGTGAATATCTCATATCATCACCACGCCTTCACAAATGGGAAATTAATAGCAAAGAATCTGTTGGAATCTTCCAACATTATTATTCCGTTCATTGAAGATGGTCATTTCCAACATTCCAAACCTTTTGATAATTTGTAATTTATTCGGAATAATTCATTAAACAGTAAAACAATGGTTACAAAATGAATAAAAACATAAAGAAATAAGATATAATAAAACATTAAAATTAAAATACACAATCAGAATAGAAGTACAAAAATTAGAATACAGAAAAGTAAAAATAGAGAGTAAAAGCATTACGGATGCACAAAAAAACAATAGGTGCGTTTTTTTGCACACCCGAGCAGATCAAATTTTGTTGAGTATACTGAAATTCAAATGAAAGTTTGTTAAGTATATTGAATACAACAACAAAATCCCGCATATGTGCTGGATTTTGCTGTTGAATTCATTATACTTAATAAAATTTGATCTGCTCGGGTGTGCAAAAAAACGCACTTAATGAAAACTAAATGTATAAATAAAATGATTAAGTAGGCGAAAAAAGTGCATTACGGACTAAACTTTTGAAAATTCCAATAGACTGTGGGAGATAACCAAGCTGAAGATTATTATACCTCCTCAGTAAACGCAAAACAGGCGAGTGAGAAAAACGTCAGTACGTGCAAAAGGTACATTAAACATTGAGGTTGCCCTGATAGGTCGGTCATGATGGCGTGCCGTAAAAGACATACCAAAGATGAAGATAAATAGCCGCAATAATCTTTAAAAAGAAAACATTCATCGAGGTAAATTCTGCGCTGATCAAGTCGAGGAATATTAAGGGTTGATAAACGTTCACTGTAAGGACAATATGGTAGGCTGTACTTGAAAATAAGGCAGCGAGTAATCCTTCGTTGGACAGATTCAACCGCCTCAGACAAATAACAAAAACGAGGACCCCAGACTACAGAGCAATACTCAAGGATAGAACGAACAAGAGAAAGAAAAAGGAACACACAAGTGGACATGTTAAAGGAATTGTGGCAAACACGTATAACAAAACCAGCGATCCGGGACGCCTTTCGAGTGATGGTACGAATGTAAATATCAAACTTTAGCTTCCGATCGAAGGTTACACCGAGGTCAGCAAAATGATCCACATCTAAAAGAGTGATGTCACAAATAGATTAAATGAATTCCAAAGCACAAGGCTTCAATGTAAAAGACATTGAGTAACATTTGGAGATATTCAAGGACAAGTAATTACAGTCACACCAGGAAACAAGACAATTCAGATCGTTTTGAAGAGCAAGATGATCGGAAGGAGCATTGATAACGCGAAAAACTTTCAGGTCATCAGCGTACATTAGACAAGGAGAAGCAAACACGTTAGGAAGATCGTTGACGAAGATATTAAATATCAAAGGCCCGAGAATAGATCCCTGAGATACACCGGAGGAAGGAAAAAAAGGAGAGGATGAGGAGCCAGGGAGAGAGACATAACAAGTACGATTAAATACAAATGACGAGAGCCACGAGAGAAGGGGCTCCGATATACCATAATGCTCTAATTTAAGAAAAAGGAGTTCATGATTGACTGAGTCAAAGTCCTCAGAGAAGTCAGCGTGTATGACATCTACTTGGTGGCGATTATCTAAAGCAGAAGCAATAAAATGAGAAAACTCTACAAGGTTAGTGGTAGTACTCCGGCCTTTCACGGAACCGTGCTGTTGAGCAGCAAAAACACTAGGTTTAGGTCACCAGACTTGTGGATAGGAAAAAATGCTTGACACTTTCCAAGAAGCTGGGAAAATACCATTACACAGACTAATGTTAAAAATGATGGACAAGGGAACAGCAAGAGAAGAAGCATGTTTTTTAACGAAAAAATTAGGAATTCCATTAGGGCCAAGAGAAGAGCTGGAGTCAAACGTATATATAATAGATTGGACTTCAAGAGGATTGGTCTCAAGTAAAGATAGGCAAGTGGGAAAGTGAAAAGGAGGAATGCTGGAGATAATTAGAATATACAGAGGAAAAAAAGTCAGCAAATAGATTACATATCCTTGCGGAGTAGAAGCACCAGAATTATTAAAAGAAACAGAATCAGGTATACAGGAAAAATATGTCAAGCTACGCACTTGTGACCAAAACCTCTTAGGACCATCTAAGCTAAGTGACGATTCAATATAAGAAAAGTAGTTCCGCTTTGCAATTTTAGTTTCCTTTATGGCAGCAAATCGCAAACGATAATAAACGGCATAATCACTTCCAGACCTAGACTGCAAATACTTCAGGCGAGCAACGTTTTTAGCATCTAAAGCACGCAAGACATTACCGGTAAGCCATGGAGCATTATGAGGTTTATTAGCCAGACATATAGGGGTGTAAGCAAGGATAAGTTGATAAAGCTTGTGGTATAAGCAGAGAGCAGCGCGGTCGGCATCAAGTTCACGAAAAAAAACTAGACCAATTTATAGAGTTAATTTCAGCACTTAGTCTCTCATAGTCAGTCTTATTGAAATTATAACGATTCACCCTGCATCGCTTGCGTAGAATACAGCTCTGGAGACGTATGTTTGCAGATAGTGGAGGATGAGGGCTATCAGATTTAACATAATGATAAGAGGCAGAAGACAGATTAAAATAAGATGGATCAAGGTTCGAAAGGACAAGATCAAGAATTTCACCATTACTATTAGGGAAAATGTTAAATTGATTGAGAAAATACCAAGAAGGAAAAGATGACAAGGAAATAGATATGTTGTTACAAGACTCGACACAATGAGAAGTGAGGTTCCACAACAGAAGGGAAGTTAAAATCACCACAGATGAAAATTGGAGTGGAATTGTAGGTTACATTAAGGTAAGACGACAGCTCACAGAAAAAGTTTTCAATGGTGGGAAAAGGACACTTACACGGAACATACAATGAAGCGACAAATAAACAGGATTTGTCAGAGAAGGAATAGAAAAATCAGAGCAGAGCTTACTTTGGAGAGAGTTTAATACGGCTATAAGGGCACCACCACCGTCAACTTTACCAGAAACAGTTCTGTTACGATCACTACGGTAGACATTATAGCAAGTAAAAACTTCCGAACTTAGGATGCTAAGCTGAGTCGTTCGATATTGCTGCAGAAATTATCAACTTGCAATTTTCCTCAACAATTTATTCTTACTTGTATTCACGCAATCAACTTGTATCTTTTCGTGGTTTTCGGAAAACACAGTCTCTTCAGATGTTCCCCAAGCGATTCGCTTCTTTTCGTTATGTATATTACCAATTTATACACAGATTTCTTCTTTTATCCGCTTCTTTTCATTGAATCAATTACGGCTACAATTAACCTGTCTCTTCTATCAAAAGAGCTGCTAATAATCTTGTAAGAATTTCGACTTCGATTTGTCAATATTGTCTTTGAAAACTATTGTTCCAAATCGATCAAACCTTGTGCATGTTTTTTGTGTAAGAAGTCTCTTTTAGACGATTTATTTTTCTAATAACTAAATATAAAATATAAATTCTGCCCATACAATAGATTGTAACCTTTTAAGGCCGACGATACATGTAAAATTTTCAAATATTCGAGTTTCTTTATTTTTGCATAAATAGTTAAATTAACATCTAAAAAATAAAAGTACTGGAGGACTTCTGTATGGGCCTGGAATTGTTGATTAGTTGGTAAGTCGCTGTAATCAGAGAGTTTCTGTGTGTCAAAACTACGCAATTTTCTCGAAACGACTTTTTACTAATTTTCGAAGAAAATTAGTATGAAACTCGTTTCGCCGAAAATCGTCATATATATATATATATATATATATATATATATATATATATATATATATATATATATATATATATATACACACACACCCAGTGACAAAAAAATCTACGAGTTAGGAATTTTCTTAGTTACCATCAAGATGACATAATTAGCTTATCGCAGGGCAAACGAAATTTTCCAGGTAGTAATTAGGGATCCTATATAAACTGCAGAATGCAAAATTTCTGCATCAGTCTGATTTTGCAAGCTAATAGGTAAACAATTATCCCAGAGATGCGAAAATACATCACTTTAAGTCTGGAACAAAAGGCCGAAATTTGGGTTCTTACCAATCGGGTAAGTCAAAATCGGAAATTGCTCGGCAAGTAGGGTGCAGCGAGGGGACAGTTCGGAATTTAGTTAAAAAAAAGCAAGATACAGGCAGCCTTGAGCGAAAAAAGGGCAGCGGAAGAAAAAGAGGTACCACGCAAAAGGATGAAGACCATTTGAAGTTCCTGGCCTTGGCAAATCGATTCGAATCAGCATCAAAATTGCAGGCAGAGTTGTCGAAATCAATGAATGAGCCTTGCAGTACCAGAACAATCCAAAGAAGGTTGAACGAGATGGGTTTGCGTTCTTGTCGCCCTGCGAAAAAGCCACTTTTGAATAAACGAATGAGGCAAGCTCGTCTTGAATGGTGCAAAGATAGAAAAAACGACCTCAGAGGATTGGAAACGAGTCATTTTTTCTTAATCTTTTTGGACCAGATGGAACAGTGCGAGTGAGACGCAGAACTGATGAACGATATTCGGACGAATGTATCCAAGCGACGGTAAAGCATTCCCCCTATGTGATGGTTTGGGGATGTATCCTACATAATCGCGTAGGGCCTCTTATTATTCTTGAAGGATCTGTGAATGCTGCTAAGTACAGAGAAATTGTTGAAGAAGGCGTCGTTCCAGCAATCGAGGATCTAACGGCAGATGTGTCAAATCCTCTCTTCCAAGACGATTCGGCTCCTGCACATCGAGCTCGCTCTGTAAGTTATTTTCACATTGGAAAGAAAAATATTTATTTATTTATTTCAAGCCAAACAAGGCATATAACAAAAAAATAATAATAACAAATTACAATTTGAATTAATTATAAGTTTTCTTAAACTACACTATAACAAAATAGCATAAATAATTATAAATACATATTCCAAACTTATATTTGGTTGTCAACTTGAGGAATTTATAAGGAAAAAGGTTTTTTTAAGATTTTAGAGACTTGAATAGAGCATATTTGAAACTTGTCTTGGGAATAGATAAGGAATAGTAGTAGGAAAAATTGTTAAATATTTTGCAGCATCTGTTGATGGGCTCACTGTCTCCATAAACAGTCCGATGCTGATGTTCATTGAGAATACGTGTATACCTAGTACGTCTTACAGGGTTATTGAAAGTGATTTTATTCAAGAGATACTCAACGTTGATCAAGCCCCTAATTGCATCAAAAATGAAACATGAGCATAATACCGTTCTCCTCGAAGAAAGTGTCTCAAGGTTTAAAAGGCTTAATCTGTAATTATAAGATGGCAAACTTTCAAAATCGTGTGGGTTATATATATCTCTCAAAGCAAAAATAACAAACTGCTTTTGGATGGATTCCAATTTATCGCTATGGCAGTTGAAAATGGGATTCCAAACGATGCAACCATATTCCAATATTGGGCGAACTAAGGATACGTAAAGAGATTTTGTGACCCATAAGTTCTTAAATTCTTTCGCACGTCTCTTAATGAATCCTAATTGCTTGCTGGCTCTTGCTAGAACTTAGTCGTACTGAAGATTGAAGCGCAGATTTTTATCTAGAACGACTCCGAGATCTACAACACTATCCACTTTTTTCAGCAACTGATTACTAAGGTGGTAATCAAAATTTAAAGAGCATGACTTGTGGGAAAAGCTTATGGCATGGCATTTGTCTACGTTAAGAAAAAGTCTATTGCGGTCACTAATGAACTGTGTAATGTTTTTTCTTTTCCAGGTAACACAATTTAAGGAGCAGCTAAGGATACAGTCTTTGCCGTGGCCAGGAAACAGTCCCGACTTGAATCCCATTGAAAACCTTTGGCAGGTAATGGGTTCAAAAATAAGGGAAAGTGAGTCACGAACTCTCCTAGACTTGAAAAATGTAATAAGAAAAGTGTGGGAAGAAGAAATCCATGAAAATTTGTTAAAAAATTTGTATGACAGCATGGTAAGGCGAGTTAAGGCAGTCATCCAAGCAAAAGGGGGGCCGATCAATTATTAATAATTTTTAAATGCATAAGAACTAATTAAATACCTGTAATGTTAATTTTTTCTTAGTTATTACAATATGTCTACTCTTTTGTATTTATATGACAGGAAAATAAACAAAGGAGTAATTCTTTTTTTTTGAAAAAGATAGCTAATTTCTATTTTTAACGAATCAAGCTCCTGGAAAAATGTTCCAATATTGTAACGCTTTTTTCAGGAACATAATGCAATGAGAAAAGTATTTTGTATCTAAAAAGTGAACATTTCCAGAAACTAGATAAAATGTGTAGAGATTTTCATTGAATTGGCATCTCGTAGATTTTTTGTCACTGGGTATATATATATATATATATATATATATATATATATATATATATATATATATATATATATATATATATATATATTTATATATATATATTATATATATATATATATATATATATATATATATATATATATATATATATATATATATATATATATATATATTATATATATATATATATATATTATATAGATATATATTATATATATATATGTATTATATAGATATATATTATATATATATATATATATATATATATATATATATATATATATATATGTATATTATATATATATATATATATATATATATATATATATATATATATATATATATATATATGTATATTATATATATATATATATATATATATATATATATATATATATATATATATATATATATATATATATATATGTATATGTATATATATCAGCAAAATGATTAAGGGAGACAATCTCTGGAGAGGCCGATCCGATTGAGCTGAAATTTTCGGGGGACATAGATGTATATAACAGGTAGGTTCCTGACTTGCTAGAATTCAGATATCTTAAACTTTTTGCGACGGCGGGGAATTAAGTGAATTTTCAGGTACTCCTATATTTCCAATAGTGTAAATTTTTGCTAAAAAAAAGTACTAGGAACTTCTAAGAAGACTGTGCGGGCAACTCTGTAGCTACAGCAGGCTCCTGAAAAAAATCCTTCAAATCATCGACCCTCCTGAAAAATTTTTGGATTTTGAAAATGAATTCAAATTATTGATAAATTGATATTGATAAACTGGTTTTTGCCCTATAGCTTCCGATTTAGCCACCAGATTTTAACAGAATTCGCACAGAGTGTGAACCTTACTCTAGGATAGATTTCATAGGAATTTGGTTGAAAAATTAGTATAGAGTCGCCAGCTATGGCAATTTAATATTGTAAATTTGCTCAGGAAAATAAAGGTTTTTTCCCTATAACTTCCGATGCAGTAACGAAATCAAAACGAAATTTATGTGATAAGTGGATCTTGTTGCATTTATAATTCTGTAGGAATTTCGTTGAAAAATCGTGAAAGGGTTGCCAGCTATGATGAATTTCGTAATTTATTGATATCTTTTTATCGAGCGATGTTGTCATAAAATTTCCAAATGGGAATGATCCTGCAATGACAATTAACAACAAATATTTACGTTTCAAAAATTTAAAAAGTTTGGACAGTGGTAACCCTAAAATTATATTCACTCCTATAACTTACAGCGCAGCCATTCAATCGAAACGAAATTCACAGGGTGGATTTAACTCAACGTGAAGCAGCTATGGTGCTAACGCATGATTACCAGCACCAGACAATTTCGTAAATATTGCACCAACAGATGTTTCCATTTTGTATTCATAAGCAAAGCATTTACAATAAAATAACAAACCGATATTTAAATTTTCCGAGTTTTGGAAATTTTTCAGATGGCAACCCCAGATATAGTTTAATCGCTGAAACTTTCGATGATATACTTGGATGAAAACGAAATTCAAAGGATAGGTTGATTAAGCACGAGCATGTTATGGTAGACTTATTGCTGCTATGTTGGACAAATGTTGCCAGCACTGAGCATTTTCATCATTTGTGTTATAGGAAATGCTGTCAGAAAATGATAGTTGATCCTTTGAATAAGAAATGGTTGATATGATACTAAAAAGAAGTGTATAACGTCTTCATACATTTTTAAATCCCTCAAAGATAACTTCTTCGAAAATTAGTTTTGTAGCGGTTCTGATGCGCTAGACTTTTTTTTTAAATTGGCGGGCAAGATAACTCAAAAAGTTTTCAACCGATTCTTATGAAACTTGGCACACGTTTTCTCTAATACCAAAAAATTTTACAAAATTTAGCATTTTGGACCCAAAAACTGTCGAAAAAAAGGGTGAAAACCCTTCCTTTTTTATAAGGCGTGCTAAATCACGATTTTTGACTTTTTTTTTCTTGGTTCAACTAGAAGATACACGTTTAATAAACACACTCCAAGCCATTTTTTTGATTTCAATTTGCTGTAACTGATGCTAAAAATCCCGCCGATTGATGCCTTTCGCCGCGAGGGTCTCAGGTGGTTACTACGGCGGCCATTTTGAAAAAAAAAATAAAATCAGATTCTTGTATTTGAATATGCAATAAATAAACATGATCACTTTCAAAACGATTCATTTATTCCTTCTATTTTAAATAAGCCTCTGAAAAATGGTCTAAATTCAGGGGTTTACATGTATCGCCGGCCTTAAGTGCTGTTTTATTTTTTTGTTCAAAACTCCATGGTATTATATTACTAGGATCTCGAGATAGATGGTGAGGATCAAAATCGAGATGAACAGAAATCGCAAGAAATGCTGACGATACCTCTTAAACTCGTACCTCAATACTCATTTTCAATAGCCATCGCAGGTATTAAATGTTTAAAAAAAAAAAGCTTTTCTGTCGCTCCACTCGCTTGATCGCTTCGCTTGATGCAGCGATAAAAGTATATCTAAATGTCTGCAATTGTATGCCAGACTGAATTCAAATTATCAAAAACAAATCCTGTAAAATAAATCGCTCTTTTTATTTTGAAATTATATGAATTATGGACTCTCTTGACAAAGTATTTGCCATATATTTTGTCGCATTTTCTGCAATTTTTTCAATTTTTCAAGACAACTAATCTGCAAAAGCCAAACTATTTTTAAAAATTATTTGACAATAATTGAATATAACAATACATCTCTGATATCGACCCGTTTTCAAGAACCTGGCAGTGAGATTCTACAAACAACACTTCATCTACAAAATATGAATAAATTGAAGAGCACCAATCTATTCTTAGATTTTATTATTTTTTGCATATAATCTATAGCTGTGGCCAACAGATTTAGTAAACAACGTTGAAATCAAAATCAGTGTCTCGTTTTTTGGGGCAGATGAAAATGAATTTATTTATTTTTGTCTTAACGGTTTATGTATATATTTAATTCTTTCGAAAATTGCCCAATTGGTACAAAGCCATGAATTCCTTCCAACAATCGTGTGCTAATTTCTTTCAGTAAGGAATAGTTTCAAATTTTTATTTGAAATAGACTGTGACACTTCATTCAAAAAGTGCCAGGAACGAAGGAATTTTTAAAAAATCGATGAAAAATTGTACTGTGAAATATGTACTCTGGAATTTGTAAGAATACGGTATTCATATATCAGACCATACACTACCATATTTTTCAGAATGTTGATGTTTTTGAAAGTCAGTTTATCTAAACATATAATTATTGGGAACCAAAAATTATTGTATATATGCCGTTTATATTGTGAGAAATCTGTTTATTTTGGAAGTTTTTTTTCCAGCAAAAAGTCTCTGGAAAAATATTTTTCGTACTAATTTTACATATTGCTCTATTTTTCATGTTCAAGCTCCTAGGAATCGCTTGTAAACTATGAAAATAAGTACGAACGTATGTATTGTGTTTTCCATTTCGTGATGATAAACACATAAAATTACCACATAATAAAATAATGTATGAAAATTCGTTATTTGTGTTAATCTAAACAGTTTTCTGCTGCTAAATACTTTCAAGGGTACTTACATACGTACATAAATCAAACACGAGCTCTGATTTAAGTTGTACTCACGAAATTATTTTGGAAAACATTTAATCAAAAGTTTGATTTGCACGCCAAAACACAAAATTTCATATTTTATTTAAGTTTAGACACTAATTTTGTTATTGTAATGTGTACTATTCAGTGTAGTGCATCGTAGTGTATCCAAACAATAGAGATATGCTTTTCGATTATATCTCAGCTTTTTCTATGCATATTTTGTCAAACGGGTTTTTAAGAAGCTTTATTATCTGTTACCTTCATACAAAAAGCTGCAGTTAGTTGAAGAATGTTATTTACATTTTCGATGCAAGTTACGCCAATGAGCGATTTTATAGCTGTTCCCAATTTGGGATTGGGAATATACCGAAATTCGTGAGCTTTCTCTGCGCGTTATTGTATTTGTGTGTACACGATAGTTCTGTGTACGTACACGTCGGTTTTCATCATGGCGCCATCTGACTACTGCTGTTCACTTCGTTCGAGCATGTGCATGGACGCAGCTTTCCGATATGGCGGCTTCTGACCAACGCTGCTTGCTTCGTGTCAGCACGTCCGTGTAGTCGGATTTCCAATATGGCAGATTCTGACTTACCCTATTCACATCGTGCGAGCATGCTCGTGCGGAAGATTTCCCCTAGCGGCTTCTGCTGATTGGTGCTGATTTCGTAAGGGCGTTTCCCTACAGGGAAATTCTTTACATGGCGACTTCTGAAAAATGCTGTTCATTTCGCAGGAGCGTGTACAAACGGGCACAATTCTAACATGTCGGCTTCTGATGAGTGCAGTTCACTTCTTAAAAGCGTATTCATGTAAGGGAATTCCAATGTGGCGGCTTCTGAAATTCACCGTTTACTTCGTTGAAGCGCGTGGAAACAGGGAAATTTGTTTTATTGATGCTTGTGGCGAGTGCTGTTCACTTAGTTGGTGCGTGTCTGGTGAACAGCGATGTCGCCACTTTATGCATGAGCGTTACACGATTGAACCATTTGCGATGATGGTTATGTGGTGTAGACATTTGGCGGCAGCGCTGAATGTTCTGTCTATATTTTAGCGCTTTCGAGATATTCAATGATTTGTATTTTGATGTGTACTGGGAATATATGGAGAGTGCATATTTAAATATTGATTTTAGCATACTTCCACAAAAGATAGGTTTTTGAAATTTTGCAGATTTATGAAATAGAGTATGTAGTTTTTGAGTTCGGTGTTAATTCAAAAATGTAGATAGAAATGCAGATAGAAAGTTTGTGCAAATCAGGGCAGAGCGGGTGTTTGACTCAATTTCTGATTGATTATTGTGAAAGCAAATATATTTGGAAGATGCAAGCAAGCACATTTTGATAATTTAAAAATATATGCTTCAAAGTGTTCGCAGAAGCTGAGCAATTTAAAAATTGTGGTATGTTCGCAGGCATACAGCAGATCATTTTATGGTATGATATTTTGTTTCGAAGTCGAGTTCTAGCTTGGCAAGAAGCAATCAGACAAAATGATATCTCTCAAATTTATGATAGATTTTAACTACAAATTGAATTGTATGAGGAAAAACAGTGCGGTTATTCCATTTTTGATAACGTTTCATTCATTTGCACGTTTAATATTTTGTACTTTGGGGCTTGTTCTCGTCTGCGTAAACTCAATAAACCATAAATTTTGATTTGAAAGAGTCATCAGGTTAAACAAATAAACAATAGGCATGTTTTTTTGCTCCTCTATCCAGCAGAGAATAGAGTATACGCATTGGAAGCACTAGTACAGAAATTATATTCCTCATTTGTAGTTCACGTGCTGAACTATAGAATGTGCTGATAGAAAAAAGAAAAGCTCATGAGAAGTTGTTTTTTTCGCTGCGAGGTGGCTTTGGGTTTTTCATGGTTATGTTGAATGTTTTGGATATTAAAAAAAGCCCTCATAATATTTAGAAAGTTAAAAGAAGTAATTTTCTGTTAGTTCTTTTTCTATTTGCAATCGATTGTGGTAGTGTATATTGGTTATTTTCTCCCCTTACTTTGAGCTGTTGTGCGTTACCACAGCTAATACAGAAACCTATGTCAGTCTTAGCGAATGCACTGCTGTTTTATACTTGATCGTTGTTTCGCGGCATAGTTATATTCTGTTTTGTATCGCACTGGCTCATGGTGTTAGGAGACTAGCACAATTTGGCTCAAGTTTATTTACTTGGAATATCAGCATACTTATTTATTTTATTGAACTCAAAATTTATACAAAAGACTCGCAACTCATCGTAATGTATGAAAAAGCGTGTTTGTAAACTAAATATTAAGCTCTTAATTATACCGAATACCGAACTAAAAGAATACCGAACTAAAATTAAAAAATTCACTATTTTTCCGGGGACTAGTGCATTTACCCTATATAGAAACATGTACGGCTTCCATGCCTTCCTCCGGTTTTTATTGTCAAGCGACAACAAAAGTCTAATCATTTTCATAAATTTACACAACCATAATCGCAAATGGTCCATGTACTAACGGCCAGGGCTCACACTTTACTCAATTTGAAGTAGATTTAATTAATTTTTATTTTGAAAATGATAGCTACTTCCCAACTTCAGTTTCTTCGGATTCTACACCATTTTCGCTTCGAATTGAATCAAAGAGAGTTTTTCTTTTTCATATTTTTTTTCCTGCATCGAGGTTCGACAGCAACACTTTTCTAGTCTAATGCTGTTTCAATGCAAAGAACAACTTACTGCAAATCACTAACGCTAAATGTAACTCAAAAATAATGCTGTTTCGCAAAGAAATGCTGAAGATTGCAAATATAATTATGTTTTGAGTATAAAACTGATATTATGCTTTAATTGATTTTTTTAATAACTTCTAATTTGAGTTTTTGACGTTGCTTTCCGTTATAGTAAAAATGATAATATCCACCTACTTTATATGAAAAAATAAATAATGCTTTACATTAAGTGACCCCAATCGTTCATCTACTTAATTTCTTTCTACTTCAAATCTACTTCAATTTATTTTCAGCTTCTACTTCAAATGTTGTTCACGAAGTGTGAGCCCTGCAAACGGCAGCATAAAGTACCCAGGATGCAATTTAGAAAGCGTTTCCTACAAACGATAGTTTATCGACAATCAACAGACATATCCCTCATACGAAACCGAGCTTGTTCGCAAATATATCAGCAAACAATAATTTTCCTTAGAGGGACTCTACACGATCAATATGGATTGTGATATTTGGATCGCGATACAAAGTATTGACCGTGTAGGGTGCTGTATTGATGGATCACGATACGAATCGCGAAAATATCCGGATATTTTGAAATCCATCAATCAATATAGTTGGATTGCGATAAATATTGAACGTGTAGACAACCGGTCAATACATTTTTGCTAGTATTCAGTTAATGGGCAATGTAGGAAGATATTTTAAGCGCCACACTATCATCATCGATTCCCAACAGGTCACATACTGATTGTTGCTCGGACTCTTTGCCTATTACCGGTTTTCCTTCTCAGCTAATTATTTGTAAGAAAGCTCCGCAATTTAATAAAAACCATTTGAATTAAATTAAAATATGTGTAAAAATAATAGGCATTCTAAAGTAGTTTTCGAAGTCGTGAGTTTCTCTATGTAGGCGTATCTCGTCCAACAAATTTAAATGAGAATATTTTTTACGATTTTGAAGCCACTCTTTCATCCATTGTTTTTGCTTTATATTACTCATTTTGCAAACATTAATTCGCAAACGTCTACACCAAGCGAGATTATCAGGTGTACTGACGTGTGATCCGATTGAACGTGTAGGCATTTGTGTTATTCCATCAATATTAACTTGAATATCACGATCCAAATATCACGATCCATATTGATCGTGTAGGGTCTCCCTTACGATTAGAGACAAATAATAATAATGCATGCCATATGTATGTACCCTATGGCCCATGCAACTCATTAAAAGGCAACATTACCTAGATATTTTCCCTAGATTGTTTATAATGTTACGATGTTTTATGTTCAACTTTGGCTGCCTTTTTTGCTTTATTCTTCCAGTCTTTCAAATTCACTCTACTATGCGTAAATAATTTTAACTTATTTTCAAATCGCAAAAGCAAATTTATTTGAAATCGTTAAAACTATCGCTAATAATTCATAAAAGTGTCACTTTTAACGAGTATATAGGTCATATTTACTCGCTAAAACCGCATCTTCTTCAACTCATTAATGAATCGTTACAGGCCGCCTCCATTAGCAATTTCCCATGGCATAGCATTTTGAATTACTAATGGTATGCCTTATTTGATGGCATACCTTAAATGGTAGGCAACATGGTATGACATTTGTTTGGCCATCTGCCTGGCAATATTTTGACAGTTCTTGATTTTCATGCTCCGTTTCCTATAAGAAAATGTAGGGATTCTGAATTCATAGGGATTTTAAGATCTCGTTGAGCAATACAAATAGTCTACAGAATATGAAATTGTGGGAAATAACGAAAAAGTCGAATTTTGATGCGGAATAGTGAAATTATGTACTTATTTTATTTAAAAGAGAATGACTTCTATAGCATTCCCCTTTGTACCCTAGCAAATTGCATAATAGTCACATTTTCTTTTTAAATTTCACCCGCTTATCCAAAAAGTGATTTATCCTGCATGTGAAGTATTTCTTCAATTTCTTCACTCTGCACCTAAAATAACTTCTTAAGAGCATTTAACGCTTAGATACAGCGCGCGCCCTTTCCGCTTAGATGCATTTTCGGAATGATATTGCATTCCGATGCATGCTGTTTGGTGGATGGCCACCAAACTGTTCAACGAAGTGAACAGCGGCCGCTAGAAGCCACGATTTTAGAAATTTCCCTTTTGGACACGCCCTATTGAAAACAAATCACAATCTATGTGTTTGTAAACCAGATCGCCGCTCAAATGTCTATGGTTACACGAGATCGGGATTTCAAACCGGTTTTAATCCGATCTTCGTGTAGCCATATAATTTGATCCGGCACACATACATATGAACGCTTCGTACAAAACCGGTATTCGCAAATCAAGCTCATGAGGAGCTTCCGTGCACGTACACAGTCTGCGCACACACACATGGAAATCGGGTGAAAGCTCACGAATTTCGGTATATTCCCAATCCCAAATTGGGAACAGCTATAAAATCGCTCAATGATATAAAATGAGAACGAACAAAGTCAAGTTCAGTGTTCTATAGTTACAGTATTGACAACGTAAAAGAGATTAAAAACCAAAGAAAGTGACTATACAAAGTTGTTGGCTTTACGTTAGAGATGGAAGGTCTAAAGGGTCAGTTCTTTTCAATCGCTGTTATTTGGGTTATATTAGTATTCTTTTGGCCAGCTTTTTGAGATGATGAGCAAGGTTTGCAATATGTTTTCCACAGCAGTTCTAATTTTCCTCTGCAATCGTCTCGATTTTCAGGTCTTTGGAAAGATTAGCGTTACGAAAGTACCATGAGGCTCCGGAACTAGTTCTGAGTATTTTTGATTGGGTCCTCCGGATGATATTAATGTATGCTGGGTGAGCTGCCCCCAGAGTTGTAAACCATAGATCCAGGTTAAAAAAATAAAGTTTTGACCTGCTCTTGAATATCCATTTGAAGTGGATGTATTTGAGCCTCATGTTTTTATTTTATTTTATCAAGGTGCATTTCGAAAGATTTTACTTCGTTACTAAGAAGCATTGGTACATTGTTGAGCTACACGTGAAAACAAGTTAATTTTAGTAATGTGGAAACAACGTGGATGCATTTCGTTCATTCTGATTTGCTAGCTACTCTTCAAGAAGTGAGATTTGTGTTATTTTGTCGATTATTCGGAGATCAGATGTGAAGATTGTGTAGAGTACAGGCCCCAAAATACTTCCTTGAAATACACCAACATACGTATCATATTTAGCGGTAGAATAGCTTTTGTATCTAACCTGGAATGTGCGATCGATTAGGTAGGAAAAAAGTATTAACTGGAAGCTTATCGGAAGCATTGATTTGTTTTTAAAGATCAATCCGTCCTGCCAGACTTTGTTGAAAGATTGAGTTACTTCTAAAAAGACTGGTATAAGCAGTACTTAAAAGATATTCGAATGCTACTTTAATGTCTATTCGAGGAACCTTGTTGAATGGCACTGTAATATCTTCCAGACCCAAATTGTTTTCTGGAATTTGTCTTGAATCTTCGAGTATTTGAAGTAGTTTTCTCAGTCGAACTTTCTCCAAACTGTAGGAGACGCAGGACTAAATGTTTATAGATCTGTATGACTTCACTTGTGAAGAGTCTTTACCAGGCTTAGTGATCACGGCTGCTTTCAGGAAAATATCCAATTCGCAAGATAGCATTGAAGAGAATACGATCGGCGGCAACTATTTGAGCATAGTATTGGTGATGAGATCAATTCCCGAAGATTTTCAGAGCCGGTTTCCAGGATATTTTGCACCATCTGAGCCGAAGTTTTAATTGGTTCAGATGTGTACTTGCAACAATTAATCAAATTTTTGCCGCTCGACAAAAATTATCGGAGCTTAGTTGGGATGTGTTGGAATATCCATCATATAGTCCTGACCTTGAACCATCAGATTACTTTTTATTTCGTGTTTTGCAAAACTACTTGAATGGTAAAAATGTCAATAATGATAAAAGATCAAAAAGGTAATTGAAAAAATGGGCAATACATTATTGAATTAAATTATTTTGTTCCATAAAAAATTAGCTTTTTTTTCTTCGAAAAAACCGCAATTACTTAATTGCCAATCCAATGTGACGAGCAGAATTGGGTACTAAAAATTAGCATTTAGGCCATTAGTTGATGTAAGTAATGATGCTACCATTACTAGTGATGCGACAATTCCTGTCGACTCGATTCTAGAATCGATTCTCCCGAGTACTTGATTCTACTCGAGTACTTATTTTTTCAGACTCGAGTCTGGGTTTCGTGTCCGGACTCGAGTACAGCTTCAAGTCTGAACTCGAGTACGGCATTGAGTCTGATTTCGAGTACGGCTTCGAGTACGGCATCGATTCTGATTATGGGTCTGACTTTGGATGCTGTGGTTAATCCAATTTCATATGAAGCTTCGTAGTTTGCTGGCGTCGAGACGAGTCTGCTCTGTACCATGGGGAGATCATTTGAATGGAATCGGTAGTATTGTGTATAAATGCAACTACAGTTTATGCGCAATGCGCGATACCAATGAACAGTAAACTAATCGATAAAGCATTAGTAGATATGATCTGTTTAGATTTTCAACTACTTCAAATAGTCAAAAATGAAGGCTTTAGGAACTATACTTTTGCACTGAACCCTATGTAGGAATGAACCCTGAACCTGCACTGAACCCTACATCTGAAAAATATTTGGACGATCATTATTCTGTAGCACGTGCAGCGATTATGGAAGAACTAAAAAGTGTACAGCATCTATCTGCTACTACAGACATCTGGACCTCCGACACCAATCGAAGCTTTATGGCGCTGATATTTCATTTTGTAAATGAAGGAAAACTACAAAGCTTAACGTTGCCGACATGTGAGTTTGAAAAACCCATACCGCTGAAAATATAGCTGCAACCATAAAAAATTCCTTTGAGGAGTGGCATCTGACAGGCAAGTTAGCTGCAGTGATTACACATAAGGCAGTGAATGTCCGAAAAGCAGTTACGGAGCATTTACGATTGAAAAATCTTCCATGTGTAGCTCATACGCTCAATCTGGTTATTCTAGATTGCTTAAAGCAAAACAAGCAGCTGTCTTCACTATCTGAAAAATGCCCGACTACTGTTGCCTATTTCAAACAAAGCAATATTGTGAGTAAAGTTTTACGTAAAGTACAAGACGAAATAAACTTTCAAGTTCTTAAATTGAAGCAGGATGTCCCAACTCGATGAAGTTCATTATTTATTATGATGAATCGTTTGGAAAAGGTTAAGATGCCTTTGTCTGCTGTATTGTTATCTTTAAAATCTGCTCCTGATAATCTTAGCTCCGTTGATTGACAGGAATTAGGTGATTGCTTTCTGTTTTGAAACCAGTGAAAGAGCTGGTTAGGTTAGGTTGACGTGGCTGCCGATCTACAGAGGCCTGACGACCAGCACACATAGGCACAAGAGAGGCCCGTTGTGCCACAATATTTAGTGACTCTCTTCTACTCACTAAAGTCAGGAAACCATTTGTTTCCTGTGACAAACCGGACTATCCCCTTTAGATTTACCAGGGACAGCTCCGTCAGGTTTGAGAGAAAGGGTGCACCAAGTGCCGCCAATCTTCTCCTTGCCAAAGTCGGACACTGGCACATGAGGTGAAGGACGGATTCCTCCTCATCCTCAGAGCCACAGTTCCGACAGAAGTCATTAAACTCTACGCCCAAACGTTGTGCATGCCGTCCTATAAGGCAGTGGCCCGTTAGAACGCCCACAGTGCAACGAAGGGTGCTTCGAGCTAAGCCTAAAAGCTGCCTGGTGCGATGCGCATCCATGGATACCCAGGACTGCCTTATTATCACACAGGAAGATTCATCTGCCCAGGACTTCTTAGCGTCCTAAAGATATTTTTACCTTATGGCCAGTTTGACCGATGTCATCGGTATACCTATTGAAAAGGAGCAAGAGACCTCAGGTAGCAAAGTTCCAAGCCTTGCTAGCTCATCGGCCTCACAGTTGCCCTGAAACCCCCTATGTCCAGTAGTGATGGGCGTTTCTGTTGTTTTCAAAAAACGAAAACGAACTGTTTTTAAAAAAAAACAACTGTTTTTTTAAACTGTTTGAAAAAAACAGTTTGAATTAACGAAAAGGAACAAATTTTATGCTGTACGACAATATATATATTTGAAATGTAGTTCAAATAAGAAACATCGTTCATAGTTTGAATAATCTTCAATTAGTTCAATGCAATGGATTTTTACGTATTAGGTGTTTCTAATACATATTTTATGTATTATGTTTTCCTGTCACCAACTTAAACATTCATTGCTGCTTCCAAACTGAATTGATACTTGTAAGGTACCTATTTTCCATTATATTATCTACTTGATCAACCCTAAAATCATACATCAATCACTGTACGTAGTCGTAAAGAATCAACACACATGGTCGTATGCCATATGAAAGAAATCAAACCAACTCTTACTACAATAGAGAAGAGTTCCAAATCATTTCATAATACATTTATTGCATAATTTATCGTAAAAATAATAAAAAAATATTTACTATTATTAATTTTTCTGTTGGTCAGTCTTTTCAAGCATTTTCATTTCAACTTTTTTAGATGTCAGACGAGTTCTTCTATCACTTATCAGGTTCCCTGCATTGGAAAAAATCCTTTCGCATGGAACGGATGTCGCAACGATGTTACACTTTGTTCTGAATATTTCAAACCAATTTGGATACAACTGCCGATGTTTTTTCCACCGGCCCAACGGACAGCTATGCATGCCTTTTTCATCAAGACGTGGTAGAATATTGTCTTTGAAATAACGGTTCACTTCTTTCTCAGCCCTTGTTTTTGAATCCGTCTGCGGTTTTTTATCTGCCATTATCTCGTTTAACACACACCATGCACTCATTTTTCCATGTAAAGGAACAGATTGAATCGCCGCGGAAGTAGACGGTCCTTCAACATTAAACATGCACTCACTAGGGGGCCAACCTCTTCCGTAAGGCTGGACATGGGACCAAGGGGCACCTTACCTCCCGCGGTTTCGTTAATTTTACAACCCCGGTAGGGTTGGAGACACCCTCGTGGCGACCTCCAGTCACGAGGAGGGCCTTAGCACACCCAGAGACGCCAATTGGTGATCCAAATAGGATCTCAACCTTTTCCACCTTGGCACTTTTAGTGCTACTTTTAGTTTTTCCGGTGGATTTCATTTTGCCGTATCTTCAAAACTAGGCCGCTTTTTCCCAGACTTGTATGGAAATTTCGCCCGAAACAACTCAGAATGGTCCCCGAATTCATGGTAGACCAAAAAAAAATTTTTGGGAAAAATTGACGTTTTTGCCCACATTCCCCTATAAAAAAATTTTTTGTTCTTCAAATATCACTATTGTACTCCCCGATCACTTTCAATCATCGAAAGCGCCGTAAAGTTAGTTTTTGCCAAACTATGGCCAAAAAACCCCTTACACCCCTAAAACACCGAAATTTTTGTATCACAGCAATAGGTCTTGGCCCGTTATGTCCCAAACCACTCTAACCCTAAATTGGCCGATTTCGTCAGATTTCAGCTCCTTTTGCCCTAAAATCGTTTTGAATATTTAAATAAAATACTTGCAAATACGAAAATGCTTGCAAGTACGAAAATACTGTTTTCCGCAGCTAAACAGTTTCCACTGCCAAACAATTCGTTTAAACAAACGAAAAACGGTTCGTTTAAAAAAAACGAAAAACGATAAAAAACGATTCGTTTTAAAAAAACGAAAAACGATTCATTTAAAAAAACAGTTCGTTTTAGAAAAACGGTTCGTTCGCAAAAAAACGAAAAACGATTCGTTTGAAAAACAACAGTTCGTTTTAAAAAAACGATTCGTTTGAGAAAAACGAAAAACGTTTCGTTTGAAAAAAACAGTTCGTTTTAAAAAAAACGTTTCGTTTGAGAAAAACGAAAAACGATTCATTTTAGAAAAACGATTGTCTTCAGAAAAACTATTCGTTGTAGAATAGTTGGAATAATTGGTTTTAGAAATATTATTCGTTGTAGAAAAATGGTTTGTTTTAGAAAAAAAATTTCGTTTTAGAAAAACTGTTTGTCGCTATTTGGAAAAACTGTTCGTTCGTTTTTTGCAGCCAAACGTTTTTTTCAAACTGTTTGGCGTTTTTGAGCCCATGACTAATGTCCAGGTACCCGAATCAATTGAACAACCGAATGTCTCGACATCTCCCTAAGAGATGCACGGCATTCAGCAACAATCATGGACACTGTACAAGGACCAGCAAGGGACTTAATAGCCGCTTGGCGATCTGTGAAAATACCAATATTGACCCCGAATATTCGATTACACAGAAGCCAGTCGACTGCCTGATAAATAGCCGCTACCTCCGCCTGAAAGACACTACAGTGGTCTGGTAGACAGAGGGACAGCTTGAGATTCAGCTCATCTGAGTATACACCACTCCCGACGCTATTGTTTAGCTTTGAGCCGTCAGTGTGTGATAGAGCTGACAGCTATAATTTCTGGCGAACAATATCCAACTCTTTCAGGCATAATACCGTTGGTTCGAGGTTTACATATGTATGTCACTTTCAAGTTCTTCTCTGTTTACTATTACTGGGAAGATATTAAAAATAAAATTTTTGGAAGCAATAGAAAAGCGACTCGGTGCTATGGAGTTTGATGAAACTGCATCCAAAAGCACTTTCATAAATCCGAGATTTAAGATAGCAGCGTTACAAAATGACTATCATGAAGAATTAGTCCAATATAAAGAATCGTTGGTTAATGTGGACCTCCCGAAAGATAAGCCAACCAGTGTGGACGCGCAAATAGAGCACAACCTTTTAGGATATTTGGACGAAAAGGTGCTGAAATATTTCAAAATAAATAAATATTACAACGCCCACTTCTTCCGCAACAGAAAACATGAAACAATATATTAATCTGGCTTATTTAAATAGGCACAGCAATCCGCTTCAATGTTGAGAGGAGAGAAAATGTATAAGTAGATTCTGGTCTATATCAATTGTCTGTGAATTCTGTGCTATCAGCCACTTCTGTGTTATCAGAACAAGTTTTTTCAAAAGCTGGTCAGCTATGTAATTTAAGGCGCAATAAGCTAAAACCAGTAAAAATTAAGCAGATTTTGTATCGAAACAGTTACTTGATCAATAACTTTAAATGATCTTATAATTTTGATTATTTTTGATAATCTACTTATTTTTACTATGTTAATTCATTATTTAATGATTTTGAATTATGTGATCATTTTTGTTGATATTTTAATAATAAAAATAATTTTGTTTACAATTTGAATTTTAATTGAAAATAGGGATGAGATATATAATAGCTATGCCGTGCTATACCGAAATACAGCACGAATATTGAAATTTTATTCAATTGTAAACCAGATTTTTCGTTAATTTTTAATTAGTGTTAAGTGTGCTTTTAGATAAAATGAATGAATTAGCTTATGCTTGTTTTCATGTTTTGAAGCATATATATTTTACCGCACGGATATTAACTTACGGAAACTGATGTTACGAATATTCGAGTCCTGACTCGATTCTTTTATCAAAGTACTCGAGTTAACTCGATTCTCAAAGATAACAACTCTTCGCATCACTAAACATTACTGGGTCTTGCATTACTGTGAATTTCCGTCATTTGTTTATCATCTTATCATTCCTCCATATATCTCCAGCACAAATCAAAATATAAATCATTGAATATCTCGAAAGTTGTTAAAATTTAGATAGAACGTTTATGCTTAGGACGGCAGTATTCTTTATAGGTGCGCTGCACATACGTATGATTTTTCGGCTCTGTGACGTTTTGATTTATTTTTGCTATGGGGTAACTTCATACAAAGTGAAATAAACTAATTTTATATTAATTGAATTTGTCAAATTTATTTGAAATTTTTTTTTGAATATAAAATCAATTTGCTCCAAATTTTAAAAATCAGTAGATAATCGTTTTTTACGTAAAAAAATTCCAACTGAACCATATATCACTAAAAATCACTTTGATTGCCCGTCTATTTTCAGAATCAAAAATCAATTAAAAATAGTACAATTTGTTTTAATGGTGCTATTAGAACTATTTACCCTTCAATTTGATCTTGAAATGAGCTGAAAAAAAGCAGCTGTAAATCGAATTAAACCAAAACTAAGTTGGTCGTGTGACCTTGTTTAGATCATCATAATATTGTTTCGAGGCCAAGTGGCATTGATTCTCATTAAACCATTAAATATTTGTGTATTTCCAAACGTGCTGAGAATGTTTATAATTCCAAGATTTGCATTGCTTCTAATAACTTATGTGTGGCGATTAAATGAAATTCGAATTCGTATTTATAGAAAGTTTTTATTTTCATTGTTTTAAGAATACATAGCTTGGTGTGAACTCATCGAAAAAGCTGACTATAAACGATTGAGAATTGCTTGGAGCGAAAATTTTTAAAATGAAAGAAAGCAGATATTGTTAAGTACTGTACGCTACGGATAATGTAAAGTATTTAAGTTTTTGATTTATGCTAACCTTTATGAAACCACGTTTTGCTAAATTTTCTAGTTGTGGGTCATGATGAGTCATCAAGTGACCACTATTTGGTACTGTGAAATGCTGTAAACTAAATTGCAACGAGCAGTGGTAGTGAACTGACGCAGATAGTTGTCGGAAAATTAGAATACACGGAATCGTAGGCAGTTTAATCCGATTCAGTGCATTCTAATTTTTTGACAGAAAGCTCCGTATGATCGCTACCACCATTCATCACTATTGCGTGTAAGCATGAAACCGTTAAAACTAAATTTTAAAATAAAAATAAAATAGCTATAGAATTTCCACGTAGGTTGTCTTTACCAGCACTCAAATTCTACCAACGCCTGTCCAATTTGCGCTTGTCAAAATTGAAAAGCAGCGAACTTTCAAGTCGCACAAAAGAGGTCGTCACGCCAGGAATTATCGATAAAATCCATGAAATGATATTGGACGACCGAATAATGAAAGTGCGTAAGAAGGCTGAGGCTGTAGGCATCTCAACTTAGCGGATACATTACATTTTACATGAATATTTGGATATGAAAAACTATCCACCCGATTGGTGCCGCAATTGCTGTCACGCGACCATAAACGCAACCGTGTGACCATTTCAAAGGAGTGTTTGGCAAAGATTGTGCCGCAATCTGAACGAGTTTTTTTCGCCGTTTCGTTAGCGTAGACAAAACACGGATCCATCATACCACACCAGGCATCAAGGAACAGTCTAAACAGTGGATTTCTTCGGATGAATGTGCACCAAAGGAGGCCAAGATAGGTCGGTCGGCCAACTAAGTCATGGTCACAATTTTTTGGGATCCATGCGGTATCATTCGCATTGATTACCTTGAAAAGAGTGAAACGATCTCGGCGAAAATTATTCAGAGCTTTTGGACAGATTCAATAGTGATTTAAAACAGAAACGATTGCCTTTTGTAAAGAAAAAAGTGTCGTTTCATAAAGACAACGCACGGGTACACACGTGTGTAGTCATCATGGCAAAAATCCATAAATTGAGCTACGAACTGCTACTCCATTCAGCATATTTCCCAGGTATAGGCTTTTGCGACTATTTTCTGTTTCCAAACCTGAAGAAGAGATGTAAGAGATTTGGGTGCAATGAAGAAGTAATCTCTGAACCAAACGCCTATTTTGAAGGCCTTGAGGAAATTTATTGTTTGAACGTGAGCTTTATGGACCACAAATCGTCCATCAGCACATGCTATTCGACACGTGATTGCAAATTTTCGCAACCACTTCATGTTACTGGCCCGTAGGCCAACGACAAGATTGAAAACAGTGCGTTCCGAAAAGAATATCGCTGACGTAGAAGCAAGTGTTGCTGATAATCCAGATTTATCGATTCGCAGCAAGAAAAGAAAATGTTGCGCAAAGATCTCGGTCTAAAGGCTTGTGTAAGAATGAAAGCTGTATGATCATTGGATGCGTGGTACGTTCGGAGAATGAGCCGCAAGTCAACTGGAAGTTGAACCTCTGTTTTACAGATGCTTTGTTAAGCGACGAGGCTCATTTCTGGATCGATGGCTATGCCAATAAGCAAAATTGCCGCATCTGGAGCAAGAAAAAACCACATCGAGTTATGGAGATACCTTTGCATCCACAAAAATGCAATATATGGTGTACACTGCAGGCTGGTGTCATCATAGGGCCATACTTCTTCAAAAATGAACACGGCGAGCGCCTTACTGTCAGTGGCGACTGGTACAGAGCGATGTTAAACCAGTTTTTTGACGAATTTGAGTTGTATGAATGTGAGAAAGATGTGGTTGAATAAGATTTCTCATTTAAATATAAGTGTATCTCAAATGTTTATGCCAAACCACAGCTTAAGAAGTTAGTTCCTACCCAGTGTGCGAACTCCGTATATGTATACAGTCAAAAAGTTCAATAACCCGGCCTGAGACTGTATTGTTGATCAGCTGATTCTAGCCCTGGAAAGTTGGAAGAAATCGCATCGAACAGAAAGAGACGCAAGATAAGATTCGACAAATGCATACTCCGGCTAGATTTTTCGATGCTCCCATATGGCTCGGATTTTTGGTTGCTCACATACGGCCATTGATATACGGCTCACTACTCGCTGACTGCTCGCAAAAAATACTAACACACTCTCAGGTTGCTTTGACAGATAATGCATTGCATAAATAGAGGCGCAATTTCAAGGCCGAAGCGATTTTTTTCTGGAATTAATTAAAAAAATATATTTTACTACGATTTGAAGATGTTAGTAGAATGGAGAAGATGATCAAGGTCATTCATTCATTAATTTTATTAAATTCGTCTAATCCAGACTATACATATACAATAAAAATTAATTATTCTTATACAGAATTCATTTAAGTGATGCTGTAGATAAATGTGAATGGTTCATCCACTTATCTATTCCTACACTTTGGCCAAGCCGTGCCCGTCTTATAGAAGTCTAATGGTGGCTTGTGATTTGAAACAATTGATACGATGACTATTTCTTTGATATTTCACTTTGGCAGCTAATGTTGTCCCTAGTGATATTCAGCCAAGTGAGAGAGCATCGACTTATTTGTTATTTTCCAAAGACAGTTTCGATGTTCTTATTGCGTAAATTATATATGGAATGAGTTTTTTTGCGGGTCTGTTGAAGTAAAAGTGCTCAGGTTAGAGCTTTTAACCCTAGAATGGTACGGTAAATTTTTGGTTGATTTTAGGTACATGTTTTTACTAAAAAGAAGGCAACAATAGTATTATGTACATTTTTTATTTTATCATTAAGCATAAAAAGATTATATAGCTTCTAGCCTCATGGCAGTCAGAGTGGCCAACTGGCTGATGCGCGACGAAATATATACCGCATGTGAGTTGACGAAATATATACCGCATTCCAGGGTTAAGGGTACGCGAGAATTGTTTATTTTGAATCATTAGCCAACTCGATTCGGCATTTTGGATCGTAAATAATTGCCGTCTATGGTTAGTAGGATTTATTCAGCTTTAAAGATCAGCAAGTATACAGATCAGATTATATTGTTCCTGCCAACTTCCAAGTGAATTAGTTTCGAGTCAAATAGTGAACTAAATTATCGATGCAGATCCATTGGCTATTGTGATCGATAGGTTACATTCTGATTCGAAAACATCAAAAGCAAAATGTTTTGTTGTGACTGATTTTGAGCACTAGTCTGAACGTCGCAGTGCTGAGTTAATTAGAATATCAGCTTACTGAATATGACATACGCTAAGCAAATACATTCGTCATGTGAAGGTAGAGAATATGTTAACAATTTAGTTTACCAGTGGTTTATTGCCCGTGTTCCATTATTACTATTTAGTACTCGCAAGTACTTCTGGCTACTTCCAACTACTCGCGCTCTCGTTCCCTAGTAGTTCATGGGTAGTTACGCTTTTTTTTGCCGTGAGGTGGCTATTTAAGAAAGTTAAAGTTAGAAAGTTAAAAGACGTAATTTTTTGTTAGTTGCTTTTATATTTTCTATCAATTGTGGTAGTTTACACTCGTTATTTTCTCCCTTTATTTTCAACTGTTTTTAATTTGAAAATTGCATACAATTTAACAGGCTAAAATCTGCTCGTATGAACGAAGATGGCGTTCCATTTGTGATCTACTTGGAAGTACTTGGGAGTACTAATTAGTAAAAATGGAGCACGGCAATTGTAAAACTTGCTAAGCAATCAATGCTTTTTAAAATCCCACTCCGAAAGTACGTAACTTGGATAAGTAAGTGCGTACATATCACGCTAAATATATATTAAGTACAGAAAAGTAATGAAAAAGTCTCACTAAACTTAGTAAACAATCTCCAGCTTGACATTTGTCGAGTTAACACGTTTGATCACACCGTCGAGTCCGTACCATAGCATAAGTACTATAATAGCACGAAAAAAACGTGATTTGCGATACAATTTGCTATATTTCCCCACTGATTGCGAGAAATAGATAGCAATATCCAAGTCTAAGTTCAAAAACGACAGAAAGTACCCCGCTAAGCAACGCTACTACGATCAGATACGTTTCTCATTCCCACTAGGCAATATACATGTGCCTTACCAAAGAGACTATTTTAACGAATGGCGATTTATGCAATATTGAATTTTTTTTAAAGTTTTCTGAGTATTAAAATGGTAAGCGATAAAGTAGTTAACGCGGAATACTACTTTTGATACCATTTGGCGAGTAAAAAGAATATCTCCGATACTTTTATGCAATGCACTACACACAATTCCGTTTGTTGGCAGCTTACTAAACTAAACGCTTACTGTTTTCTGATGGGATTATCCGCACGCCAACACATTCTCGCCTATCAGCTAGCACGGATATATACTATACATTCTCACCTGTCGTTTGAGAGTATGCTTTTCTCACTTTTGCAAATGATAGGTTAAGTTAGGTTAGTGAAGAGAGCTGCCAGGAACGCGGCCAGCATTAGGCCACCAGCTTGCGCCCATTTGCCACCCTCATAGCAAATCACACGCATTCATACTTACAGCCATGGCACTGGCGGGATTCGAACCCGCAGGCCCCGTAGCACGCCGCTTTTCGGCCTGACGCCTGAGCGAGCAGAGCTACCGGGCCCCTGTTTTGCAAATGATAAAATGTCCTTATTTTGGTTTTGGTTCTTCTTAAGTGCCAGCTGATGGTTAATCCTTCACTCCCTGTCATTCTTTTCCATCAGTTCTTTCCATGCTATTTATTAGTACTTATGCTATGTCCGTACTGTCGCATCCGTCGGAGGCTTGGGAACACCGAATCACGTTGACGCGCAAAAACTTTCCCTCCCTTTATATTACAAGTGCGGCTTACTTTGAAGGAAGTAGATAAACAAATAAAAGTTCGAATGGAAGTGAGGGAAATCGAACGCCAACAGTAAATTCCCAGAGATAAGCAAATGATTAGTGAAATAAAAAAGAAGACGGTATTTACAGTTTACAAAATATCAGTTCATATCACTTCTGTCCACAGTCACTTGAAATTATCAAGTGACTGAAAATCTCACTTCACGTGACTCTCGTCACTTCATGTGAATCTCGTCACTTCATGTGACTCTCGTCACTTCATGTGACTCTCGGAATAGTCAGAAGATCGAAAATGTCACTTGAGGTGAGATCTCATAATACGAAATTCAAGAGAGTCACTTCATTCGTCACGCCAGGTGACTCTCAGAATAGGACCCATAGATTTTTTATTTTAGTGAGCCAAACCTCTCACCTACCCCGGGTCTAGTAGGCTACCCAAGGTTCCATAATGCAGATTTTGTCTAGCCAATTGCGCTAGGTATTTCAGATAAACATGATAAGTAATTCGTATGTATGTATGTATATCATATTGAAAAGCTGGAATGAGAGAAATGCTTGGATCTTTTGTTTGATGTAAATACATATCATAAGTCATGTCTTTTTCTACAGCAAAAAACATGACATCTTTTCATCCCGTTTTCTGATTATGTATTCGGGTATTACGTACTAAAATCTGATTTTCCGCAATAATCGATCGCAACAGTTGAACAACACATAATCAATGCGAAATTCTCGGGAATCATAAAACAAAGATTCTTGCCGATTTGTGTGTCTCTACATGTCTTCGACTAAATCTTATTAGCTGCGATGCCAATCAAGAAAGGTTTGAGTCTCACCACATGTGACATGTTAACATTCAACATATCATTTTCTTTTTCATATGTCGAACAAGAAAATACAGAGAATTACTCAGTATGAGGATTACATACAACCTCCCGCACTATTTCGCAACACTTTTCGAACGGAAAAGCTCGGAAAATTGATTATAATTGGATTTCGTGTTTGGCAGTTTGACTGGACTCCTAGGATCACTTTCGTTCGTCCATCCAGTCAGTTGAATATTTATTCGACAGAATTAGTTTTTATTTATTCGGTGTTTTTTTTTTGCCGTCGTTTCTTTTCAAAATTGTTCATTTCGTGGCGCGCAATGCTGTGTAATGAGCAATAAAAACCTACTAAAAATCCGTTTAATGTGCACTTGTGTGTCGAAAATCTTCAATGAAAAGTAAAATGTCGGCATGAAATGCGGAGTGCAAGTATCTTTAGATACTCTACAATTTGCCTGGTGGTATCTTGTGAATCGCATAGCGGTCGGCGGCGGGCTGAGTTTGAAAATAAAATGAAATAAAATATATTGAAAATATTGTCAAAAATTATCGTGTTGCTTTTGGCAGTTTGTTGGAACGCGAGAGCTGCTCGGCATTTCGGCTTTGATCTTAACACAATCAGGTCCATGTTGTGTCTTATGTGTGATTGAAATTCCCTAAAAGTGATTTTCGTGAATTGTTGCAAGATTTTTTTCGATTTTGAATGGACTAAACGAGATAAAGGATCAAGTGGTTATCAAACAGTGGAATCGTGTCTAACTCTAAGTGTGAAATCGGTTTAACAAAATCGAAAAGAAGTTGCTTACGCGATTCGACAAGTTTTTTCCGTACCTTAACCTAAGTGTGGTGGTGTTGAAGAAGTTCAGTGTCTATTTGAAATACACCTGTTTAATTTTTCGAGCTCTTACCGAGAAATACCCCTGTTTACACATTTTCTTTTCTTACACTTTTTTCTTACACTTATTTCGTTAACTGCTGCAAAACGAATTGATAGTATAAACAATAATGCAGAAAGCGACCAGGCATTCAGTAAGTTTTAACCAACAAAGGACATTCAAGTTGGGTTTGAATTTGCAATTTTTCGAGTTTTTTGAGTGTAATTTGCCTAGGACTGTAACTTTTAGTTTGTGTGTGTTCTATAAAAAGTTCGCAGTGCTTCGCGACGGATTCGGCATCTGATAAATTACGAGCAGATCAAAACTTAGCGCAGCAAAAGAGACACATCGTCTTCCTTATTCATTTTTTTATTCGACTCAAATCAAATATAACCCATATCCTTTCTCTGTGTTCCTTTGAACTGAATTAAAAAAATCAAATATTTTGTTTTGTTTTATTTTATTTTGCATCGTTTTCGGATTATGGTGAGATATCATTCACAGATGAATAAATTAGTAGACAATACGTTCGTATCTTTGTTGATGTTCAAAAATAAAGTCTAACGACTCTCCATTAAGGCTGACTGCTAAAATATTTCGTTGAGATTCCCAAGTAATTTACGAGGGTACGTGGGAGTTTTTATTGAGTGGCAGGTTTTAATAGGCTGCGTAGGACATTTTACGTTGATCGCATGTGTGAACTTGAACGTGAAATTTGATCAACTGGCACCGTGTATGTGGCCTAGTCATGCATGCATACACGTAAGATAGTGAAGTGGTTGCAATGTGTCGTATTTTATTGTTTAGGTATTAAATATTTTATTGTTGCTAAAATTTAGAAGTTCTAAAAACATCGAAATATTCTTTGATAAGATTGAAGTGCTAAAAACAGTCTTTTGGAGTTAATATCTTGAAAAGCATTTTACCTCATTCACACTCTTATAAACTTTGCATTTTAAAGTCGTACAGCCCCAAAGTCTATGCATTGATATTGAAAATTGAGATTTCAATTATTTAGAACTGCTGAAAATTAAACGGGATACTTCGTTAATTGCGAATTTAGGATGAGAATAAATAATAAAACTTCATTCGTGGTTTACTAATTTAAAGCACTGCAAGTAAAATCTCATTTAGTAAATAAATAATGTAGATAGTGAGCCCAAACGTGAGCCTTGCAATTGGATACTTCTCTGTTGCAGACATCAACTAATGATATGCCAATGAGTGGCTAATATGAGAACATTCATATTCTGTTGGATAACTTTCTTTTATATGTACAGTTACGTTTTATGCAAGATTGCATCGATATAATTCTCAATATTTTTCTTCTTCTAACAAAAATAAATGACAGTTTTCGTTAAATTATAATGTATATTATGTTTCCTTTCTTCAGAAGAAAAAATCAAGCCGAATTGATCCCCGTTGTTTCAGACACTGTAGAGTCCATAACTCTCGCTTTTGGCCAACACAAACATTGCTTGTAGATTGCACTATGTTTGACGATTTTTGTCAATGCTTGTATACTCACACAAGTCCTAGAGAAAGATCAATCAGTTCAGCTGGGCTCTCTAAAACGCTCGGATGGTAATTTTACCAAGTCCAAAAAGGTACCTCTACAGACTTTACTTGGGACTCACTTTGAAACGCAGAAGGCGTCCGCGCCTGTGACCAAACCTCCTGCTCTTCGCAGCAGTAGGAAATGTCGGTTCTCAGCTAGATCTGTGGTGACTAGTGAAAAAGTCTGGGATGCAATAATGTCCTTTGAAAATTTCAAAACGCCGGACCTGGATGGCATCCATCCGGTTATGCTAAGAGAGGGAATTGACCACTTGGAGGTAAACTTAAGAGAAATCTTTTGGGGATGACTAGCCTTAGGGTATGTTCCGTCACCTTGGCGACAGGTTAAGGTAGTTTTTATACCTAAACCGGGGAGAGATGACTATCCGGATCCAAACAACTTTCGGCCGTTCAAGTTATACGTATTAGGGCGCTTAAGTCCAACCTGCTTGAATGATGAGAAACATGCGTACCAGCAACACGCATACCAGCATGTTGCTCATCAAAAACCTTACAAAATCGTGCGAGTCGGCTCTGCATTCTCACGTTTCCAGAGTTGAGGGAGCGATCTGAAATGGAGAGTATGCGATGCGGGTATTTGTGGACATTGAATAGGGCTTTTAAATGCGCGCCCTTTGTGGAGCTATGTAAAGTTGCGAAAGTTGATGTCGTGGATGACGTCTTAGTTAAGAGGATAAATGCCATGCTGACGCAGAGATTATTGCTGGCGGAAACTGGATCCGACTGCTACTTGAAAATTGAGGCGACAAATGGATGCCCACAAGGGGGTGTCCTATCACCGCTCCTGTAGAGAATGCTAGAAGTATGCTCCTTGCTAAGCGAACTGTAACAAAAACGGATGCACGGGCAGACTTATGCTGATATCGTGGCCACATCAGCAGTCAGTGAAGCAGTCTGTAGAAATACGCAACATACATTGGATCGAATTAACAGTTGGTGATCAGAGAACGGCCTATCACCGGCCTAACACACCAGAAAAGAGGAAGGACTAATATGAAGCGTGTAACTCTTCAACTTCCAGAGAAACTACTGGACTATTGCGAAGCTATTGTATACTCACAAGAAGTTAGCCACGCTGCAAAGGACTGTGTGCCTGGGTATCTGTGGTACCATGAGTACTACTCCGGGTGCGGCTCTTGATGCGCGTCTCAATCTGCCGTCTCTTGACATTCAAATTCAGAGTGTGGCGATGAGCTCTGCTCATAGACTATCTTAGCTTGGTTTATGGATAGGAAACGACGATGTGGGGACGATCTGCTTTACTAAGGGTGCCATGTGTGAGATCTACCTGATTCTAACTATGCCTTCCGAGATACGAAGATACGAAGTAATCTTCTTGAGCAGAAGTGACTGGGTTGATCCAGATGTCTGTGCGACAGGATACTCCGATAACTTTTTCTCGGACGGCTTGAAGATAGATGTCAGATCTGGAGCTGGTATCTATCTGCATTCATCAAATGCCAGGTCGATCTCTTCTCTCGGAGAGCATGTTTCTGTTTTTCAAGTAGAAATATTCGCTATCTTGAGAGCTGCCTGTTGGGGACTGAATTGAAGAAAAGTGAAGGGAGAAACATATTGTCATTTGCAATGACAGTCCAGCTGCGCTGATGACGCTGCGTAGATCCCGGACTACTTCGAAAACTGCCCAAGAGTGCAGGGTACGATTAAACTCTGTCGCCAGATTCAATAGAGTGCTTCTGCTCTGAGTACCGCAGCACTGTGGGGTTGAGGGAAATGAAATTGCTGACGCCTCTGCGAAGCAAGTTTGGAGGCTTCCACCACAGGGCTCTGAACCCGCCTTGGATGTGCCGACCGCATCTGCACATGCCATTTTTCGGAAGTGGGTGATAGTTGATGCCCATCCTGCCTAGAACATACTGACTCTGCGGAGCACATCCCCTGTGAACGACCAGGATTTGTGCGTCTCAGATATAAATACTTTGACTGGGATGTAGCATTTACGAAAAAGATAGCCTCTTTTTTGATTTCGTTAAGAAGTCTGCGAAGCTATGGTAGTCTGGGTATTTGAGTACAATGGGTCTTTTAGCCTGAGCGCTTAGAAGTGTCAGGCGCCTCTCCCCCAACCCACGCACTCGCATTCAAATCATCAAACCCGTGAATCAAGCGAGCCCTATCAACTTTTTTCATCGCAAATCTTAAATGTATTGAATACTGTTGATTCGTTGCCATCAACTAGTTGCTGTTACTTGCTAATCCGGCTGTCAATTTTCATCGCATGCCATTTTTGGAGTCTATTACTTTTTTGCCAATAATGCTAGTACCAGTATCTCCAGTGGATCGTAGATTTTATGCAGGATGCGTGAAAGCTTTCTCTTGGCGATGCTTGTAGGTATTTGTTCTTGTCGAACAATAAGACAATCTCTAACTTGTATTCCTATGTGGTTTTCTTCCACTTTTTCATCATAAGGAATGGCGCAACAAAAAACAGAAGAGAATTCCAGATGTCTCGTCTTGCGTAGCCATGAACCTCTTCGATATTGCTCCACCAAAAGTAGGGTCAGCCTTGGAGTCCCTATTCCAATAAAACTGCCTCCTAAGGCTTTCCAGCCAGGTCTTTCTCGCTTAGAAAATGTAAAACTTTTGCGCCTGGTGCGGTTGCTTCCTGTATTGTTCGAGCTCCGACCGAATTTTCTTCCCAGGCTCTCTTTTCTCTCTCTCTTCTCTCTTCCTGTTCCTCCACTCATTGGAGGTCGCGATAAATCTCTACGCGTATCTGCGTTCTTTGAGATAACGGTATGGTTCGGTATGGAACATTCTTCTGCTCAGTAGTTAGCGTTTAGTCATCGTCAAACCAGCTTTTCTGACCTTTTCTGCAACTGGAGTCTAAGATGTTTTTACCGTACCAATGACGTATACTTTTATAGTTACTATACATGCTCACCCGAAAAGAAAAAAAATGGTTTTATATACATACATAGCCTAATTATTGTTAATCAGTTGGACGTATTTTGGTTTGGTATACATCTTCTATGACTGAACATCTTCATATCATCCCTGTGTAACCTCCCGCTTCTCTTTCGCTGCTGAAGTTAGATTCTGTAGTTTTTCCACAATCTGCTATCAAGTTAATGTTACTGCACAAAAAGATGATACTGTAGGCAAAATTCTGGCGGGGAATGGTGTGAAGTATGCACCATCGATTTTTTGGTTTTTAATTTCTCGCTTTGTTCAGGGCATTAGTGTTAGCACATCTGTAGTTGTGTTTGCAATCGTTGCAGACAGCTATAAAGGCGACGAAGCGATGAAATTTATTGGAATCATGAATTCTGTTCTTACAGTTGTCATGGCAATTGCACCAGTGTTAGGCAGTTTCATTAATGAAATTGTAGGATGGCGTGATAATTATGCAACTGTTGCAATACTTTGTTTGATCTCTTGGGTTTTGCTGCTTTTAGCGTTACCAGAAATAAGGTTTTTACCAATGACGTATACTTTAATATGTTGGTGGATGTGCTTTATAAGGGTTTTTACCTCGAGGGCTACGCAGATTACTCTGTATTGATATTAATCAGTGTGCGGTTCGGTATCCATCTGATGGTAGGTGTTTGAGCTCGAAATACTGCACCAACCGAACAAGGGTCCGAGTAGATATTGATTCTTCTATCATTCCGCCCATACAGCAGGCTACTAAATCGGTGGAGATACATCAACACGTGGTCCACTCCATTTAAAATGAAGCTCCGTTCCTATTTTGTTGTTAAGATTAACCAGTACAATTTTAACGGGCCGGCATCAAGGGTTCGCTCCTTTAGAGACATGACCTTTAATAGGGCTGATGCTGTAGACCAAGCCTCGCAGGCGCAGAGTACATAGCTTCATTTATCGGTGTGAAGTCGATGATCAAAGGTTTCATTTTTGCGCTGTTTAGGAAATCTGTGCCGAGTTCGTGGAGCTTTGGATGGCAGCTGTATTATAGGTGAAACAGTAGCTCTTCTGCAAAATTTTAGTCTCATTCCATCCTATTTTCTGTAAGGTTGTTATATAAGCACTATGTTTGGAGAGGACATTGGCCATTTGGCTCGTAGCATTCGATTTATACAGAGAACCCAAGTTCTATAAGAGAATTTAGAAAAAATTTTCTCGTTTTCGTTGCCGGATTGTTGCCGTTGGATCAATTCTGCTAATCTTTGTTGTTGCTCTTTAATGGATTTTAAAATACCTTTCACCTATATGGTCTGGTTTTAACGCGTCAGATACTTACCCTTCCTAGATATGTTGTGGAGGTTTTCTATTCCCGGTGGCTTTGATTTTGCGTTGAGTGGCTGATGATGCCGTCCAACTTGGAGAAGCATACCGACACTTCGGCATCTTTAATACAAAAGTGTAATCTGGCCAAAAATTAGAATTTTCATTGACCTTTGTACACACGAAGTACAGACTATTTTTGAAGGAATAATTAAATTAGTTTCTTCATTGATATTTACGATATATATTTAAGACATATCGGTAAATGTATATCCGATCCTTTGCAATGATTATATGAATATATTTTTTGTAATAATAATTTCAGGGTAAATACGCAGATTTCACTTTTATCTGACCTATTTTCCTATAAAATGGTACTCAGAGATCCTTTAGATAGTAATATGTAAAGATGAGCAGCGGATAAATAGCCTATGAATAGTCAAATGTTTCACGGTTGGGCCTGTAGAACTTAAACAATCTTTATAATTTCTTCATTTTGATAATTAGCTTGTTTACGTCGTATCCGATAAATTACAAATGGGATATTTGTTAATCTTCAAAAATAATCGCAATGACCAAATGTTATATCTGAAAATATAGAGCATAGTGAAGAATGTTATATTTTATGATGGGTTGACGAGGCTGTTTATTTCACAATTTAATCGTTAGATATCCCGTTTTCTAATAATTTGCCATATTCAATTCTCTTACGTCATATTTATGTGATTTCCAAACAATCAAATTTATAATATAAGCTTTCTATATCCTTTAAATAAAGTAATAGGAAGTAATATTCGATGTGTTCACTCAAAGATGTAAAATATAAACACCTAATCGAGATGTAAATTAATGGAAATCTTCAACTTTGCCAGCACAACGTTGAACATACAACCCCTAAACTACATACATACATATGTATATCATTCTCGCGAAAAATCGTGGCCACATTCGCTGCCGAACGTTTGAAAATAGACCAGGGCCGTAGCCAGCCGTAGGGCCCGACGGGCCCGGCCCCCCCCGAAATTCCGCGAATCCTAAAATTTTCCTATATATGTGAATCATGTTTTAAAAATATGTCTATCGATAGGCCATATTTTTTAAGACAATGCTACATCTGTGAGATATATAATATCTCTATTAGCACATTTGAACAGGAAATTTTCTTCTGATCTAGATCGATTATCTCGAATCCGATCATAAAAAATTTCGTGTGAAACATAAAATACGCTTTACTAGGTGTCGGTTTTCGCACAACTACTAAAAAACATGGGCGCAACAGAAGTTTTCAAGAAACTTGGATGAAAGACTTTCCTTTCCTCGCTTATTCTCAACGAGAAGATGGCGTGTACTGCAAACCATGCTGGCTGTTTTTTCATGAAGGAGTTGGCAAAGGAAACCACGAAATTCCAGGACAACTTGTCACCAGCTGCTATAGAAATTGGAAAAATGCGAGGGAAGATTTTGGAAAGCATGCAAACAAAGAACACCACAAGACTTGTGCCGAGTATGCCAAAAATTTCCTTGAGGTATCTTCAGGAAAACGATCAGATATTATGTCTCTAATGGATATGCAGCAAGCCAAAGAGAAAAAAGAAAATAGAGCAGCTATCATACCAATAATAAAAACAATTCTTTTTTGTGCTGAGCAAGAATTACCCTTGAGAGGCGATCACGATAGTGGACATTTGTCGTTGATAAGACCACAACTGAATGATGGAAAATTCCGAGCTCTTTTGCGATTTCGAATCGATTCCGGGGATGTAAGTTTGGAAAAACACGTTATCAATCATTCGAAAAATGCCCAATACATGAGTCCAGATATTCAGAATGAAATAATTCAAATATGTTCCGACATTGTCATCAGGAAAATTATTCAGAAAGTTGATAATGCACCATGCTTCACCTTGCTCGGGGATGAAACCATGGATATATCAGGAATTGATCAGATACCTCAGATACCTCGACTTCGACGAAGACTTGCGAAAACTGATTATTCGTGAAGATTTTGTAGGATTTGTACCGATTTACAACCAGACTTCTGAAAAAATAACTGAAGCTCTCCAGAAACGTTGTAAAGAGTTGAGCCTCAAAATGGAAAAATGCATTGGTCAAGGTTACGATGGAGCACGGAACATGTCTGGTCATGTCAGTGGCGTCCAGGCGAGAATGAAGAATCTGTACCCATTGATGATGTACGTTCATTGTTATAGCTATCGTTTGAACCTCGCATTGTCAAATGCCATGTCAGTCCCACCTGTTCGGAATTGTCTTGGGATTGTGAACGATGTCGTGAACTTATTTAGAAACCACGCGTATGCGACGAAAATTCTTCAAGATCTCATCCAAGAACATGCTCCAGAGAGCAAAAAGAAGAGGCTTATTCGTCTTTGCGAAACAAGATTCATCGAACGACATGACAGTATACTATCTTTCGTAGAACTGTTCCAAATCATCCACATGGGATTAGAAGAAATTTCAGAAAAATCTTGGACTATTTCGAAAACTGCGGCCTGCTTACTTGCAGTAGTTCAGAAAAGCGAGTTTCTCGTCAGTCTCTTGGTTTGTAACAGACTTCTCAGCTTCACGCTTCCTTTGTCAGTTCAACTGCAAGAAAAGTCACGTGATTTGGCATCAGCAGTAGAGCATGTTCACGAAATCGTGTATATGCTTCAAGAAGAACGAAAAACTGCAGAAGTATCGTTCAGCAAAATTTTCATAGCAGCTGAAAAACTTGCAAACGACATATTCGATATGGAGCTGAAAGTTCCGAGACTCACGTTGAAGCAAACAACTCGTTCCAATTATCAAACAGACTCTGTTGAATCGTACTTTTGGTCTGCTGTTTTTATTCCTTGCCTCGATACGCTGATTCAGAATTTGTCAGACAAATTTCTTAATGAGAACGCGGGAATCTTATCAAGCTTACAGATACTTCTCCCTGGATTTGCTGCAATTGAAAAAGTAGATGACTTGCATAATCTTTCGCCATACTTTGATGATCGAGTTTCAGAATCCGCTGTAAAAGCTGAGTATAAATTGTGGTGTGAGAAATTATCGGGACTCGAGAAGGATGCCGGGGTTTTACAAGTATTGGATTTTTGTGACACGAGCAGATTTCCAACAATCAAATATCTTTTAACAGTTTTGGCAACTCTTCCGGTCACAACGGCAAGTGTGGAAAGGTCATTTTCGAAACTGAAAAGAATCAAGACTTACTTACGTAACTCAACGGGCAATGAAAGACTCAGTGCACTCGCAGTACTGTCAATTCATGGGAACTTAAGTATCGATCCGAATGAAGTTCTCGAGATTATGGCAGCAAAGAAATTGCGAAAGTTAAAATTTTAAATTTTGTCTACTGGATTGACGCTTTTGTTTGACAATTGATATGTATGTGCGTGACTGATAATTAAAATTACAGTGACAATATTGATAACAACAAAGCAGTTTTTCACTAATGAGTCCAACTTTGATAACAAATATCAATGCAAGACACCCATCAACCATTTCCGCCCCCTCCTCCTCAAACAAAATTTGTAACTATGTTTTGGGCCCCCCCCCAAACCAAATTTCTGGCTACGGGCCTGAAATAGACCAAAGTATTGTATGGATCTGTCATCGAACAGATGATATTAGCTACCCGGCAGAATGGGGCATTATGATACCAGCTAGCAGTCATGGTTTTTTTTCCTCAAAATTTTCATAAATAAAAAATAAACGATAGCCAGGTGGAATTATTTGAGAGAATCAGAGTCAAAATATGTTCGAGTTGAAAACTACAATAAATAAATCTAATTTTAGATTTTATCGGTGTGAGGATGATGAAGGAGAAGTTCGATTGTGGCTAGTGGAATAATGCTTGGATAGGTGATATAAATTCATCATGAAATTAAAAGTGTGTTAGAATAATACACGAGATTTGTATTGGAGCATATGCGCAAATTACTTCATATGCATATACTGCCCTACTAAGCATAAACGTTCTATCTGCATTTTCCTCATTTTCGAGCTAACATCGGATTCGAAAATTACATACTCTATTACATCATTCTACAACATTTGAAAAACCAATCTTTTGTCGAAGTATGTTAAAATCAATATTAAAAAATGCACTCTCATATACAAACAAACTAAAACACAAATCATTGAATATCTCGAAAGCAGTGCTGCCATTTTAGCATTTTGAATGCTAGATTTGGCATTGTTTTTTCCAAAACGGCATTAAAAATTCAAATTTAGCATCTACCATTATTTTTAGCATTTAAATTTAGATTTCGAAATAATCTGGCAGTCATCTATTTCCAATCTTGCCCATCATCACGGTGTGCTTTCAGTCGCCTTCATGAACTGAAACTTCCTGAATCATGTGGTGGGGGAAATTCATGAAAAGTACAAAGACGCTCTCATGGCATTTCTTTAGAAGTGACCACCAAAAGAAACATTTGCCTGATTTTGAAATAATGATAGTGATTATAAAGTCATCTTAAGCAGTAATAAAGTATCTCCACAAAAATATTCAACTTTCATAATAACATATTTATTCATATTTTCCTTGCGGCGTATTTTGAAAATATGCATTCACGCCACACCGTTTGACACTTTTCGGGATCTAACACTAGCTCAGATTCAACTGAAATCTCATGCTGTTTCATAAAAGATTTCAGTGTTCAGTCAAACAGTTCGCGAACAGACCTAACATTTGAAAACATTATGTAATCCTGCCTCATTTCAACAAATATGCGCTTTAGGCTAGAGTATTTGGGAAATATCAACTGTAAGCCTACCCCCAGCGAACGAAACCGTTGTCGACCGATCAATCCCTGCTGCCAATGATTTCGTTGCAGACCAAAAGTACATTAGAACTAGTACTACACCTTTGTGCTTTCAAGAGAACAAAGGACATATATTCTTTGTCTACGATTCCCAGGAAATTCCAGTGCTAGTGACAAATGCTATTAATGTTGCAGAAAAAGCGAAATATTAAGTGAAATAAAATGCAAAGTTAGATATTCCAATATTAAGGCAATTTCGGATTGCATTAATATGGTAAATTTAGGTTTCTCGTTCCATTAAATCGTGATGATGCTAAAAATTAGTGATGTGGTCCCATCCACTTCAGACTCCCAGGCAGGGGCGGATTTGCCACTAGGCCAAGTAGGCCGGGCCTAGGGTGGCGAATTTCGTGGGCGGCAAATTATCTATTTTATTTTTGGGGCGGCAAATTTTTTTTTTCTCTCATATGCATATATCTGAGTGGAATGAGCCTATCGCCTCAAGCCGACCGAATTCTCTAAAAAAAATCAATGCACGCAAAAATTTACCTCTGATGATTTTTTTCGAATATTGAAAAGTTTGACTTATAATAAGCGTCTTTTTTTGCTCCCCCTATCTATTACAGAACAATGCTAACCAGTGCAGACGCATTAAAAACAACAACAACTCCTATTATGGATAGGGGGAGTTGTTGTTGTTTCCAATGCGTCTGCAGTGGATAGCATTGCTCTCTTATAGATAGGGGGAGCAAAAAAAACACGCCTAATAAACATTGAAATGCGATCACAGCGAAGGACCAAAAAAACTCAAAAATACCTAAAAAGTACTGAGAAAGTATCTGAAAATACCTAAAAGAACCACAAAAAAAACATAAAAAGAACCTGAGAAGATCCTAAAAAGAACCTAAATAATAACTCTTCAATTTACGAAATGCTTATCAGAAGTAAATATTTGAGAATTTTTTATTATTATTTTATATATAACCTATGACTGCATTGTCACTATTGAAATCGATTCGAGAAGATGAGCTTCAGACTGTGTGCCCCAACGTCGACATCGCATTACGCATTTGTGTCTGCACTCCTTTTTTGGAGAACGGAGCTTCTCGTGTTTATGCCTAGTACTATACTCTTCGCGAAACGAATTCAACGGTCGAATCCCATACAAAAAGAGCTTTTCAATTCGTCAGTAAAGCTCTTTTTGTATGGGATTTGACGGTTGAATTCGTTTCGCGAAGAGTATAGTACTAGGCATTACGTCGAGTTAAAAATTATCTGCGTTCTAAATTGAAGGAAGATCGGCTCGAAGCTCTCGCTGTTCTCAGCATCGAGTCCGCATAATTACGATCTCTCGATTGTGATGAGTTGATAACTATGTTCGCGATCCAGAAGGCAAGACGTGTGGCGATATAGGATATATCCCAAAAAAATTTGTTTCTCGTTTGCGAATTATAATATAATGTACGAGTATAATTGAAATGATTTATAAATGAATGATTGACGATTTAATAAAATGATAAATTGTTCATATGTTTGGCAAGTTTTTTTTTTCTTTTCGTCGAAAGTCTTCACATATAGCAACAAGGCTGCAAAGTGGAACCTTACAAATTGATACTTTAAGGTTTTTTTTAGGTACTTTTGGGTTCTTTACCCCGTGTGTATATTAATTATTTGGGCGGAAAGGGCGCAACAATAGGACATTTTCACGAACAAACCGGTGCCGGTTTTATTCTGATATTCCATTTTTGTGAGCTCGGGCGCAAAGACAAACAGCAAAATATTCTAAGGAATCGAAAATAAATCACATATTATTGCATATTATATAATTAACGAAAAGGGCGGCAAATATTTCTGAGGCCTAGGGCGGTGAAATGGTCAAATCCGCCCCTGCTGCCAGGAGCTCTAAATTCAAGTTTACCAAAGTAACATATATGCATTCTATCATTATATCAATCAATTGATTAGTTATGGCTTCAAATGCAAGCAATCGCACGGATAACGATGGAAAACAATTTTTCTCAATCGACACTAGTGCTTTTTCTTCAATTAAAAATTAATAATTGTTGCTGTTTTGATTGTGAAATCCCAAATGATATTTTGAAAAATATAGGTAGTTCATGAGTAGTTACGCCATTTTTTTTGCAGTGAAATGGCTATTTAGTTGTCAATGGGTGGCTTTGATTTTTTCATGGTTATGTTGAATGTTTTCGTAGTAAGGAAATTAGGAATAGCCCTCATAATGTGTAAAAAGTTAAAAGAGATCATTTTCTGTTAGTTGCTTTTATATTTTCTAGCGATTTTGGTAGTTTATACTCGTTGTTTTCTCCCTTTATTTTCAACTGTTTTCAATTTGAAAACTGCACGCAATTTGACAGGTTAGAATCTGCTCGTATGAACGAAGATGGCGTTCCATTTGCGATCTACTCCCAAGTACTTGGGAGTACTAATTAGTAAATATCGAACACACCAATTATATGAATATATGTTTATTTTAATCCAATGAGAAAGCATTATTCAGCATTCTTATTTTATAGGATTTAGCACTATTTAGCATTAAATAAAATTGAATCTAGCATTATTCCAAAAAAAATTAATGGCAGCACTGCAGTCGAAAGTACTAAAATGTAGATTGAACGTTTATACTTAGTAGGGCAGTATACATATGTACATATCTCCATATATCTTATGGCTGATCTCCGCTGCTTGAAAGCTTTATTGAAGTTAATTATAATTAACAGCATCGGTATTCAATATCTGTCGATTGATGTCAAATGCACAATAGCTGTGATGTAATTGTGTTGACACTCATGTAGCGGAACAAGTATTATGACATTTAGAACCACTACGGTTCAACGACGGCTATCAATGTTAAATGGGTTGTAAGCTGTGGTTTTCGCGGTTTCCATCAATGAGTTGTAAATAAGGTGAAAAAATCGATTCAAGCGTATCTGTTGTACTCAATTAAAATTGATTGAAATGTAAACAGATTTGAAGGAAAGTATTGAATTCTTGTTCACACTTTTTAACTTTTTAGAATCAATAATTTGAAACAATTAACAAAAACTAAGTGAGAAGTAGAAGAAATCTAAAATAAATATGAATGTATTATGAATTCTGCTTAGTTACAGTGCCGGAGCTCAAAATTATAGAGCTGACCGAAATAATTTTGCTTTGCATAATAGCTGCAGATCTTAACAACTTAATATTCAGTCGATACAGGATATATCAACTGTGACTTCAGGCAAGATAAAACATCAATCATCAGATTTACATCAGATTTAAAAAATTTCACTTCCAGCAAGAGCTGCCTTCAATAAGTCTCAAAATTTTTACTGCGTTCGCAAAGTGTTTCCGCAAAAAGTGCGCTGAAATGCGAAACAGAAAGGAAGCTCAAATTATTCTAAGTTTGGAAATGATAAGTAAATATATAAACCGAATGGAAAAGTAATGAAAGTTGAGTCCAACTGTTGGCCACTAATACTAAAAACGATTCGAAAACGCCTCTGATCTACTTTTGCAAAAGCAAAAGTTTGGTATCCAAGCTGATGTAAAAAATTGGCAACACTATTATAACTAAGAGAAGTAACACAAGTCTAAAATTATTGTCTGCATCGGACGGTCTGACGTGTACCCAAATTCTTAAATTCTTAACAACTTAAAGATTATCTTTGTCAACTTACAGTTGTAAACGTCTGGACGTTGTCATGAAAAGTATCGAATATCTGTAATCGAAATCTAAACTGCTTTTTCATCCTGTCTTTAATATGACAAATTAATTAAAAAAAGAGAAATTCACGAGAGCTACAATTTCAGCTATTTATTTGACATTGTAATAATACGGCCCAAGAGCCAAGGAGTGTTACTACGCTGTTTTATATTTTGCTGATTTTTGAAGAAAATTAGTATTACAAATCTGACAATACGAAATCGGACTTTTCTCCGGATTACGTAATCTGATCAAGCTGAATTGTCAGGAGAAATTGCTGCATGTGAGTTGTAAGTTTCTTTTATTTTGCAAGGAAACATCTTTAACCCTTTAGGGCGAGCGGGCCCCAAATGATGTTAGTGAATTTCTAGATACCCTTTTATTTGTATGGAAGCAAAATATTTGAAAAACAAAAACAAAAATTAAAAATGTTATGTTTTCAACTTGGTTGTGATATTTTGGAAATTATGAAGACCAACACACCCCCCCCCCCCCCCCCCCCCAAAATCGGAAAGTTTCGAATTTCTATAACTTTCGGATTATATTATGATGAAGAGAGATTTTCAAAGAAAGTGCAGGTAACTCTGTAGCAGGTACGTAATCTTAAAATCATCGAACCTCCTGAACAATTTGTGCATTTAAGAAAAACTGCAAACGGTTGATAAATTTTATGCTTTGTCTACACAGACAAGTTAAAATGTTCAAAATTACTCATTACATAAGAACGGTAACCCTTCACCTGTTCTGATTATTTGTCCCTTCAGGTTAGTGACTATTTTAACACTCGAAACTTGTGTTCGCGAAACAAACGCTCCAATATTCATATCCAATTGAAATTCACAATATTTTACTAAAATAGTGAATGTATATTTGAAATGCTTCAGTTAGTTTTCAGTTTTCTACTTTTAAAATGATTAAAACAAAATTTACAGAATATGTTGATGTTAGCTCGAAGCAGATTTTAGTCTACTTTTGGCTGCGATCCCAGTAAAGGGTTGCCTGCGCGTTACATTATCGTGCCAACAGATACTGATATTCATTTTTCATATAATAAGCATCTACAATGAAAATACGAGTAAGTAACAAATTTTTAAATATTGCAAGTTTTGGAAATTTCGCGGATAGCAACCATAAAATTATTTCTATCTCTGTAACTTTTGATGCAGTCATGGGATGAAAACGAAATTCACAGGGTGTGTTGATCTTGATGTGAAGCAGCTGTGATACCAGACCTATTAAAGTATTACCAGCATTGAATATTTTCGTTATTTTCAAATTTTCATATCATATGCATTCTGTAATGAAAATTGTAATCCTGGAAATTTGTCTATCCTACGACTTTTGATGCATTCATCGAAACAAAGTGGTGCATGACCAGGTTGGTTCCAATAACGAGCACGTTTGGGAGAACATGCATTCAGAATTCATACGATTCCTCTATTTTTTTATTATAATCAGTCTTTCTAGCGACTCACAATCGCTAGATTCCTGGTCAATTTGAGCCTATTCTTGTATAAGTCAGTTTTTTAAACTCACTTTTTGAGTGAAAGAGGGCTATGTATTTACTATAAAATTCATCCCATAAATTTTTCAAATCTGATTGTGGGAGAGAGGCTGGGAGAGTTATACAAAAACCCATGGTAGGCTAACCATGCTTTTTGTTTGGTATCACTGACTTGGTAAATCTTGAATGTTTGCAATATTCACAATTTTTCGGCTCTTTTCAACAATTTTTGCCTCATAATATTTAGATTATTCTTTGTCAAGCTAAGTCCTTTTTTCCTATTTATTTCGCTAGCAAATGCTTTTTTTGAGAATGAACTTAATTTTCCAGCTCTTGAAAAATCTCTGATACGGTTTTTGGATTAAAATAATTAAGCATAACTAATCGTTCATCCGTAGTTAGTTTTGGAGCGAAAAGAAAGCTTTGATATCGGAATTTATGTTCAACGGATTATTGAATCTACTTACTGCAAGTACTCTGGTTTTGAGAACATATAACGACAACATATTTCTGTTATAAAAGTATTCACTTTAAATACTACCCTCATCTATTGAAGATTTCAAGTAATCCGGATGCGGTGTTTAGCGCCCAATGTGGGAAAATGATTCCATTTCGCCATCTCGCAAATGTGAGTACACGGAGTCACAAAATTGAAAAACCAAGCTATGGGCATGTATAAGAATTTCTCAGAAAGTTCCTTGTATTTTTTCAAGTAATTAGTAGAACAAAAAAACTACTATCGAGAGAAGAAAAATTATTGTGAAGTTTGTTTCTGATGTAAAACCTTATGCAAATGCTAGCAAGATAGTTGGCAGATCGTTTTGATCGGTTCGTAATATCGTAAAAAACTAGAAATGTGACGGAACATTGGTAAATAAAGTTAGGTGAGTGCGGAAGAAACTCCTTTCTGCAAAGAATGAGCAACACTTTCGGCAGCAAGTTTAACGCGATCCCAAGAAACCTATCATCAACCTGAGAGCTTGAGGTGTAAGGAATTATGTGAAATGAAACAATTAAAGAACAATTAGGCAAGGAGATTTCAACGCGGGAATAGGGAGGAAAAAGCCATTTATTTCCGAGGCTAATCGAAAGAAGAGTTTTGAATTTGTCAAAACCTATGTTCGTTATGATCCTGAGTTTTTGGAAAACCGTTCAGTTTATCGACGAGCGCAAATTTAACATGTTTGTATCAGATGGCAGACAAATTGTTTAGAAGCAAGCCAACGCCAAGTTATAAAAAAAAGGTTGACCTATGTATGTAGCACGGTTAGAGACAGGGGTAGCAATGTCATATTTTGGGGTGGCAGGTGAAGATGAAAACTTAAAGTTTATAGAGGCAACGATAGGTAAAATGAAGTACTTGGATATTCTTATGTAGATATGCGATTGTGTGCTATAAAATTGGGTCTTCTGAAAGTGTTTTGGTTGCAATGGCTTCTGTATAATGCTCCAAAGTCATCAAGAATTCCACATCAAGCACCAAATTCAAATCCATTAGAGCATTTGTGGTGGGCTATATTAGAAAAAAAATTTCGGAAATTCTCTATCACAAACAAGGCTGCACTCAAATCAGTAACGTAAAATACATGGGGAAGTATAGGACCAACAGTTAACAACGAATTGTTAGAGAGCATGTCAACGCAAACTACATTCTGTGATCCCAAAAGATATCCAACCACGTATTGAATCTGTATTTTTAAGATTATTTCTTATGATTGACCTGTTACCTTAAAATTTGTGAGAAATATAATAGTGTAGTAAATTTATTTTGGACCTTGTGAAATATATTCATATATATTCATGTACATTTTTTTCTTATTCTCCTTATTTCTTGCTATTGACTAAAAATCAAAATATAATAATTGCAGCAAAATTTTCATAATGGAGTATGGAGAATGTATATTTTTTATATTTTACTCTGAGAAACGACATAGCACCAAGATTATATATAAATTATGATTCTGGCGCTACGTACATACTTGATTTCGGGATTGTGATAAATTATAGCGTCTACTGCATAGTGAATAATTTATAAGAGTAGGTGCTATATAGTATGTATAGTTTGTAAAACAATGCATTATAGTCCTCAACGCCATGTTTAATGCCATGATGAAATTGGTCCAGCTACAACCTCACTATAAATGAGTACCGTCCGAACCTGGATTCGAACCAATGACCCTGAACTCTAAGAGCCGATGCTCTACTCACTAGGCTACACGAGTTTCTTCGAAGCCGATTATTATATAGCTTTCTGCACTACTTCTGTGCATAGAAAACAGGACTATGCGCATAGGAGTTGAGACTACGTACATATATTAGTATAAATTTTTGCAATCATAACCAACCCTTAAACTAACATTTTGGCGCTAGGGACTATATTTTATAGTTCAAGATACATACTATGCACACAGCTTAAGCGACTATAAATGCTTCCCTATGTGTAAACTTTTTTCATTTTTGTTTTCAAAAATGTTAATCTTGACTCACTGAAGCTGATTCTTTTGAGTAAATTGCCTTATTTTTCGTTCATACAAATTCAAGCTAATGGAATTAAAAAAATTAAATATGAAAAATGACCGGGAAATTCACAAACTCAACATGCTACAGGAATTCTTTCGTACAGCAAAAAACCAGAGAAATAAATTGCCGACTCAATACTGTAGAATTCGTTTTATGTCTACCAAAAAGACATTTCTTGGACGTTTATGGTGGGAAAGTCCACACTCTTGTTTTTTATTTCAAAATATTGAGTTGAAACTGAGACTTGAACTTTCTCGTGATGAATTCCAAATTTTCTTTGTTCTTATAATTGGATGAAATCATATATGAAATCAAATATAAATTTTTCCAACGGAAGATTTTCTATAAAGTCAGCCCTAATAATAGCACAACGGTTCTGCAGCGGTTCGATTTCAATTTACATGAAAATAACACATGTAGCTGTCAGCTTTTGATATATTCAACTCATCAATGCAATCTTTAACATTTTTGAGATATTTTGAATTTTCTAAACTATCTTAATCTAGATCCACAGATTCGCATTGTTTCGTTCAAGCTTCAATGTTTTCGTATTTGATGGTACTGGTGCTATGTACGATGCTTTGAGTTGTTGCATTGCAGAGACATTCCGTGGTCAGTCAAGTGTAAACAAAATATGCCAAATGAGATGTTATTTATGTGAATTTCACATCTCCGGTTTTCTTACGCGTCTGAATGCTGACACTAATATATGTCTGCATCTAAATATATTTAACATATCTATTTCGATTCATTCGAAATGTGTGAAAAATTAGCTGCATCACTTTCGCAATGACGAATGTATCACATCCGACGATCTGCGCGGCTGGCTACTATCTATTATCTAGAGAGACAAAAGTATCTTATCGTGTCGCCGTAATAGCCCGTCCAGACTACGGATACTTAAGTATCCGCATACATAAGTATCGTCCACATTTTTCATTGATTTTCATGGCAAGGGTAAAATGTATCTGCAGATGTCGCTGCAGTGAGGACAATACTTATGTATCCGGATACATAAGTATCCGTAGTCTGGACGGGCTATAATATGCCATCATAGCGTAGGAATTGTGTTCGAAGCATATGCGTGTATCGCGAAGCTCGGCCGGTATAGGCAGCTGCTGTAAATCGATCAGACGCAGTATTTGCAAGTTTGTTGACTTATAAATAATACACCGAAGTTCGAAATAGGTGGTCAGCTGAACGCTCGGGGGTTAAAGCGATCTCGCCGGCAACGACGGTCGCAAATTTTCTGCACACTAGATCACGCTGCAAATTAATAGATACCAGATACAAATTGTACTTATTATACGGTAATTGTGAAATTGATCGGATTGCGATCAGCCGGTCGATCGGTTTGCAAAATAAAATTAACGAATCGCCGGCGATTGGACGAAATTCAGGGATTTGTGAAAGCTCGCGCGGTTCTAATTGGTGCGTAGCGCATGAGAAAAGTGGTACTTTGCGCGATTTTTTCTCGGCGCGATACATTTATATATACAGCTAATGTACATGAACGCTTGTTGGAGCACTTTAATAGCCCTGTGTGAATGATGCTGGAAGTTTGATGTGATTCTATTTGATTTAGATTATATTTTATTGAAATTCGAGCCATGTGTCTAGTGAAGTTTTATTAGATGCTTTCAATAAATTCAATATGAAATGCGGCTATGTGTGAGTGTGAGAAGTTTGAAATTTGTTTAGAAGCTAAATAGTTAGTTGCGCTTAGGTTTTTTTTTTTATTATTTACTATCACAATTTTAATATTGTGTGTGAAGATCTTTTGAATATTATATCCTAGTGTTTGGAGAAGTTTTACTAAATTGGTTTGATTCGTGTGAAAGTATCCAGATACAGAATGAGCAGCTTAAAAAGTCAATTAAAGGTGAGTAGTATTTAATGCTAATACATAAACTCGTACGCACATCCATGCTTATTTAGTTGTTGTAATCCATAATGTCTGGTTAGTACTATAAGTATCTTATTATTACGTTTGTATAATTTTCTGAACAATACAAATCGCTATGACACTATCGTTCGAATAGCCATTAGCGTACGTAGATAAAAATAACCGATTTGAATGCATGTCACGAAGATCCTCTTGTTGGGAGGAATGTGCTTACTTACTTGTACTTACAAATTAGCCAGTTAATCGTTTCATTCATAATACGAGTGCCGTTCGATTGTAGTGATTTGTCGTGCTATGAATGAGTTCACTAGTAGAAGTGATGAAATCTGTGTCTAGAAACAATAGTTGAAGATAAAGTATTGAATTTATTTGAATGGAAAAATTTTGTGATTGGATGGAATGAATTTGCGCTTGTTTTAGGCATACATCAAATTAGTCTTATTCGAATACATTTTTTTTATGTATATATATAAGCGAGTCTCAATCTTTCACTAACATCTGTCTGCCTCATAATCTGTCACATGTATTCTCAAAGTGTGGATTGCCAGCTCCTGGTAGGTAACAAACTAAAACGAAAATACTGGATTTCTAAATTTACACAGCCATTTCAAAATAATGAGAAAAGTATTTTTACAGCTTAGGTAAATCAGTTGAATGAGTTCTTGCTTATTACAAAACTAACGCATCGTATCGAGAATATATTCCTAGCTCTAATACAAAAGTATATCAAGAGAGTTATCAAACCTGTCTGATGAATTCCTGATATTGTTCTGATTCTGTCGTTCCCGTAAGCAACCACTTTATAGCCAGCACTATCTAGCTTCCTTAGAATATTATTTACTGTAATATTCCACAACAAAGGAAGGAGGATACCACTGTGAGGTGCATTCGTGTTGCTCTTTCCTCGCAAATGAGTATCCACTAGGGAAGCGGATACCATTTTGCTCTTAAGGAGCTGCTTAATTATAGCTATCAACCACAAATCAACATTCAGCCCCGCGAGTACCTCCACATTTGCATCAGGCCTATTAATAGGAGTTCCATCAAAGCATTTTTTTGGTCTAACATTTAATGATGCTCCTCCGGGTTTCTAGGTGTAGAAAAGAGAGAAGAACCTTTTGTCACTTTTGAACCAGCTCAAAGCTGCGCAACCTTCCAAACCTCTGTCAAAAATCAGAGCTAACGAGTCTGAAGATCCCCAGAATTTTTTATGTACCAGAGTAGAAGCAGGGAATCGATTCCCTGTGTCTAGATGCGCCATGCTTCCGTGGCACCTTTAGTTTGGCACCTAATTAAAACTATCCCAGTTTTAGGATCACCTGTTTGTTAGTTTTCCGTCGAGCGTTGATCTTATTCCCCACCAGTCTGAATCGTTTACACCAGCCCATTCAGTGCACCTTAATTTTGGAATACAAGCTGGCTCTTCGCAGCTTGCAGTTTCATTAAAAGACCGGCTTATTCTTGGAGTGATTGCCATGAATCAAGGCTATTTTGTGAAAAGTACTTGCTCTGGTTCTTTCGTTCAACCGGTCTTTATCGTTAGTGGATGAAATCCGCAGGGTTTATGGAGGGTGGGTGTTCCCCACTGAATTGTGTTGTACATAGAGGGATTTCATCCTTGTCGGCAATACCTAATTTCAGCATCCTTCGAACTTTGAAGGCAACCCTTCTATTTTCATAAGCCCAACGGGAATCGTTGGGTGGAAGTGGAGTACGTGAGTAGCGAACGTCACATCCCCAAGCTATCGAAGAATTCGTGAGGAGAATTGACGCTGCTGATCATAAGATGAGGTTAATCCTATTGCAGATGGATGTGACAGGAGGGATAAAAAACAACTATCCAGTGCATTTGGGAATAAAACTACTATTCGAGGCAACTGAAGTCTTTAATAACTCTTGTTGCTAACAGCGAACAAACATTCCCAAATTTAATATATTTTGGGTTTTATATTTTCCATTGAAAATAGCGGAAAATTGACAGTTTATGCACTGAGAAAACACATGGCGCCAGACGCCATAATTTATAGACTTCTGGCGCCATGTACATAGTCGATTTAGAGATTGTGATAAAATATTGCGCCACACGCCATAATACATGGCGAAAAGTACATAGGCCTACACGCCATGTACTATAGTCTTCCACGCCATGTACTATAGTCCTCCACGCTATGTACATGGCGTGGCGGACTATATTACATGGCGTGGAGGACTATACTGTATGGCGTGGAGAGCTATAACACATGGCGTGGAGGACTATACTGTATGGCGTGGAGGACTATACTGTATGGCGTGGAGGACTATAGTACATGGCGTGGAGAACTATAGTACATGGCGTGGAGGACTATAGTACATGGCGTGGAGGACTATAGTACATTGAAGAAGCAAATCAGTCAAAACAGTGCTACTTACCATAAATGAGCACACGGAGAAGTCACTTCCTTGCAACAAAAAGACGCTGGCTGCTTTTAGAGTCACCGAAGGAGCCATTCAATAATATGCGCCCTTAGCCGATTGAGAATGTTCTCGATCTATCGACGATACTCAAGTATCACTTGCTGACATTTATAGATCCCCTCACACAGTATGGCTGCGAGTTATAATTGTAGTGCCATGAGCCATATTACATGGCTCATGGCACTATGTAATATGGCGTGTGGGGCCATAATTTCTGCGCCATGTAATTATGGCGCTGGGAGCTATACTGCATGGCTCAGGGTACTATGTGCATAGCGTGTGGCACCATAAATGCTGCGCCATGTAACATGGGACCACGCGCTATGTAAATTCTGAGATTATGGCGCTGGGAGCCATATTGCATGGCTCAGAGTACTATGTACATAGCGTATGGGACCATAAATAATGCGCTATGTTACATGGCTCTGGGCGCTATGTGGATTTTTTTCAGTGTGTGCTCGTGAAAAGTCTCGTATTAAAAGAAAGGGATGAATTCTCTTAACACGAACCTTTTTCGTGTCATTTTATGGATCCTCTAAGCAATGAATGCGAAAGTATTCGTTTCAATATTCCAAACATCATCTCTTCCATCATTCATTCACGCAATAATAAAAAATCTACAGGTCCCGTTAAGATTCCAAACGTAGTGCCGAAGATTTGCAAACGTTCCATTTGCCCATTCTTATCGATATTCTTTAATCGTTGCATTATCAATGGACATTTTTCCAACAATTGAAAGACTGCCAACATTATTCCAACCCTAAGAAATATTAGAAACAAACTTTACCCTTATTTTATATTTTTACCCAGCTGTTTGTTGCTTTTAACCCCCCTCATATTTCACTATTTTTTTCATTAATCCAGGCCATAATTTTTAATTTCTTTAATTTATGTGAATCTCTTGAGTGAGTGTGAAATTCTGAAAATAGGCAGTAATGTTGGAAGTGTGATTCATACAAACTATGAGTAGCAAAAACTATGCGTATAGAATATTTACTGCCAACATCATGCAAAACGAAGGATATGTAGAAATTTGGCAGATTTGATTAAATGACGCCAAAAACTAAACTTGATTGCACATTTCCTTCCACCCAAGGCATTTTCAAAAACCAAGACCTCTTCAATTACATATTTTATACAGGAGCAAATGTTTCAGAAATTTTGTGGAACAATTTAGTCATTTAATAAACATTTCTCCAGAAAGTTTCATTATCACTGAGAATATAGAGTGTGAAGCAAATTAAGGAAATTGGAATTGTTTTTTCGGGATGATTCAAATTGAAAAAAAAATTTATTTACATTTAAAATTTTATTTGACAAAGTGGTTTCGAAAGTATGCACTGATTCTCATCAGACACCAGCACACAGTGCATACTTGACTGATGTGACCACTTGCAATTGGAAATCGTTAACTTTTATTTACGCTAGATGTGACAAATTTTAACATCTCCGACTTATATCCATCGATATGATTTACTTGTAAAGGTTATTTAATTTGATTCGGCTTCGGAGGCTTATTCCGCAAAACGATCGAGTTTCCCGTATCAATATTCTCTGCTTTGATAAGCTTTAAAGACGATATTCGTTGTCTATGCTGATTTATAGACAAAAAGGGAACCATGATCACAATTTAATAAACTTTACAAATTAAGGAGCTTAGAAAAGTTGTATTGCAATGGCAAGCTCCTATTGAAAATTACTTTTCAGCACAAAAAACATGCCACTTTCTATACAAAAAAAAAAATCAATTGTACCTTTTCGCTGAACCCACACTGAGCGCTTTTTAATAAACCTTGTTTCAGCCCCTAGTTTTCGATGAATATTTTTTTTAGTAAAATCAAATTTTGCTTCAAGATAAATCACAAGTATTCACAGCATAAATTTAAAGTAACATCCTATTCTATTTAGCGCATACGAAAAATAACAAAACCATTTCTATCATTCGAGAGCATTAATTAATAATAAACACGCGTTCGCATCAAATTAATATCAGCCATTTCAAATAACTCTTTTTGATGCGAAACAGAATTGTAAATTTTCCGATTTCTACGAATCATTCGTTAAAGCTGACCTTCCTTAATTTTTCTGCGCACATAAATCGCTGAAAATAGGCATACACGCCAGAGCATATTAAGCGTCGAATAGCTTGTGCGAAATTATAAAATTTAAATTTGATCTTTTTTCGAAGTTTTAGCATAAATTGATTTCCTCAGACTATTTTGTTTGGGATGCAAAAATTATGTTTGATAGTTTATTAGAAATCACGAAAACCAAAACATTTCTTCGAATGCTAATTGAAAGCATTCAAATTGAAAATTTCACTACTCGGTTGCAAAAAAAAAATCTAATTTTAGAATTACTTATCTTAAATCAAATTAAATGCCATGTGCATCAACAATTCAATTCACTACGCTTGTTTCAAGTGGATAGGTATTTAAAATGAATTCAACACATCAGGGCTGAATATCGTAAATGATATTTGCGCGGTAATGAATATTGTGCTAAAGTGCAAATTAATTCGACATGATGGGATCGTAAGGGTGAAGTTGCAATTGAACGTAATGATGGTGGAATGATTGAAATAATTTATGTCATTATTAGGTTATTTGTTCAAATTGGTCGGCACATGACGAATTTGGAGCAAGCAGTGTCATATATTTAAAGTGATGTGTACATTTTATACTGAGCTGCTATTGTGTTCAAGTACTTATGGGTTTTGAAAACTCGTTCGAAACATTTTTTCTACTAATTATTTTTTTTGTATAATGTTTATCGCCATAAAATTTAATTGATGCTTTTATGATTATATTATTTTAAATTGAAATATCAATAATATAAAAACTAACTGAAAACACTTATTTTTTCGAAATAGCCACAATAACTAAATCAGGATATGAAATCTGGTTTAAGTAGGTATCTCTATCGACATTACATATACTAATTGTACTTCAAACATGATTTTGTGAAACCTGACAATTTCGAACGACTCACTATTTTGAATGTGTTAATTTAATTAGCACAAAATCATGCCGTTGGGCAGCTCTAACTTTTGCAAACGGTTTACCTTAATTATTGATATTTGGTTCAAGAAAAATAACAAGCAAAGATGAATTTTAATAATGGGTCAAAAACTGTGCCTAGTCGTGATTATAATGTCCAATTTACAGTGGCTCAATGAAGTAATCGAACATTATCGCGATGTTGTCTGTAACTTTATGAAAAATCAATTTAGAAATTTTTTAAAAGTGAAATGCATATATATTTACTAGGTAACAATAGCTTATAAAATAAGAAAAAAATAAATTTATATTTTATTTACAAAAAAATTTATAAGCCAAAATTCAAAATATATGATTGTTAAATTCCAATTAAATATTCGGAAACTTCAAATAATGATAGTAAATTAAGCATAAAAAAGCTTTTTTTTTTCTTATTTTAGTATTTTGTTGGAAAACCTTTGATTTTCCGAATGGTTTCCAGTCTTCTTGTAATAGATTCCACCAACGACCTGCAAAAAAAAAGGATCGATTTTTTTTCCATTCGTCCTCCAGAGCCACTTTAAGCTCGGTCTTCGAAGAAATTGCCCGCGATTTCAATTTGTTTTCTAAATAGGCCCACAAATGTTCGATTACATTTATATCGGGAGATTGTGGGGGCGTTTCTATAATGTGAGGACAATTATACAATAACCACATGCGCGTATTGTGAGCTTTGTGTTTTGGGTCATTGTCTTGGTAGAACGAAAATGTCTCAGAGATGCCCGATTTATCTGCACTTTCTTGAAGATTTTCTTTTAAAATAAATATGTACTTGTGTTGGTCCATTATGCCTCAATAAAAACTAGCTTTCCTGGTCCAGAGGTAGCCATACAGCCCCAAGCCATCAATGATCTAGCTCCATGTTTTACGGTCGGTTGAAGGTTAACAGGTTTGAACTCCTCATTTGGTCGTCTCCACACATATGTTTGTCCATCAGACCGGAAAAAAATAAATTTGCCCTCGTCAGTAAATGACACTGTGCTCCAATGGGAAAAGTCCCGCGATTTATGCTCTTTAGCGAAGTTAAGTCGCGTTAGCTGATTTTTCTTCTTTACAAAAATTTTTTTGGATGGAACTCTGCCCTTAAAATCGTCACTCCGTAGAACTTTTCGCACAGATTCTGGACTTGCAGTAATGTGGAGGTAGTTGGACACTTGTGATGTCAATTTTGTCGCACTCAGCTTGGGATTTTTCTTTACTTGCTGCACGATCCACCGTTCATCTGCCTCTGAAAATTTTTTCGGCCGTCCGGATCTAGGACTATCTTCAATACATTTATTAATTTCAAACCGTTTAATGATGTCATGAGCTGTCGAATGGCTTCTACCGATGATTTACCCAATTTCTCGCACAGACATCCCGTTTTTGTGATGTTTGATGACCAATTTCCGAACTTCGTTAGTAGTTTCTTTTTCTCGACGATCCATGCTAGTTTTGTATGAGAATACACTATAAAAATTTCGCAACAAGTAATTTATTCTTTTGTTTACACTTTGACTATTGTTATTCACACTTCGTCGTCGTAGCACTACAGTCCCTCTCGGGCCTTGGCTTCTCGCAGGTGACGCCTCCAGTTGTCTCGGTCCAATGACCTCGTCCTCCAATTTCGAAAGCCGAGCAGCTTTGCGCAGTCTTCGTCGACAGAGTCAGACCAGCGTTTTCTGGGTTTTCCCACTGGTCTTCGACCCTCGGCCCTTCCGTCGAATACCTTCTTAGGTACTCGATGCTCGTCCATTCGTTGCACGTGACCAGCCCATTGCAGCTTCCGCAGTTTCACTATTGTAGCAACCTCTGGCTCGTCAAAAACCTCGTACAACTCGTGGTTGTATCTTATCCGCCATTGGCCGCACTCTTGTTTAGCTCCAATTATACGCCTGAGGACCCGTCTTTTGAAGGCATTCACTATATTTGCGGACGCTTGGGTAAGGGTCCAAGTTTCACATCCGTAGCACAATACAGGTCTGATGATTGATTTGTAGACTTGGAGCTTCGTCTTCCTGTGTATGCAGCTGGTCTTCAGTAGGGCCAGAACGGAGTAGAAAGTTTTATTAGCGAGCTGTATTCTCCGTTTGATTTCGTCAGTTTCACTGCCTTTCGTTGTCAATTTCGAGCCTAAGTATATAAATTCGTCCACATTCTCTAAATTATATTCGTCCAAAATTATATTTTGTCTAATGGAGGTCTTCTTTCTTCTTTCACACTTAATTTGTTAAAATTCGGGGATTTCCCATCTCAAATTTCAAAAGAAAACCAATGCTGCCAGGTGACCGAATATTTAATTGGAATTTAACAATCACATATTATGAATTTTGGCTTATAACTTTTTTGTTGATATAATAAAAAGCTATTTTTTTTTCTTAGATTATAAACTAGTGTTAACAAGTAAATGTATATGCATTCCAATTTCTCCTAAATGGGATTTATAAAGGGTTGCTAATAAAAGTCTTCGTCTCGTAGCTCTGCCCGATTACTTAATTGAGCCACTGTATGTATTTACATTTGGCTATTTCATATATTTTATAAATTTTCATAAAAACTTCGATAAGTATATAATTTTTGACGTTTTTCTCTCTTAATCACATTACTGCAAAACCATTGTTCACCATTGTTTCTAAATATATTCTTATTTTCGCATGGTACTATTAATCACCTTTAATTGGCCCTAGTTGCTGTGAATTAATAAATTTATGTTAATTGACAGTTGAAACGCTTTATAATTGTTTGCTTGTATACAATTTTAAGCTTTTGCTTGAACCAAACAATATTATTCGCGAGAATGACTTTGTTGAAAACAATAAGCTCTAAATATTATTCACTGATTCATTTATATTTTCAGATGCTGGGATCGGCGTTGCTCGGGAAGCGACCCAACAAGCCTGTCAAAAAGAAAGCATTTACTGAAGAAGAATTACGAGGTAAGCGCCTGTAAAGTGAGTGCAAATCCATATTTACGAACGATAATCACTCTCATCCAACGAACATGAAAATAATCAATAGGTGCTGAGCCTTAAGCTTTTCGAAACTATCCGTTGGTCAAAATTTGGCATCAAACCAAAAAGTGCAAAATATATTGGCCATACAGTGCAGTTACAAACACTTGGGCCAATCTGTCGATACAATTGATTTGTTTTCGAATGAAAACATGAGCATAATGTCGCCTCTTGTCATTGTATCGTCGACCAAATAAATTTACACGTTGAACATGTAAAAACCTACTTGCGTGCATATGTGCATACAGCACTGTGGTCGAACTAAATTTAGAGAGACTGCATCTTTTCTTGACGTGCTAAATGAATCGCCGAGTCGTCTTTATTTCGACACGGTATTTTCCGCAAATAGACGCTGTTCGCTTGTAGGTTTTGTGCTGCGCTTAATTTAAATTCACTTTCGGTCATCGGTGCTTGTTTTTACTGTTGAATAACTGAAAGGATATAAAAGTGGCAGGATAAATATAGATTTACTAGGCTCGAAATAGGTCCAGTGTCTAAAATAACAAATTGAACAAGTCGCAGAGTTTGTTAAGCACACACTTCAAAAGCGGGAATGATGCAGATTTATTTGATTTAGATACATTTTAGTTTGCAAGGCTTGTTCTAGACTAGAATGAGCATTTAATGCGGAAAATAGTTCTCATGCTTCTTAATTTCGTCGAGGAATGAAAACATGCAATAGTCCCGTGGCTTTCGGTGTACCAGGGTTGGGAATGTTGGGAATGCAATCTGAATATTTTTCTTGAAAGTTTTCTTGTTTTGAAAACATTCGTAGCCTGTAAATATTGATATATAATATTTTTCTTCAAAGTTTTCTTGTTTTGAAAACAATCGTAGCCTGTAAATATTTTCGATATGTATTGAAATCAGAATAGTTTTAGCATCAATATTCCTTGGAAATATTTTTATTTAATTGGAACCACTATATTTAGCAAACATAGATCAATTCCAGTGAAAAGAAAACATTAGTAAAAAGAAAATCAACCGAAAGCTTGTAGAAATTACTTGTCACCTTTTTATAAGAATAATTGGTGGAATTAATTTTCTACCCGGTCATCTTTGCATGTTTTCATTTATCAAGTTTTATGAAGTTATAAGAAGATTTATGGAGTTTTAGTTTTGAGTGCTGGATTGGTGTTCTCGTTATGTTATTTTCTTCCCTTTCTAGATCGAAGCTTGAGTAGCCTAGTGGGTAGAGCGCTGTCTTCTTGTGAGTGGTGTCCCTGGTTCTAATCCAGGTTTGGACGAGGGTCCGCACACCAAGCTTGGAGTTAACTTAGCTCTGAATAGGTACCTGAATTAATCAATCAATGAGTTGTGTAGCTAAGAACTCCACACTATTATTCACATTGATTGTAAATTTGTGTTTAAGCTTTCTACCAGCTTCAACCCCTGTTGTAGGATCAACTTTTTTTTCTTCTAAAGGATGATAACATAAGGTTAAAGTATTGTTGACTTAGAAGCTGTTAGTCAAACTCAAAATGACTTCATTATGTTTATGTTTTACAAAATACTCTAAAGATATTTAAATTATCATATTACGAAATTTTCCAATCATCAGATTAAAAATTTTTTACCGCTAGCGTCATTTGACCATAAAATAATAATTTATAGTATTATAATTTAACTTGTTTTTTACAATCCATTTTCGCAGCACTATTTGGCAATGGTTTTTTAAAATATTAATGCTATATGAACCTGAAGCTTTCTTATTATTTAGCGTCAAGCTATTGTTTCTTAAAGAAATAATGTATTTATCAATGCGATTTTTTGTGCCGCCTATCGAACCTTTAGTTTCCCTTAGAAGCATGGCACTTTGATGTGTACTAGCATCAATAAAGTTTTGCTTTATTTGAAAAGTTGCATCAAAATTACACGCATACAATTTAGAATAAATTTCACCATTGTACACCAAACTGTCATTTAAATTCATTAAAGGATCGTGCGAAGATTAGTATTATTTATAATTATTAGTATTATTAATTATTATTATAATCACAAAATTAGTATTATAATCACTTTGCCTGAAAATTCACGTTTCTTTTTGCATATACAGGTGAAGCTTTTTCAACGGATTTATCTTGAGTCTGACATAAAAAAAATTATAATTATGACGAAATCGGTGCCACCAAGATATCGTCTTGCTGCACCAGCTCTTGCTGATCGAGTAATCCTCTTCATTGCTACCTAATATGTCTCTATTCAGAGTGCTCAACCGAGCTTTTACATTACCACTAGAACACGCATTGTCTACAAAAAGTTGATTGAACTTAGCACATTCAGTGTTTCCTCTCTGCAACGGTTGTTGGATCCGTAGCTTAAGAGAATATCAAGTAGCAGTGATCCGAGAGTGAGATATGGTTCAGTACATGCCATCCAGTTACTGACTCAACTATACCAGCTGATTTTAGTTATATATCATTAACTGCGATTCTGGTAGAAAGGATAAAAGTAGGAAAATTTCAGTGTTTAGAATGACCCGCAGAACCTATAAAATCAAAGAGTTTGTGTCCTAAGGTGTTGCATTGGTTGCTGCCCCAACTAGTGTGCTAGATATTGGCATCGCATTCTACCTAAGCTCCATTTTCTTAGATTCAGCGTGCTGAACCAGGTCCTAAGTTCCATTGCCAATCATTAAGCTTCCGGGGACCTCCATGCAGTCTTTGCTACATTTATTTGCCTGTCCATCTTCTCTGACAGCTGCTCCGCTTTTCAAAGCTTCTTTCGTTGCTTGCGATTAAGAGCTGCCACTGGTTTGCACTAGCCAGGGCTGTCGCCTTCAGTGTCCTCTTCCTCATCTTCTGTGAGAATTTGGGAGAAAGTATAACTTCCAGTTGACGCTGTACTTTCCTTTTCAGCTGTCGCCTTCAGTGTCCTCTTCCTCATCTTCTGTGAGAATTTGGGAGAAGGTATAACTTCCAGTTGACGCTGTACTTTCCTTTTCAGCGCCTATAACCACAGGAGACGCTATCAGCAAGTTCAAAATTTGCTAGCCATAGAATCTTCCACGATGGTTACCAGTGGATCCACAGGAGAATGTACTGAACGAAGGTGGATTTCTATACCCTAGTCTGGTTGCCACCTGCAGAGATAACATTCCTTGGATTAATCATCATGCTGATTTCCAGACACTCTTGGTATGACATCATTTTACACACAAGCCCCTCCACAGCTCAATCACCAAATCCATTTGAAATTCACAGAATAGCAGAAGTTTAATGTATATGCTGACCATCCTGTGCCTGTGATTCAAAAAATTATCAAAACAGCTTTGTGCTCTACAGCTTCTGATGCAGCCATTAGATTGAAACGAAATTCACACAGCAGCTTTATCTTAATGTAAGTCATATTTGGTCGACTTTTAATTGTAAATTTAGAATATGGCTCCCATATAATATTTTTCAGTTTTTGCTAAGAAATTTTCCAAATTATAATGGTCGTGAAGTGAAAGTATTAGGTTGCTGCAGATGAAATGGCCGATTTAGTAAATTTTTAAACAGCTGTAACTTTTTATAAAGACAATTTATTTAATCAAAATAGGTACCAATAGATGCAACACATTTTTCCCAACGAGATACAAGTATATTTATTCCAGTTTTGTATAAGTCCGAGTTTCTGGTTCGAAGAAACTCCTCGAAGGCATTTTTGACAGCAGCTTCATTATTAAATTTTTTTCCTGTCAAAAAGTGATCCAAATGTTTAAAGAAACGGTAATCTGTTGGTGAGAGGTCTGGTGAATATGGAGGGTGAGGAAGAGTCTCATAGCACAACTCGTTTAATTCTTGGACCATTGTTTTCGGTACATGGGGTCGTGTGTTATCATGAAGCAGTATCACTCCATCCCTGTTGACAAGTCTAGGTCGTTGGACTATCGATTTCTGATGCATTTCATCCAGTTGAGCACAGTATTTCTCAACACTGATGGTTTCGCCAGGTTGCAGGAACGAATGGTGGATAACTCCAGACCACCAAACAGTTACCATTATTTTCTTTGGATGAAGGCTTGGTTTCGGCATGTATCTTGGCGCTTTATCGGCATCTAGCCATTGGACCGATCGGCGACGATTACGGTATAAAATCCACTTTTCATCGCAGGTCACAATTCGGTGCAAGAACGGTTCCTTTTTGTTGCGGGAGAGAAGAGAACTTGAAATCTCCATTCGACGCGTCATGTTTTGCTCGGTAAGATCATGCGGAACCCATTTGTCAAGCTTTTTCACTTTTCCAAGTTGCAAGTGGCGGCAAATTGTCGAATTGTGAACGCCTAATATCTCGGCAAGATCCCTTATGATTTGGCGGTGGTCAGACTCCACTAATGTACGCAGCTCGTCGTTATCGATCGATGGTCCCGGGTGTCCACGTGGCTCACTTCCAAGGTCCATATCTCCGGACCACCGCCGAGTGGTTCGTTCGCTAACTGTATCAGGCCCAAATGCGCTGTTGATATTCCTCATTGATTCCGTTGTGTTGTGCTCTAATTTAAATTCGTATAGTAAAAGTAGCCGTTTTTGATTCACTTCAATGTTCACTTCCTCTTTTTGTTTTTACGAACACTATGAAGTGCAAAACAGAAATGACTCCATAAACCAAGGCAGCAGTATTTATACTTCAATATGTCATATCATTTGTGCCGCCTTGTGTCAACATAATACACTAAAATTGCAGCCAACTTTATGTCATTGCTAAATCGGGCATTTCATCTGCAGCAACCTAATAAATTGCAAATGTTTCAATTTGGATACTTTTGAGGATGCCAACTCCTACAATTTTTCTAACCTAGCCATTAGGACAAAACGAGATTGACAGTGTGAGTTGGTCTTAACGTCAAGCAAATTTGGTATGGATTTTATCGCGGTACGAGTTGAAGATTGCAGAGCACCAGGCATTTTCGTTGTTTTCGTACCGATAGATGCTACTCTTATATTTTCATTTTATAAACGACTTTCAATGCAAACGAGCAAAAAATGTTTCAATTTTCTATGTTTTGGAAACTTTGCGGATGGCAGCCCCAAACATCTTCCTCATCGCAGTAAAACAAGATTCACATGATGTGTTAAATTTGACGTTCTTTCCGAATTTTTTTCATGAAAATTCCCAAAGCAATAGAAGGCATTAGACAATGTTTTTTTGTGCTCGAAATTTGTCAACTGTTGTGCAAATCAAAATCAATTTGTGCAAACTTTGCCTTTTTGCTTTCATTTGAAAAAACAATTCAAAAGTGATGATTTTGATACAAGCTACAAGGAGCATTAAAGAAGGGCAGGAACGTCAGAAAACGGTGATTTAGAGTCGTTGTAGGAGCAAGATCCGCGGCAAACTCAAGAGAAATTTTGCTGAATCTTTCAGAGGGACGTGACAAGCCATTTCATTACTAAACAAAAACAAGGAAATGGGTGCCACATGAATTGAAACCAAGAGACGTTGAAAGGCAACTAAGCATAACTGAAATGTCGCTTCAATGCTAAAAACAAGTCATTTTTGGAACCCAAACTGCAAAAAATCGTATATTAAGTGCAACAAACAAGCCAAATCAACGACAAGGCGGAATATCCAAGGTTTGAAGGTAATGATCTGCATTAGGAGGATTAGAAAGGTGTGGCGTATTATTAGCTATTCAAACCAAAGAAACCATCACTGGAGACCACTAATAACAACAATCAATCAAACTGATCAACTATATAAAAGAAAAACGACCAGAATGAAAGGAAAGGCACAAGATATGAATTTTCCATTACGGCAATGCTCGGTCACATGTTGTCCGCCTAGTTTTTTTTTACTAATGTTCGAAGAACATTTTACTAATGTTCGAAGAACATTAGTATTAAAATCGATTCGGCGAAAAATTCATATTTCCATATATATATATATATATATATATATATATATATATATATATATATATATATATATATATATATATATATATATATATATATATATATATATATATATATATATATATATATATATATATATATATATATATATATATATATATATATATATATATATATATATATATATATATATATATATATATCATCAAAAAATTTCAGTGAGATAATCTCGGGAACGCGCCATCCGATTGAGCTGAAACTTTCAGGATACATTGGAGTATATGCAGAATAGGTCCAGGTCTCTTTAAATGTCAGTTATTGTTAACCTTTTGGCGCCGGCGGCCATTTAAGTGATATTTTTAATATACCTATTATTTCGTGCACAAATGATTTTCGCAAAAATAAAGTTAACGAAATAAATTTCTAACGTGTTTTACATATGAATCGGATAATGCTTTGGAATTTTTTAACCCTATGTGTGCGCTGGGTGCCTAAAAAGAGGACGGGAAAATTTGAAAATTTTTAAATTGCGATAACTTTTGACAGAGCTATTCAATCATTACGAAATTTTCAGGACATATTGATATTGTTTAGTTGTAGATTTGTGTAGCTTTTAATGAGCGTGCTGGCAACCCTGTAGCTAGGGCAGGCACTGAAAGTGAAAACCTCCAAATCATCGTCTCTCTTGAAAAAATGCCGTTTCTTCAAAAAAAAGCCATTCATATGTAAATCTTGTGCTTTGTTTACATAACCAAAAAAAAAAGATATGGTATAACGGATACGCCTGGTAACCCTTGCCCAATTTGCCTATATTTTTAGCATCAAAAACTTCTGTTCACGGAAACTGACGATCCGATGAGCAGAATTATTTGAAATTCACAGAATGTATTGGCCTTAAATAGGACCAGGTCTGATAGAAGTGATTTTGAAATGCAGGCGATTCTGTGCCAGTGGTGCCATCTTGAAAAACCACTAAAAAAGATAACTGTTTTTAGCCCTATAAATTCTAATTGAATCGTTCGATTTTGACGAAACTCACACAATTGCTGGACCTTACTTTAAGCCACGTTTGGTAGAAATTTGGTCGGAAAATTCGGTTGGAATTGCCAGCTATGAAAATTTTGGTGTCTTCATTTTGAAAAAAAAAAAATTGGAAGTGAAAACATTCAAACCATCGAATATTCAAAAAAATGTCCGTTTCTTACAATAAAACCAATCTGTATATAAATCTTATGTTTTATCTACACGTTCAAAATAAAACTTTGGAAATTTCATGTCGGACAAGAACGGTAACCCTCTCCCAGTTAACCTATATTTTTAGCATCAAAAACTTCTGTTCACGGAAACTCACGAACCAATAATCAGATACAGCTGAAATTTACAGAATGCATTGGACTTAAGTAGGACCAGATTTGATAGAAGCAATTTTGAATTGTGGGCAAGTCTGTGCCAGTGGTGCCATCTTGAAAAATTACAAAGAAAAAAAACGGCTTTTTGCCCTATGAAATGTGAATAAGTTACCAGATTTTCATGAAATTGACACAGTAGCTAAACCTAACTCTAATCTCTGTTTGGTGGAAATTTGGTTGAAAAATTTGATTGGTGCTGCCAGCTATGGTAATTTTTGTGTCTTTGGTTTTGAAAATTCGCTCAGGAAAATAAAACTTTTTGCACTATAACTTCCAGTGCAGTCATGAAATCAATACGAATTTCATACAATTAATGAAACCTGTCATAAATATTATTCAGGCCAAATTTGGTTGAAAAGCCACCATAGGGTTGCCAGCTATTGTTGGTTTTGTGTTGAATTGCAATATCTTTATTAAGGGGTTTTATCGTAGAATTTTCACAGCAAATATTAAGCTTTCGATCATTTGAAAAAACTCGCTGCAGGTAACCCTAAATTTCTTTATACTCCTATAACTTGGAATGTAATTAAACAACGTGAAGCAGATGTGATATATTCTTGGCTTTGATACTGGCGAAAGGTTGCCAGCACGAGTCGGTTGTGCTACTTTTGTATCAATAAATGCTTACAGTTAGTATACATACCGGAAACATTTACAATGAAAATAAATAACCGATGTTACAATTCGCAAAGTTCTGCAAATTTTTCAGATCGCAGCCCCAAACACCAACTTCAGTTACAGTGCTGCAGGCACTGAGCATTTTCTTCATTGATGTTATATGAGATGCTGCTTTCAAAATTATGTGAAATAAGCAACTGATAACGAATATAATTAACCCGTGTTTTGCTCTCATAAACGTTGAAATTCATGCCAGTGGTAATATCTGAAACCTTCCACCATATGAGTTATAATGCATTCTTAAGACGAAAGTAAAACGTGGCATTTGAAACAGTTTGGCCGTAATAAGCAGCACATGTGGTGGAATATGCACTCAAAACCTGCACGATTCTTCTACTGTTCTTCGAACATTAGTGTTTCTAGCGGTTCAGGTGCGCTAGAGTTTTTTTTTTTTATGATGATACCAAGGCTCAGGGGATGCTTTATTATTCTATAGCACAACCTTGGCGGAAGGAAATTTAAGGGAAGAGAGAGAGAAAGATAGGAGTGCACGATTTGTTTGAACATCTATTAGTCGGCGGGGAAAACAATAAAATTGACGGTACGACTGGCACTGATCGATAAGGTAAATCTTGGTCTTATAGGAGTCTTGTAGAAGTGCGCCATGTCTGATGGTGTAAAATATTTCTTGCTTCTCTGAAGAAAACCTAGTCATTTCATGGTGTTTTTCGCGATTTCGAAAATGTGGCCGAGTCAGCCTAGTTTGCTGGAGATGTTAAATCCTAATGAGGTTAGCGAAGGTGATCCAGAAATACCTACACCATCAACGGAAATAGTGTGGCTAGCAGGAGGAGGGTAAGGTTTGAGCGAAAGACTACAGCATTGGGTTTTGGACGCGTTAAACACAACACGGTTCGCTGAGCCCCAAGCGATAATGTTTAATAGGTCCCTCTTAAGCGATGCAAACATCCGATCTCTACTAACAGAAGTAGCATTCCCGCAGCATCGGCCACTCTGTCAAAAGAGTATGTGAAGTCAGCGGTGCTATTATCGGCAAAACTATCAATCGGATTGAAAGTGGCGGAAAGTTTTTTTTTTTTACAAAAAAAGAGAGTTGGTGAAAGAACAGTACCTTGTGGAACCCCGGTATTGGTGGTGTCGACACAGAATTTGAGTCCATCCAGAATAACTTGAAAGGAAGGATCTACGAGGAAACTTGCAATCCACTTGACGAGGATGGAGTGAAGACACAAAGCTTGGCTAATAAAACTGAGTGCCAGACTCAGTAAAAAACCATCGAAACATCAAGAAAAACGACCATTGCTTCACCAAATTTATAGAGAGAACGGTTCCATCTCTCAGCGAAGTGGAGAAGTTGTTCTTGATATTTTTAACAAGTGACCCGAAACCTTTGCTTTCTTTCGGGCTTGTAAGAACTTTCTGTTTAATATTTCGGTCAAATTGGAATTTAACTCTTCTGATAGTGAATTTGCAGATATTGCGAGCAGCTTTCTAAAGTTTTTTTTTGATTCCTCAGACGGAGATAGTTTGTAAGTTCGGAAACCGCTTCCTGAATGCAAACAGCCTCTTGACACTCGTAACTAAAGCATGAGGTGGTGGTTGGCTAAGTGCTCTTGAAGGCATGCGGGGCAAAAGAATATATTTCACCTCATAAGATGTCGGTATTCGTGGAAGCTATATATTCGACATTTTTTGTTGAAAAGCAATCGGATCAGTCAAACTCTCTGATGTATTTTCGAAACGCAGTCCAATCAGCCTTGCCGCACAATGCCAGACTAGTCGTTTGATGTGAAACTGATTAGTGTTAATCAGAGGAGAGATGTTAAAGTGGACCTAGATCAAATTGTGATCCAAGTTGACAAGAGGTGCAGAACTAAAAATCGAATATTTATCTGGGCGAGAAGTTAAAAAGAAATCTGAGAGATTTGCATCATGCCCAGACATGTCGGGAATCGGAACCATAATCCACTAGCTTCTCCAAATTGATCGACTAGCTTAAAAGCTCAACATGCCTGCCTACCGGGCTTGTGGTGGAAGAGTGTCTGAGTCACTGGACGTTATTCACTATGAAATCACCGGCGAGGAAGATTTTTCAAGCATATTGTCAATGTCAGAAAATAGTGCATCGAAGGAACGAATAGTATCTGCATCAGACATATCAGTGCTGCATTATAAAAAGCAAAAGAAGGTGATGTGCTTTGAAAGTTTGAATTTAATCCAGAGATAATTAAACTCTGGATTAGTTTTTATCCCGCGAATTCAGATGAAAACTAGCTAAAAAATTTCAAAATGAAGTTCTACCCCACCAGCGTTATATAGCCGAAACCTTTCTCAAATGACTAACATTTGTTTTCATGAATGCAAACTGCGTTGATTGGAATACGCTTCACTTCAGCTCAAGGAAAAATGAATATTAGTTTTTGCAACGGAATCGACAAATTGCCAGAAAGATCGTGAAATGTCGTAGCTTCTGATAAACAATACTTTGAATAAAATATATTGTGCAACGTTTTCAAAATAAACCCTCAATTTCGCAGCAGAAAAATCCTTTAAAACCTACTTGCTCTACTAATGGATAAAGAAACATGAATTTTTGGGCAAAGTTAATCTGATACTGATTTTGGAAAAAAATCGGTTTGAAAGTAATAAAAACCAACTGCGAAAAGTCACCAACTTCTTTAAACTAAAGATCTTCTTTCCTTTGCCAGTACGATGAGTCAGCCTTTTTGACTCCATTAATTTAATAACCATAATGATTTATTTGATTGCGGTAGAATACCAGAAATTTGATATAACATGCAAACAAAGTCACGATGGAGCATCGCTTTCAGGTCAAACCGCAAATAAATCTACTTTGATAGTTCAACTTTCCCTTCGGTGTCACTCCTACTAATCAAAGAAAGTTCAAGTTCTCGATTATGTGTCTAAAACTTGACGGAAAATTAGTAGCAGTCTACGATGAATTGAGGTCGCGTGATAGTGAGGCACACCTATAAAAGAAATAATACTATCTGCAACTAATAAAATTCCAATGCATTTCATTTATTCGATTAGTCCTTTTGTGAAAATTTTTCAATGCCACGATGTCTACTAGTGAGTTAAGTGAACAAAAGGACACCCTGACCATGCCTACTAAATGGTATTTCTGGGAAGTGTTAATGAGCCCCACATAATTCGTTGGAAGGTCAGTCGAGTCACGGCGGAAGGTTGTGGTGGAGTTCAAGGGAGACCTATCAATAACTCTTTTGGGTCTTTTATATTGATGATGAACGATAATATTCGATGTCTTTGCCGATTTTTGCTTGTATCGGGTATCGTGCTGCTAATAATTCAGTGCCAGTTATTATAGAGCAAGGGACGTATGTTGGAGGAGCATGTTCGGGTGCTCGTTTTCGTATCGACAAAACAATGAAAAAGGCCTTACAATTGCTAAGAGTATGATAAATGTTTGTACTTGCCGATGAAATGGCAGGATAAAATGTTGGTGTTTATTCGAAACGAATTATACTTTTAGTAGTAATGTTTAGTGTCGAGGCCGTAAACTAGACTTACGAGAGCAATGATAACTGGCTTAGTGATTGTCTTCTTCCAAATTCATTATCATTTCGAACTAAAATCACGTAAATATTTTCTAATTCACAGAATACAAAATGTATGAGAAAAGCGTAGTAAGCTCTAAGCAAATGGCCATGTCACTTCCATAGAGGTCACCATATACTCATATATCTCATAGATTGCTAGTTGTAATTATGTGATAAATCGAGAGATATGACAATATTCCAACTTCAAAACAACAGAAAACAACTTTCTTAATTTTCTTATCTGTCCTTTCGTAGAGCATAGTTGTTTTCAAAATGATATTTATCCATGTATTAGATAGGCAGCCTGACTGTGTCTCTTATTTAAAGTTTCAATTCAGCTCCATGATAAGACAATGATGGTAGTAGAGATAGTAACTGATTACTAATTGCTCACTTTGGAGAAGCGTTTCCATTAATCTTAGTCAACTTTTAAGAAAAAGCAATCAGATTGTTTAATTTTTTAATAGCTCCAGTTTTATCCAATTTTGAAACAGCAAAAAAATAAGAGTCAGGACTGAGATAATGATCAAAGTAATAATTGCTTAAGTATGTACAGACGAATATCTACCCCGCACTTTGTTGTTCATGTCACAGCTCCATACAGGGAAATGCCTATCTATCATATAAAGCCCGCGAATAAGATATTGGGATAGCGGTTTTCAAGATAAGACAAGAAGCGTGCTGCTGGCAAGGTGAAAAATTGAATTCAACAGGTGTCTAGTAGTGTATTTGCGGGCCGATTTTTAAAACGCCGCCGTTCTTGTTCCGCTCCGATCGCGCCAAATTCGAAAAAAATCATGATCGCATGAGAAGCCCGTGACTAAACAACCCTTCCGACTGTTGTACCTTATTCACATTGTAATTCTGTATAGATAATATCCTTCCAAGTGCAGTGCCTTTCGTGTCCCACGTGATTGTTTACAAGTGAATAATTATAAAGTTTCAAAACGCGAAAACAAAATCATTGCTGTCCAATATGTCAGAAGAGAAGAAGGATGATGATATTTGTAAGTACTTAGCAGGCGTTGCAGCAACAGCAACAGAACACTGACATTTTGTTTGCCAGCGCACAGTAATAAATTCGCTGTAACGAGTTTATCTGGCGTTGATTAAGATTCATATCAATCGAGTCGAGATTACACGTTTGAATTTGTACAATTGTTTTGTATGTGCAAACACGATATTGTGGAGATAGCTATTTCGCATGCCTACGTGTACCAAGTAGTATAACGTTTAAGAGAATTACTGGAGCAAGTATAAAATGATACCTTAGTGTTAAGAAATTAAAATATAAACAAACCATAAATTATGTGAATACGATTCAAAAGATTCGCTAAAGTTTTCATCAATCGAATGTTTTCAAATCATTCTACTTCTATTCTTATCAACTGCTCATCACTATTTCGCTAAACAATAGACAGTATAAATAGATATGCATAAAAGCAGCCACTTATAAATAGATCTTGTAGTCTTTACTTGAATTTTCACTGAAATCTTTATGACAGCCTGTACGTGGGCCGATAATAGAAATAATTAGTCGGCGAACAACAAACAGACTTTTTTTAAAATAATTTTTTGGTGGATACCACATGACTTGATCTATTAGGATTTATATCTATAGCGATAATGTATTAAATCGATTAGGAGAAATTTATTTAGATTGCAGATAAAAAAAAACGACCGGGTCGGTTCAATTACTCATGGCTCAATGTCTAGATGACTATGGAGATGTATTGCTCTTACAATACGATAGAATTAGGTAGTGTTTTTGTACTTTTCGATTGTTTATGTTTGAACGGTAATTTATCAAGGTGATATCGCAGTGTTCATATAGCTATCAAAGTGTAATATTGAGTTGGTAATATGTTTGGGTTTTGGCATTGAAAATTAAACTT